>SJYX01015931.1:70745-166580 GCA_006410675.1 Oreotragus oreotragus
GGGAAGCCTGGTGGGCTGCTGTCTATGGGGTCGCACAGAGTCGGACATGACTGAAGCAACCTAGCAGCAGCAGCAGCAGCACATACAAGCAAATTGATGTCTGTGGAGAAGAGGATCTGACCATATTAATTGGGAAAGTATGACTAGACAAAATGAAACACTGCTTATGTTCAGAACACATACAAGCCCATTCACCGATACTCTGCCTCCATGGGTGAAAAATCACCTATGCTTTGCAGCTGGGGCAGAAATAAAATTGCTAAGGTGGTGGGTGGCATATTGATAAGCTGTATATAGAAAGATGGTTCATCTCTCTAGCTGTATATCAGCATCTGCCATCTACAGCAAGAATTCTTAATCTGGAGTCCATGAATCCAATTATGTCCTGCACTGGAATGGGCTTGAGAGGGTGTCTGAAATGTTCTAAAGAAAAATGCAAATCTTCCCATATCTATGCCCTTGTACATTTTTCTAAGATGATGATCCATAGCTTTCAGCAAATTCCCAAAGTTCCATGACTCCCCACTCCCAAAACTTAAGAACCACTGAGACACAGTGAACTTCATTCAGTTGTGTCCAACTCTTTGTGACCCCATGGACTACACAGTTCATGGAATTCCCTAGGCCAGAATACTGGAGTGGGTAGCCTTTCCCTTCTCCAGGGGATCTTCCCAACCCAGGGATAGAACCCAGGTTTCCCACATTGCGGGAAGATTCTTCACCAGCTGAGCCACCAAGGGAAGCCCAAGAATACTGGAGTGGGTAGCCTATCCCTTCTCCAGTGGATCTTCCTGACCCAGGAATCGAACCGGGGTCTCCTGCATTGCAGGCAGATTCTTTACCAACTAAGCTATCAGGGAAGCCCCACTGAGACACACAGTTAAGCAAACCAACCATTCATGTGTTCTTGTTGGGGCAGAATCACAAAGACTATATTTTCAAAACCAAAAGCTGGGGTGCAGATTTGGCTACATAGCTGGAAATCAAGACAGGATACTGAAATGAGGATTGCTTGAGAAAACTCAGGGCATAAGGTCACTTTAAAAATAGGGTCCTCAGGATGGGATGGGGGCTGGGGAAATGTGGTTTACCAGGGGTCAGGCCAAACCAGGTAGAACAAGCCGTTGCCCTGAAGACCAGTGTTCTTGGCAAAATCAGTACTAGCACTGGGGTCTCTTATCATCTTGTGCAGCGGCATTTCCATAAACCTAACCCCTTGCATTTATTTGAGAACAGTCCCTCTTCCCTGCCCCCTCACACACACACATGGTTAGTGCTATTTAACTATTACAACACTTAAAAAGCAAACAGGACTCCGCAGGCACATTGCACGCAATCGGTGTTATCATCTGCATGAAAGTACCCTATAAACTGTGAAGAGCTTTACAGATGAAGGAGCTTATATTTATTGGTGGACAGACATGCATGGCAATCCACTCCATTATTCTTGTCTGGAGAATCCCCATGGGCAGAGGAACTTGGTGGGCCACAGTCCATGGGGTCGCAAAGAGTTGGACCCAACTGAGCAACTAAGCACAGACATGCAAGGCTCCTTCTCTCTCATTCTCTAGATGAGAATTAAAGAGCTGAGAGCCTTAATGAGAATTTAGTGGTCCATGGCTTACTCTGGCCCAGTGGCCCTAAAACACACATAAGAAACATGCGTGTGTGTGTGTGTGTGGGGGGGGTGTTGATGCTGAGTCATGTCCAACATTTTTCTACCTCATGACAGCAGCCTGCCAGGCTCCTCTATGGGATTTTCCAGCTAAGAATATTGGAGTAGGTTGCTATTTCCTCCTACAGGACACACGTCTCCTGTGTCTCCTGTATTGCACGTGGATTCTTACCACTTGGGCAATCAGGGACGCTCACACAGAGAGGCAGCAGGACCTTACTTTCAGAACGACTCAGGCTTCTCTAGGATGCCCAGGCAGCAAAGCCATGAAGGGATAGGGTTCTTCGTAAAAATCAATGAAACAGTGTCTCTAATTATGAACACTTGTACTCATCATACGCTCACTGTTGCTTTATTTTTGGTTTTGTAGAAAACCATCTTATGATAGAGTCTAATAAACAGAAGAGGCAGAAGGGGCATTAAAGTTTTAAACAAAAGGATTTCCTCGATTTTACCCACATGACTTTATCAACTCATTCTGTGCAACTTATAACAGACTGCTACTTTATGAAACTGTTAACAGAGAAGAACAAACCTGAAATATACATAACAGCCCATTCTCAAGGCTCTGACTGCCAGGCTTGACCTTTAAAGGTATCACGATTTTCATTCATACAGAGATAAAAAATTGCAAAACAGAGAATATCATTTGTCTTGCTGGAGGTTTACAGAAACCTTGTGACTTGACCACATGGAACAGCTGCAAGAGCAAAGGATGCTGGCACTAAGATGTTTACAACAACCAGCCACACCCCTTCCCCTTTTGGAATAAAAGAAGCCCAGATCCTACGGTGGAGACGATGGTTCTTTGGGACGCTAGTCCACCATCTTCTCGGTCTGCTAGCTTTCTGGATAAAGTTTCTATTCCTCGCCCTAACATCTCATCTCTCTATTTTTCAACTGGCAAGTCGCATGGTGATCAGGATGAGCTTGGACTTGGTAACAGAACCATCCTGTTTTAAGTGCTTCACATATAGAATTGCATTTGATCCTTGCAATAATCTTATGAGCTAGATACTAACAGAATCCGCATTTTACACGGTGAAACTGAGGCGCAGAGAGATACAGATATCTGCCCAAGGCCACACAACTGGGAACAGTGACGCCAGGTCTCTGGTCTGAGAGATTCCAAAGCTGCTGCTCTTCCTTTCGGGCCCCACCCTCTTGTTCGGTTTCTGCCAAAGTCCAGTCCACTGAATATCTGGGAGAAAAGAGTGGGAGAGCCACCAGGACGATGGGCCTGTTGCATAGCAACCCTGTGCTGGAGCCTGGCAAGGGGAGATGGGCTCCTGACGTTTTTAAAGCATCACCACTAAAAATAGCCTGAGCTATGACAGCTCGACTCCAGGTCTCCTCCAAGAAAAATCCATCCCACCATCGAACGTCTTTGCTGTGTTGTCCTTGAGAAAAGCATGTGACGTTATGGGAGGCTGGGCTTCAGCAGCTTTTCCCAAAAACCATACCATTTCATTTCACTCCTTCACCTCTGAGGTGAAGGTGTGCTGTATATATGGGACTTGTGAAATATCTATCTCCATAATTTTTTCCACTCCAAGGCTGGACTTCAATACAGGCCGAGGCAAGAGAAGTCTACTTGATTGCAAAACATGGCCTTCGGCTTCCCTGTATTAATCTCCCAGAAATTAATCACCTCGGCTGGAATCACCTTAGGTACAGACGTTTATAATGCCCACATTTGTCACTCTGCGAGAGACCGTGCCAGTTCCAGGGGCACCAACTATAAATCTCATACCTTCCAAAGAATATTAGATATTTAATTATGTCTTGAGAAAACTCTTCACCTAGTACCTGGACGGTCTCTGGGTCCTTGTCTAAGGCTGATAATTAAAAGGACTGTCTGAGCCTGCTGCATTTCTCTAGGAGTCAGAAAGTTCCCATCACAGTAATTACTGAGCCTGAATGTTGGCCTGGCTTGGGTAGACATGCGAAGCAACAAGAGAAATTTAAATGCAGGCATTTACCCACAAAGAATTTCTAAGCCAGTTGGCCATTTATTTATTTAAGGCAGAATAACAGTCCCTCAAGCCATTCATCTCCTAATCCCCAGAACCTATGAATGTGTTAAATTACTTGGCAAGGGGAATAAGGTGACAGATGGAATTAAAAGTACTAGTCTGCTGACTTTAAAATAGTGAGATTATTGGCATCAACATACACACATTACTATACATAAAACAGAAAAGCAACAGGAACCTACTATATAGCAGAGCGAACTATATTTAATATGTTGTAATGACCTGTAAGGGAAAAGAATATTAAAAAGAACAGAAATATATGTGTGTGTGTGTGTGTATTACTGAATCACTTTGCTGTGTGTCTGAAATTAACACTGCATTGTAAATCAACTATAATTTTCCTTACAAAAAGTATTTAGCTCAAAAAAATAAAATAGTGAGATTAGCCTGGATTATACAAGTGTGCCCAGTGTAATCTCAGGGTTCTTAAAAGTGGAAGAGGGCAGCCAAAGAAGAGTGTCAGAGGAATATATGCCTAAAAGAAAAAGGCACCCAGAGATGCAATGTTGATGGCTTTAAAGAGAAAGGCACGAGGTGATACTGATCAACAAAGGAAGGGCCGGTCATGCTGGGCCTCCAAGGCCTTGATACCAGTTTGGATCATCTGCTGAGAGTTCTGGGTTTGCAGGATTTTAAGTAGACTGCCAAGATGCAATTCAAATTTAAGAAGCCCCCTTTTGCTGCTACACAGAGGACAGGTTGAAATGGAAGAATTCAGGGGCACTAGGCCATTCCCCTACGTGGGGAAATGACAGTGGATCAGGTCTGGGCAGCAGCCGTGGAGACGGAGATGGTCAGGGACAAGCTGTATTTTGAACATAAGACTTGACTTGCTGTGAGAAGTAGAGGATGCGGAAGCCATAGCACCTCGGTTTGTTTTTATTGCCACGGCCACAGTTTTCTTAAGCAAGAGAGACACAAGGGGCTGAGTGCTTTTATCTTGTACGCTAGTCAGTTGTTGCAAATATTTAAAGTGAAAGTCGCTCAGTTGTGTCCGACTCTTTGTGATCCCATGGACCCCAGAAGTACACCAGGCTTCCCTGTCCATCACCAGCTCCCGGAGCTTGCTCGGATGCGTGTCCACTGAGTTGGCTATGCCATCCAACCATCTCGTCCTCTGTCGTCCCCTACTGTACACTAGTCCATTCCTGAAAATATTGGGTTGGCCAGAAAGTTCATTCGGGTTTTCCACAACACCTTACTGAAGAATCCAAATGAACTTTTGGGCCAACCCAAAATATTCGTTCGTTCATTTGACAAGGGTTTATTGAGTACCAACTACATACCACATGCTATTCAGGTGCTGGAGATACAGCAGTAAATTCAATATAAGCCCTTCTCCCATAGTGCTGATACCCGAGTGGGTTAGACAGACAACAAATAAATGTAAAAATCTATAACGAAATTTCAGACCAGTACAGGGCTATGAAAAAAAAAAAAAAAAAGCAGGGGATTACTACTTCAAACAGATGGAAATCCTGGCTAAATCAAGGAAATCACAACTTCATTAGTTAGGCTAATCTGAAAATAGAGATGTTAATTTCATGGTTAAGATAATTAGCAATAACTGCAATCAGGAGTTGTCACGAGCCCTGAGGCAGCTAGCTCTTTTTTTTTCTGTCAAAAAGTGTGAATCTTGAATTGGCCCATGGAGAATGCCTCCATTTTTGATAGAAGGAACGAAATAGAAAGACAAGAACAAGTAAAAAGGCGGAAGTGAGGAGAAGGCTAAGTAAGAAATGGGAAGGGTGAAGCCGAGGAGGACCGTGCAGAGCCCGCCCAAGAATAAAGACCTTTCCGAGTGCCCTAGTGCTTGCTTTGGTCTCCTAGACCTTCCCTGAATTCCAAAGGGCAGATCCAAACAGCTACTAATTAGGGGAGTAAGGGAATACAGAAAGAAAAAACTGTGCAGCTGTGGGGCCTGGTCACGCTGGTGGGGGGAGGGCTGTGCTTCAAAGTCTGTTATAGAGCTCTGAATTCTTCTATAGGAACAAAGACCCCCACCCAGGGAGAGGATGGTAACTGAAGGCTGAGCACAAGCCCAGAATGGCTGGAACCAGAAGGCTGACGGTGGAGATTCCTGGAAGGCCATCCTGTTATCTTACCATCAACCAATCAGAGGAGGGTCACACACCTTCAGCCCTCTCCCCAAATGTCGCTTCTATCAAAGCTTCTTCCCTGGGCACATCTGGCCTTTTGAGCAGGCGCCACCCTGCCCCCCTTGCATGGCCCTGAAATAAATAAACCTTTCTCTGCTCCAGAATTCGAGATTTCAATTTGTGTGGCCTCATTGTCCGTTGGGGCTTCCCTGGTGGCTCAGACAGTGAAGAATCTGCCTGCAATGCAGGATATCTGGGTTCAATCTCTGGGTTGGGAAGATGTCCTGGAGAAGGGAATGGTTACCCATGCCAGTGTTCTTGCTTGGAGAATTCCATGAACAGAGGAGCCTGCTGGGCTACAATTCATGAGGTCACAAACAGACACGACTGAGCGACTCACACTTAACTAACTTAACTACTGTCCCTCGGGGACACGAACTTGGGTTCAGCAACAAGGGCATGGCCAGGCCTCAGCACCAGACTTTGCCAGTCTCATCACTGCAGCTGGATGGCTGCATGCTTTCTTAGAGATACAGGAGCACCCATTTTCCTCGATTTCAACAAGAGGAAGGAAGAAGTGATGAGACAGTCCTCTCAGGCTAACAGACTTACTTTACCAGACGTACCTGAAATGAATGATCTCATATTTCAGTACTGAGTTCCGCTACCAAATTAAATTTCCTTCTCATTTGGATATTACTGGAATTGCAAAGACCAGAAAAACACTGCTGCTCCGACTGGAAATTCACCAGTCCACATCAACGAAGGCAACCAGGCAGGTAAAGTCTTTTGAAATTGCTCTGTGCTAAAAATAGAAGAGTTGGCCAAATGGTGATCACAGGATAGGACAAAAGAGATGTTAGACTCTGGGCTTCCTGATTGGGGTGGGGGTGCGGGGGGGCAACTGGGCAGCATTCAGTTCAGACGGATGAGTGCACAGGACGATGTGAAAATGTACACTAGCTGCTATGTTTGAGAAATCAATTAGGAAAATAACCGAGTGTGACTGTACCACTACCGTGTAAGCAGTGGCTCTGTTTCTTGTAGCAAGGCCTGGGACATAGCCTTCAGGGTAAAAATATTTACCGTCTATTTATAAAGATGGCAAAATAAAAACAACTTACGAAATAATCAATAAACATGTATCTGCATCTAAGTATGAGACACAATGTCCAGTGAAGAGTAATCAAGATATATGTCACAGGAGATCTTTCGTTTTTTTGAGAGGTTTTCATGCTCAGGAGAGAAAATATCAAAATAAATTGTGGAGCTGATGACAGAAAGGAGGAGAAGGAGAATATTCATCACTGATTAAAGTCTTACTATTTGTTTAGATCTCACTAAAATTTTATGTCTATCATTACATTTAATCCACAAAACAACCCTATGGGAAAATCACTGGATTATTCACATTTTACAGATAAGGAAAGTAAGGACCAGAGAGGATAAGAAAATAGCCCCAAGTCACACAGCATACAAAGAATGGAGCTGGGGTTCAAACCCCTGTATTCCATGCTCAAAATTCCTGCTTTATGCTGCTCCCACTGATCATGTAACGAGGGGGCACTTGATTCAAAACAAAAATACATGACAGTGTAAACTGTAGCTCATATTCCATATTAAATACAGGAAAAGTCATCAACTATTTACCCTACTGATTGGAAGAAAAGGAATCCTACTCTTTGGCAGACAGAGATGAAAAGGTACTTTTTTAGAGGTTATAACTAGCATCAGTGTCATTCCCCAACATCATCATTCTTTGAGAATGAATAACTTAAGTGATATCATATTCTCAACTTCCACTGATAAAACAAGAACCTACTCAAATTTCAGTCCATCAGAATGCAAGTTGTATTCAACTATTAAAACAGTATTTTTGAAAAAAAGAAAAGATCTGGAAAAAGTTCATGCTATATAAAGTTCAGTGATTTTTTTTTTTTAAGCAGGATCTACAACTGTATATAGGTTAGCATACTTCCATACCTCCTGACACCAAGACATTGGGTAACAGATTTCAACATGTGAACTTTGGAAGCATTTAAACACAGCAGGGCTCAAAGCCTAAAAACATATTTGCTCAGTCACTTGCTCAAAGACTCCTTCTCCAGCTCTGCCTCTTATTAACCCTGCAGCCTTGGACAAGTGGCCCCTTCACCTGTCAAGATGCCAATTTCCTCATCTCTAGCTGAGTCATCTGAATCAAAAGATCTCTGGAGACACTTCTCTGCCTCCACAGTGCTAATAAATGAATTATGCACCCTTTGGTCCCAAGAAGAGAGTATTTTTCTTTTCTTCCTATCTTCGCTTTATGACGCTTCTCAGAAAGTTAAAAGTGAATCATGATGGATCAGGCTTTGGCATGGTCTGAGGCATGACCTAGTTCAGGTGGCCAGTCAGGTCACTCCGGTTCTGTGAGATGGTGCAGAGGTAAGAGTCATCACCAACCCACAAAGCGCTCACACCTCAGGGAAAGGCTGCTCTAAACTTCATGCCCCACCTCCACCCCCATGGGCGAGGTGATTCCTTACTGGGTGCACAGAATTTAAACTTCTGTCATTAAGTAGGGCAAGTGAGACGATGCTGATTCAACAACCTTCAAGTCTCAGTCGCTTAAAACAAAAGGGTATGTTTAACTCATAACGCGTCAGTGTGGATCAACACCATCTCAGGTTTGCACTGTATCTTCCCTAATGTCCGTATTGACATCCTAACCTCAGAATATGACCTTATCTGGAAGTAACGTCATCATGCAGGTAGTTTAGATTAAGTTGCCTAGAGTAGCGTGGGCCTCTAACTCAATATGACAGGTGTCCTTATTAAAAGGGAAAGTTTGGCAACAAGAGATAGCATAGGGAGAGAGCCAGGTAAAGATGAAAGCAGAGATGGGGTGATGTTTCTACATGCCAAGGAATGCCAAAGATGGCCAGCCAACAACCAGGCATGGGTCAGAGTCTCTCTCCCTTATAGCCCTTGGAAGGAACCAACTCTGGAAACACCTCAATCTTTTACTTCTAGCTTCCAGAACTGTTTGTCCACGATTCTGTTATTTAAGCCGCTCAGTTTGTCATACCTTGTTTATAAAGCTTGCAACCCAAGCAAACCGTCCCCCAGCATCCAGAGATACTGGCGACTTTACCATTTGGTAGCTGAGCCTGTGGGACTCATGGCCTTCCCAGCAGTAAGGCCGAGGGAAGAGCTACCAGGAAGATCTTCTGTGCCTTGGCCCAGGTCACTTCTGTTCTGGCCCAGGTCACTTCTCTTCGAAGGCTTTTGGTCAGCATTAGTCCTACAGGTCCTGGCTGCACGGCTGAGACAAACACAATGTTGGGTAAACACTCGCCCGCACCCTTCCACCAGGGACCCTCCCCAGATGCTAAATTTCAGCAAAACAATGTTTTGCTGGGTGGTAACTACATAGTCATTCTAGTCTCCTCCTTTGTTAGTTTCAGGGGCATTGGAAGGAAGAGCTACCGATAAGTACTAGGGGTCCCTGGAAGGTTTCATTTCCTTTCAGATGACCACTGTAATGCAACTGTTGTAACCATAATTGGCTGTCAAGAGTGTTGTACCAAGACAGACTCAGCTTTGCACGGATTCTGAGATGATGATCAATAGCAATCATGATGGGTGAACAACGGAAGGGAAGGGAGTATGTAGACCATGGACGTGGCCCTCCAGTTTGAGGGGGAATAGACATGGATAATGGGGCAGCGCTTATTTATGGGTCAGCATAGAAAACAGGTCAGAATGCTCGAATTTATGCCTCTGTCCCAAATAACATGGTAAAAGTCCTTCCCCGGAAATGCGTATCCCTTTGTGATTTTCAAACTGCTTTTACTTATGTTACCTTGTTCGGTATTCTCAACATTCTTAGAAGACACACATTTTAGATAAAGGGAAAAAAATTTCAGGGAGTTAAGTGACTGTCCTAAAGGCATGCACTGTGAGTGGTTTTCAAAACCAAGATTAGAATCTACATTTCTGGGGGCTCCTCGCAGGAGCCCTTGCCATAATCCCTGGCACAGAGGTCTGGCTGTCATTAGTAACTGAAAAACCTCGGGGTCTCTATTCTAGATGGGTTTTGAAAGAACAACAAGGAAAAAGGAAACATTTTGCTCAGCAGCACGTGAGTAAAGTTGTGGAACGTTCTTAGAATGACGTTAATGAGGAGTTGGCCACCATGATTTCTCTCGATCTTTAGGATGGTCCTGAAGGATGGGTGAGCTCCATCCAACACACGTCATAATTCAGCACTAAAAAGTCACTGCTCCAGAATTTAACAGACAGACCAGCACAGAAGCACACATGCAGGCACCAAGCTTTTAGGTGTCCAGGGAACAAGATCACGTACTCATTTCCCTACCCAAACTGCTGCTTGGAGAAGTCTTCCAAATGCGCAGCCTGAGAAAGATTATTAAAGTGGTTCTTTTTAAGATGACTTTTTAATTGCAAAATGATAATATCCCATCATCTTTGCCTTGTTGAGATCAGGGAAATATTTAGAATGTGTTTGTGTGTCCTAAGAGAATGGCTGGTACATAATTGCAAATTATTACCACTTCGGCAGGTCATGTTGACAAGATTATCTCCCAGCAGGCTGACAATCAGAAATCTGCTTCTAATCTGGTGGTTTTTCACAGCTGGTAACCTTTTTCTTTATTCTTGGATAGAATGGAAATGAGCATTGTATGCCTTCTCCTCTCGCTTTTATGGACCATTTATCATATCAAAGCCCACTCGTCTGCATACCAGCCTAACCAAATTAGGTAAACAGAGTTCGAGAAGGAACTGACAGCTGTTAGCGAGACGAGTAATCACAAAACACAAAGCTCATGGCAGCAGCTGCCACATAAACACAGTTTTCAAAATTATGGCAGCTTGGAGGCAGTTTCAGGAGAGAATCTTCAGAGGACTGTTAGCGCACTCAAAATGCTTCATTTGAAATGGAGGCTTGAATTCCCAATTCCTTAATAGGGTAGGAAAAGCCCTGTAAGATCTGGTCCGGCTCATCTCTCTGAGCGGATCAACTCTCTGCCCATCCCCCTCCATGCCTGCAGCACCCTGGTCTTCCTTTGGGCCTTCCAGTGCTCCGAGCTCCTTCCCCCCCAGGACCCGTGTGCATACATCCTCCTGTGACGGAAGCGTAGCATGGGCACACAGCCGACACAGACCCCTGCAAGTTCATTCGTTCAGGCAGCACTTGCTGAGCAGCTAAAGTCTAAAAAGCCTTGCGCCAAAGGATATCAAGTACAGAACTGCATGAGACACTGACTCCTAAGTTCAGCCCTCGGCACACAGACGCTGCGCTTAGAACTCATGATATGGGACTTGCCTGGTGGTCCAGTGGTTAAGACTCCACAATCCCAACGCAAGGGGTCTGGGTTGGATCCGTGATCGGGGAAACAGGATCCTGCATGTCATGAACATCTTGCCACCTTGCCCTCGACTTCTGGTACAGTCTCCGCCCCATCCCATTTGTAAAATTCATGTTCTCCAACTGTCCTTAGTTTTAATATCAAGCAAATCATCTTAGATGACTTTTTAATAGGCAGAGTATACATCACCAATAAAGGACATCTAAGGGAATGTATACACTCACATATATGCACACGTATGTGTATGTTATGGAGGAGGGCATGGCAACCCCCTCCAGTATTCTTGCCTGGAGAATCCCATGGACAAAGGAGCTTGGCGGCCTAAAGTCCATGAGGCTGCAAAAGAGTCAGACACGATTGAGTGCCCAAGCACGTGTATGTATTAAGTAGCAATCAAATGGGCACAAAAATAGACCTAAAAAGTAAAAACCGTGTTCAATAAGGAGCAAAATGCCACAAAGTGGATATAGACATCAGAGTGAAGTGGTTTATATTCAAATCCTAGCCCATCTTTACCTGCCTTGAGATGCTCAGTTGCTTATCTGCTCTCTTGTCTCCGTACACTCATTGCAAAAAAAAAAAAAGAGAAAAGCATCTGTACATCAGAAGGTGGTTACAGAATTAATCAAGCCCATCCATGTCAAGCAATTAATGCACTCTCCTACAACGTCTCACACACAGGCCCTCAAACATAAGTGGTTGCTGTTGATGGCCATGTGTTGCTACCGGCCTCATTCCTCAGCTGTCTCTTATACACATCTAGATGTGTATAAGAGACAGGTATCTTCCCTAATGTCCGTATTGACATCCTAACCTCAGAATATGACCTTATCTGGAAGTAACGTCATCATGCAGGTAGTTTAGATTAAGTTGCCTAGAGTAGCGTGGGCCTCTAACTCAATATGACAGGTGTCCTTATTAAAAGGGAAAGTTTGGCAACAAGAGATAGCATAGGGAGAGAGCCAGGTAAAGATGAAAGCAGAGATGGGGTGATGTTTCTACATGCCAAGGAATGCCAAAGATGGCCAGCCAACAACCAGGCATGGGTCAGAGTCTCTCTCCCTTATAGCCCTTGGAAGGAACCATGGGCACTAAGAAGCATAAAACTCAGATGACTTTGGCTGAGGGTCAGGGAGGAAAAACTAGCCCAGGCTGTCAAGGTTGAGGAAGACGCTGTGAACAGTACGGTCTTACCTAAAGGGAACAGGATGTACATTTTAATCCCTACACAAGGTCAGAAGAAGACACACTGTCAAAACCACGAACATCTCATTTCCCATCAGGCTGTACAAATTAGCCTAGTTAGCAGCCCAGCATCTATTTGAGGAACAAACCATTGCTTTTAATTATGAAAAAAGACAAACAACATGAAAAGAAACATATTCTGCTTTTTGTCCCTGTCTCTAAAGCACATCTGTATTCTAAATGAGAAAGCAAAGAGGAAACACAGCCTGACAGCTGATGCCCTTTTCCCAGAAGGATGACTCATCTCCTCAATGTCCGAGACGAGTTTATAAGGATGGCAACCTTTGAGAGCCGCTGGTTGTGCGTGTTTCAGGTTATGAATTTGGCTTCCATGTAGATACATTGGTGCAAGTTCACTTTAACTGCATAATTTTATAAAAATGTATAGAAGCAGATACCAGGTATATATCATGCATGCATATCACCACGCATATATATCAATGGATTTATTTGTAGGTAAGTAAACTGGCCAGAATGCCAGAAAATAGACTGACTCACTCCCTCAACAGTGCCTCTTCCCCAGTAAAGAATATAGCACTCTCTGGAGATAGTGAGGTACCTCCAATATCTTGCCCCTCTTAGAAAATGCTC
Source organism: Oreotragus oreotragus (assembly GCA_006410675.1). Classification (NCBI taxonomy): domain Eukaryota; kingdom Metazoa; phylum Chordata; class Mammalia; order Artiodactyla; family Bovidae; genus Oreotragus; species Oreotragus oreotragus. Next base: position 83,767 of record SJYX01015931.1, read on the forward strand.
CTATTTATATATCAATGGATTTATTTGTAGGTAAGTAAACTGGCCAGAATGCCAGAAAATAGACTGACTCACTCCCTCAACAGTGCCTCTTCCCCAGTAAAGAATATAGCACTCTCTGGAGATAGTGAGGTACCTCCAATATCTTGCCCCTCTTAGAAAATGCTCCTATAAAGTGAGCCCGCCACCACCACCACCACCCCTCTCTCAATTTATGTACTGGCCTCAGTGAATCCTTGCAGTGTTATCTCCTGCCCCTGGGAGATGGCACTCTGGCTTCAAACAAAGCCAGCTTCTTGACAACTCGTTAATTGCTTTTATTCTTCTGTGCTTCTCCTTCCTTCCAGAATGAACATCTAGCCCCTCAAAATCCTTCTTCCCCTTTATAGCCCAGTTGAAATGTTTTCTTTTCCAAATTCAATCAAAAGTCATGCCTTGATGATCTCGGTGGTGCAGCAGCAGTGGTGAGGAAAAGATATTAACACACTGTTCCCTCTCTACTGGAGCTTAGAATTTGGGAGGGGACGGGGGGAGGACCAGAGAATTAAGGAAAACTAATTGTATGCTGCAATTCATGGGGTCGCAAAGAGTCTGACGCGACTGAGTGACTGAACTGAATTGAACTGAAATATGTATTATATCATCCAGTGATGAATGCCCTGAAGAAAAACAAAGTAGGTTAACGGAATGGGAGCAGCAGCAGGCTTCTCCGTGAAGTTGGCCTTTATCCTCAGGGGCAATATTCATCCTTCCCCTGTATCCTTACCCATCATGCTAATGTAGTACCACTCAAAGTGCTACATTCACCAACAAAATACGGGACACCAGTTCAAACCAATGTTCATGGGTTTCACGGGGGCAAAAAGAAGTCTATGGCCAAGTACAGAGAAAAGTTGGGCTGAACAAAGTGAAGTAGATTTCTTTACAGCTGAATATTTTGAAAACTTCACCGTGTGTGGAATTAATGAAACTTCCGGTAAACTGGAGTCAAGACAGGCCCGAAGGTGGAGGTCCCATGTGCGTAGCCAATGACACCACTCAGGACGAGACAGTACCTGGATCTCCCACAGAGAGCTGTCGCCTGTTCTGCGGTCCAGCAGGAAGAGGAAAAGGTCTCTTGGCCTGACAGCCCAGCCAATCAGAGACTGGGGCAACTCCACCAATGAGAAAGCTCCATACACTGGGCTCCCAATCTCCTCCAATGAGAAATCTCCACACACTGGGCTCTAATCTCCTCTAATGGACTCTGTGGTTTTTACAGCCCTTTCCCAATGTCCCCCACCCCATTTCCCTATAAAAGCAAATTCCCCTTCTTTGTTCTGTGGATTTGCCTACAATCTGCCATTTTTATATAGCCAAAATGGCAATTCCTCTGGCTGTTTCCAAGTAAACTTGCTTTTGTCGCTAAAAGAACTATTACACAATTAAAGATGAGACATATTAAAATAGATTGCATACCTGCAAGAGTAGGACCAAACAAAAGACTTCCCAAAATGAATGTGGCCACTGTGCCTTCACAGAGCGCACATCATCCGTCTGAGGTTGCTTGGAACATACTTTGGGAAATACTTTATTCCTCCATCCACAATATTAATTCTTTAACAAGTGATATGATGTCTAGTTGTCGTTAACAACATATAAATCAACACAACTCATGCCACGGAGTAGGTATAAATAGGCACTTTGTTGTTAACAGCTTACTGTCTCCAGTAAAACTAAAAGCCGGTTTCAGTGCCCTCACTAATGTGATAGGTGGTGGGAGAGGAATGGCTGCCCACGGAGGGGAATGTGAGCTTACGTTCTTTGTAAAAGAAAAGAAATAGTGATGCTGGCATTCAGCTCCATCTCCCCAAAATACCCTCAGTTCAGTCGCTCAGTCGTGTCCAACTCTTTGCGACCCCATGAATCGCAGCACGCTAGGCCTCCCTGTGACTGAACTGAACTGAACTGAATTTCTCCTTGATTTTTCTATAAGCCTAAACCTTAAAAAAAAAAAAAAGTCTGTTGATAGAAAAAAACTAAATGAACTGATTTAAGCTTTAATGCAGTTAAAATATCTGAAAATACAGTATGACATGATGAAATAGAAAACAAGACAAATAGCACTTGAGTCCTGAATTTAAGAGGCCTGGTCTGTACTGACTTTCTTTTCCAGGCAGTGTCAATAATAATAATAATAATGACAAAGATGACAATGATGGTGGCGGTAGTGGATAATGGTTATTGTGCATTTACAAAGTGCCAGGCACTATGCTATACATTTTATGCATTTTCTAATGTAATCCTCACATAATCTGATGAGATATGTACTGTTAAACTGGTTTTTCAAATAAGGAAACAGGAGCTTTTCCAGTTCATATAGCTAGTAAACAGTGAGCAGGCACACACCCCACTGTGCACTCTTAACCACAGTGCTACTTCACATTTTACTGCAAAGGGAAGATGCAGTGAAATTATATGAACATGCACCCAAGTTTCCAAATTTATCAGATTAGGTCACATGAAAAAACACGGTAAAAAAAAATGGGCTTATCATCTAAATTGTGTGTGTGGTTTTTTTAGGAAAAAAAAAAAAAACCTGTGACCTATATATACTTAACCATACTTGCATAAAATGAAACAATGATCTCTAATTTTCTACAAGTGGTCTTTCTTGAAAGCAGATACCAATGCTTTCATGGCCCAGAAATGTGGTCAAACGTTCCTTTCAAGAGAAAAAGAGAGGTCAGTTCAGTTACAGTAAATCATAGGTGTGTGGGCAAAGGAGTAAGCCCTGGGTTGAGAGGGGAGAGACCTGAACGGTGGTCCAAGCCCTGTCACTCCTGTCTTTGACAGACATGACAACCATGTCTGCCTCTTGGGAACTGGGCTTAAAGAGACGAATAATGAAAATCTCTGGGTACCTTCTAGTGCTGATTCATGTACATGTGACCTTGAAGATTATTAATTCTTCTGATGGAAAAACTCAGTCATAAGGCATGAAGAAATTATGATAGAGTATAGAGTTTCATCTCAATTTAGGCAAGCCTGCCTTAGTGCAGCAGCATCCAGAGGTGGCTCTGAGGTTCAGTGGAATAGCCTCTTTCCATAGACAAATCTCAAAGGAGCAGAATAGTCAGATTAACTATACGGTGTGAGTATTAGGAAGATCAGTTCCTGCTGGATTCTGGTTAACCAGGGCCCTGTGCAAAACTGAAAACCAGAAAAAAAAAAAAAAAATTTGGCCTGTGCTATGTTTACAAAGGAATCTCCCTCCTCCTAACAATGCATTCTACCTCTCCACTGCCAAAGCCCTGCCCCTCTTCACTTCCATACCTCACAGGGCTTCCTCCCAGGATGGTCCTTGAAGTTCCCTAGGTGCTACAAGATATTCACCTTTTCTTTTAAAAACTGCTGCAGCTCCTCTAGGATTTAGAGGGAAAATAAACAGATTGAAATGAATCAGACTACTGTATAAATGGCTGAAAGGAGCTTAATCCTTCCAGAGTCAGCATTCGAATCTTTAAATACACATAAATCTTTCAAAAGTGAAATTTGGATAAGTAAGAGGAAGTTTTGTGGGCTTTTAAAATAGATTAATTTTTAGGAGAGAAAATCATGCTATTCTGGGACCTCCTGTCTTTATCACCCATTCGACTTTAGATTAGCAAATCAGAAAAACAAAAGGAGACCCCAAGCAACCCAGCACTCCGCTTCTGAAAGACTGCTAATTCAAACCCCATCCACTTTGCAAGATGCCAGGATGTACATATTCTGTGGGCTAACACTGAAATTGCTCGCCTAAATTGTCAAATATACATTTTATGATACATCACAGTTCAGTTCAGTCTCTCAGTCATGTCCGACTCTTGGCGACCCCATGAATCGCAGCACGCCAGGCCTCCCTGTCCATCACCAACTCCCGGAGTTCACTCAGACTCATGTCCATCGAGTCAGTGATGCCATCCAGCCATCTCATCCTCGGTCGTCCCCTTCTCCTCCCGCCCCCAATCCCTCCCAGCATCAGAGTCTTTTCCAATGAGTCAACTCTTCGCATGAGGTGGCCAAAGTACTGGAGTTTCAGCTTTAGCATCATTCCTTCCAAAGAAATCCCAGGGTTGATCTCCTTCAGAATGGACTGGCTGGATCTCCTTGCAGTCCCCAAGAGACTCTCAAGAGTCTTCTCCAACACCACGGTTCAAAAGAATCAATTCTTCGGCGCTCAGCCTTCTTCACAGTCCAACTGTCACATCCATACAATACCCTAGGGGGGGCAAAAAAAAAAAAAAAACTCCAGGAATTTTTCTCAAAGCAAGTTAAGAGGACATGAGCTGATGTTTCTAAGAAAATGGCAAGACAGAAGGAAATTTAGGAATTACAACCCTCTGACTATACTAATACGGTAGCCACAAGCCACATACGACCCTTTAAATTATCTAAAAATAAATAAAATTTAGGGGCTTCCCTGGTAGTCCAGTGGCTAAGACTCCACACTCCCAAGCAGGGGGCCTGGGTTTGATCCACAGTCAGGGAACTAGATTCCACACGCTGCACCTAAAGATCGTGCGTGCAGCAAGGAAGATAGGAGATCCTTCAAGCCACAACTAAGACCCAGCCCAACCAAATAAATAATTATGTTAAAAACAAAAATTTTAAATTTAGTTCTGTCACATTAGCCACATGTCAAGTGTTCAATACCCACATGCGGTTAGCCGTCACTTCATTAAAAAGTGCCAACAGAGAGCATTTCCATCATTGTAGAACGTCCTGCTGGACAGTGGAGAAGGCAACGGCAACCCACTCCAGTACTCTTGCCTGGAAAATCTCATGGACAGAGGAGCCTGGTNAGTTCTGTCACATTAGCCACATGTCAAGTGTTCAATACCCACATGCGGTTAGCCGTCACTTCATTAAAAAGTGCCAACAGAGAGCATTTCCATCATTGTAGAACGTCCTGCTGGACAGTGGAGAAGGCAACGGCAACCCACTCCAGTACTCTTGCCTGGAAAATCTCATGGACAGAGGAGCCTGGTAGGCTGCAGTCCATGGGGTCGAAAAGAGTCGGACACGACTGAAGTGACTTAGCAGCTGCTGGACAGTGGCTGCTAGAAGTAGAATCCTCCACTATCGGACCCTTGAAATTACTCCATGATAGCCCGTGTTCTTTTCTGGCTTCCCCTGAAGACCTTAAACTGTGGCCAATGCCCTCCAGCCCTAACAAGACTATTGTGCGGTCTTTCTGAGACAGCCCAGAGCTTCCTTGGTGGCTCAGTGGTGCAGAGTCCTCTTGTCAATGCAGGAGACACAGTTCAATCCCTGATCCTGGAGGACCCTGCTGGTCACAGAGCGACTAAGTCTGTGCACCACAACTGTTGATCCCGTGCTCTGGAGCCTGGACGTGGCAGCTACTGAGCCCACGTGCTGCAGTGGCTGAAGCCTTCGTGTGGTAGAGCCTTGCAGCAGGAGAGCTCTCTGCAATGAGAACCCCACATGCTACAACTAGAGAGTAGCCCCACGATTGGAGAAGGAGCTAGGGCAGCAGCAAAGACCCGACCCAGCCAAAAATACTTTCATTAACTAATTTTTTTAAATATTAAAAAAAAGAAAACACGCAACCCGGCCAAAGGGTCAACATGGAACCAGAGGCTAGCAGCAGACGGATGGAATCCTTCTTAAAGAGTTTGTCCACCTCACAGCATTCATTATCCCAGATACACCAAGAGAGGCTGCAGGCCAGAGTGTAGTCCCCCAAAGCAGAGCACAGATAGCATGCTTTCTGCTGAGGCAGCAAGAGTGGATTGCAGAAGGCACCATGCTAGGTAAGGGGTGGAGTCTGGACTGGGGAAGGATGTAAGTTTCCATCTCCTCTCACCAACCTGTACAAGCAAAGGGGTCCAGTCAGGGTTGAATACTGAGTTCCTGGTGGGCAGACTCAAGGCCAAAGTGAAGGCAGAGAGGAATTCTGCAGAATTCGCTGTAGAGTAAAATCTGTTTCTTCCACTGAGGCTGAGCTTCCCACGTGCACTGGAAAACCTTAAGCCAATTTGCTAACTAATTCACAGGCTAATTGAGACCAGACTGCTTCTCATCGTGTTGCTCAGTCATGCCATTCTGTGCATCCTAGGCTGAGCCTTCATTTAGATTACAAATTTCCCAGCACAGTTGTTACTGGTAATTAAACCTACTTGATTGTGCCATTGCACAAAGATTACATGACTGTTAAGGAATCAAATATAACTAATCTTCATCTCATTTCTAAAGGTGCACAGAGATAAGAGCTGACAAGAGTAGAGAAATCTGTGAAAGATGGGCGCTGATCAGTTATTGTCAGTTTTTGGCAGGCCTGGATCAAAGAAACTCAGAGATTTAAGGCATCTTAATATGCAAGCATATATCTGTTTTATTGTTATTACACAATGAAAATTAAACATGACTGAAAAAGCATCATGAATTACTTTGAAAAATCACATTGGCAGTACTGGGAAATAAATTCCCAGCAATTTACACTTGTGTAGTCTGGGGCCATTCTAGAAGCATTTTTCCCAATAATCCCTATCTAATATTTTGTTCCCTGTCCACACCTGCTGCCAGAAAAATCAAGGACTGTCTCAGGTCACTGACTTCTTGGCTCCAGTGTCTATACAGGCTTCCTGGGTCTGACTGATTTTTACTCTTTTATTTTTTCCATATTCAATTTCCATTTCTCCCCCTTTCAAAGTTTAGACTTGTATCAGAATCACCCAAGGGTCTAGTCACAAATGCAGATATATTTGCCTTGCAAATGAGGCAGTAGCCCAAGAATCTACATGTTCAATTACCCCCAGAAGATTTCTGTGCAGACCAGAATTACTTGCTGCCATATTTGACATCAAAATCCTCAACAATAAGGACCAACTGTCCACTGTCCCCGTATCTCCAACATCCAACTCGATGCTGAGCCCAAGAACGGGCACTCAGTTTTGAAAACATGCTGAACCAAATTCACAAACTCGCTTTAATGGGGCTTCCCTGGTGGCTCAGATGGCAAGGAATCTGCCTGCAGTGCAGGAGACCAGGGTTCAATCCTTGGGTTGGGAAGATCCCCTGGAGAAGGAAATGGCAACCCACTCCAGGATTCTTGCTTGAAGGATTCCATNTTGAAAACATGCTGAACCAAATTCACAAACTCGCTTTAATGGGGCTTCCCTGGTGGCTCAGATGGCAAGGAATCTGCCTGCAGTGCAGGAGACCAGGGTTCAATCCTTGGGTTGGGAAGATCCCCTGGAGAAGGAAATGGCAACCCACTCCAGGATTCTTGCTTGAAGGATTCCATGGACAGAGGAGCCTGGTGGGCTACAGTCCATGGGGTCACAACAAGTCTTATCTTTTTTTTTTTTTTTTAATGGATCTTTTACCAAAATGCAAGCACCACATTAAGTAGGGATCTGTCCACCCCAGCCAACTTTGTACAGAACAATCTGCTCAACTGCCCTGGAGTCTCTGCTGAGATGGGCCTGCCTGAGTTGCCAGCTCCCAAGCCCTTAAAGGATTGTCCCATTGCCACCAGGAATGATGGCTCCTGGCACTGGGTGGCCCCCAGCTGCCTTCCCTCTAGGGCTGCTACATCACCCAGTGTTAGAAGGTGGTGACTTTTATCCTTTCAGCATCAAACATCTCATGTCCCTTGGGAGCACTCCCTTGGGAGCATTTAAACTAGTGCCTTCACTGGTACATCAGAATCACCTAGAAGCTTGCTCAGAAATGCATGTTCCCAGATGAATTTTCACTCTGAGATAAGTACCTGTGGCGTGGGATTCAGGGCACTTAGATGTCCACACAGCATCCTTGCCGCTGGATAATTTTTGAGACTGAGGACCCCTGACCTGTTCAAAAAGGAATTTCTATTTCAACCTAATCTTCAAAGAACTCTGTCCACTTCCTCTACTAGGGCTTCCCTGCTGGTCCAGTGGCTAAGAATCTGCCTGCCAAAGCAGGGGACATGGGTTCAGTCCCTGGTCCTGGGAGATTTCACATGCTGCAGGGCAACTAAGCCCACAGGCTGCAGCTGCTGAAGCCCACGTGTCTAGAGCCCGTGTTCCAAACAAGAGAAGCCAGCACAATAAGAAGGCCTCGAACCCCAACTAGAGAAAGCTCGCCGCAAGTAGAGAAAGCTCGCCGCAAGTAGAGAAAGCCCGCCGCAAGTAGAGAAAGCCCGCCGCAACTAGAGAAAGCCCGCCGCAACTAGAGAAAGCTCGCCGCAAATAGAGAAAGCCCGCCGCAACTAGAGAAAGCTCGCCGCAACTAGAGAAAGCTCGCCGCAACTAGAGAAAGCCCGCCGCAACTAGAGAAAGCCCGCCGCAACTAGAGAAAGCCCGCCGCAACTAGAGAAAGCCCGCCGCAACTAGAGAAAGCTCGCCGCAACTAGAGAAAGCTCGCCGCAACTAGAGAAAGCCCGCCGCAACTAGAGAAAGCCCGCCGCAACTAGAGAAAGCCCGCCGCAACTAGAGAAAGCCCGCCGCAACTAGAGAAAGCTCGCCGCAACTAGAGAAAGCTCGCCGCAACTAGAGAAAGCCCGCCGCAACTAGAGAAAGCCCGCCGCAACTAGAGAAAGCTCGCCGCAACTAGAGAAAGCTCGCCGCAACTAGAGAAAGCCCGCCGCAACTAGAGAAAGCCCGCCGCAACTAGAGAAAGCTCGCCGCAACTAGAGAAAGCTCGCCGCAACTAGAGAAAGCTCGCCGCAACTAGAGAAAGCCCGCCGCAACTAGAGAAAGCTCGCCGCAACTAGAGAAAGCTCGCCGCAACTAGAGAAAGCCCGCCGCAACTAGAGAAAGCTCGCCGCAACTAGAGAAAGCTCGCCGCAACTAGAGAAAGCCCGCCGCAACTAGAGAAAGCTCGCCGCAACTAGAGAAAGCTCGCCGCAACTAGAGAAAGCCCGCCGCAACTAGAGAAAGCTCGCCGCAACTAGAGAAAGCTCGCCGCAACTAGAGAAAGCCCGCCGCAACTAGAGAAAGCTCGCCGCAACTAGAGAAAGCTCGCCGCAACTAGAGAAAGCCCGCCGCAACTAGAGAAAGCTCGCCGCAACTAGAGAAAGCTCGCCGCAACTAGAGAAAGCCCGCCGCAACTAGAGAAAGCTCGCCGCAACTAGAGAAAGCTCGCCGCAACTAGAGAAAGCCCGCCGCAACTAGAGAAAGCTCGCCGCAACTAGAGAAAGCTCGCCGCAACTAGAGAAAGCCCGCCGCAACTAGAGAAAGCTCGCCGCAACTAGAGAAAGCTCGCCGCAACTAGAGAAAGCCCGCCGCAACTAGAGAAAGCCCGCCGCAACTAGAGAAAGCTCGCCGCAACTAGAGAAAGCCCGCCGCAACTAGAGAAAGCCCGCCGCAACTAGAGAAAGCTCGCCGCAACTAGAGAAAGCCCGCCGCAACTAGAGAAAGCCCGCCGCAACTAGAGAAAGCTCGCCGCAACTAGAGAAAGCCCGCCGCAACTAGAGAAAGCCCGCCGCAACTAGAGAAAGCCCGCCGCAACTAGAGAAAGCTCGCCGCAACTAGAGAAAGCCCGCCGCAACTAGAGAAAGCCCGCCGCAACTAGAGAAAGCCCGCCGCAACTAGAGAAAGCTCGCCGCAACTAGAGAAAGCCCGCCGCAACTAGAGAAAGCCCGCCGCAACTAGAGAAAGCCCGCCGCAACTAGAGAAAGCTCGCCGCAACTAGAGAAAGCCCGCCGCAACTAGAGAAAGCCCGCCGCAACTAGAGAAAGCCCGCCGCAACTAGAGAAAGCTCGCCGCAACTAGAGAAAGCCCGCCGCAACTAGAGAAAGCCCGCCGCAACTAGAGAAAGCCCGCCGCAACTAGAGAAAGCTCGCCGCAACTAGAGAAAGCCCGCCGCAACTAGAGAAAGCCCGCCGCAACTAGAGAAAGCCCGCCGCAACTAGAGAAAGCTCGCCGCAACTAGAGAAAGCCCGCCGCAACTAGAGAAAGCCCGCCGCAACTAGAGAAAGCCCGCCGCAACTAGAGAAAGCTCGCCGCAACTAGAGAAAGCCCGCCGCAACTAGAGAAAGCCCGCCGCAACTAGAGAAAGCCCGCCGCAACTAGAGAAAGCTCGCCGCAACTAGAGAAAGCCCGCCGCAACTAGAGAAAGCCCGCCGCAACTAGAGAAAGCCCGCCGCAACTAGAGAAAGCCCGCCGCAACTAGAGAAAGCTCGCCGCAACTAGAGAAAGCTCGCCGCAAATAGAGAAAGCACAACTAGAGAAAGCCCGCCGCAACTGGAGAAAGCCCGCCGCAGATAGAGGAAGCCCGCCGCAACTGGAGAAAGCCCGCCGCAACTGGAGAAAGCCCGCTGCAACTGGAGAAAGCTCGCCACAGATAGAGAAAGCTCGCCACAACTAGAGAAAGCCTGCCGCAACTAGAGAAAGCTCGCCACAACTAGAGAAAGCCCATACTCAGCAACGAAGACCCGGTGCAGCCAAAAACAAACACATCTTCCTCTGTTAGAAGGGGCAGGTCTGTGCCTCCTTAACTCTCTCTGATTTGCTGGGGAGAGGGGTCGGGGGTGGAGGGAGGTGATGGAGACGTGTCTGCAGGGCCCAGCCCAGCAATTGTAACCATCATCCCCTGACAGATATGTGAGAACGAACCTGAAAGCTCCCCTCTGACACTTCCCAGCAGGAGTTTAGAGACCCTAGCAAACTGAGGAAGGAGCAGAGGAAACTCCCATTTCTTGAGTGTTGCCCTAATGGTCGAGAAGCATGCGACGAGAATGAAGACAACACAAAATCTGGTGCAGTGGGTCAGGGAGCCTGCAGCCTCTACTGGACTGCGGTGCAGCGTCCACTCGTAGTCCAGTTTTTGTTCCTTTGTGCAGACTGCAAGACTGTCTTTGATCTTATCTTTCTCAGACACTACACCGACATAGTCCAAATCTTGTTTTACCCCAGACTGGTCCCTTCTGGGCTAGTCTTGGGAACAATTAGCAAGTGCGTAGGCAGCGTTCATGCCTGACACCAACCCGGTGTTCCAAGATCCATGCTTTCATGATCCCAGTCATACTCCCTTCTGGGGCTGGCCTTGAGGTTTGTAACAAGGAGATTATTCTTAAGAAAAACACACTTTCTTAACATATGCTGTTTTTCCAGGTGCTATTTCTGTGAAATTTCTCAAGGCCGTGGAAGTACATTATTAGGAATTCCCACTATACTTGAGCTTTATTTCCTGGGAAAATCACACTAAGTGCTTAGTGTTTCCTATTATCTTACGTTCTCTCCACATTCTACCTGGAGCCCACTGCCTACTCCCAGGCAGAATTAATCCCTTCGCCACTGCTCCTCACTCTCCAGAGTACTCTGCCCTCACCCTCCTAGATTAGAGCACTTTTCTGGCATTAAAGCTAATTGTTTGTTGTAGGTCTTTTCCCCCAGACATCCTTTGCTCCAAAGGCTGGTTGGTTATTTTCTTGATCTCTGCACCACCCAGACATGGCCTTAAGGTGCCGCTCAAATTAAGTTTCCAGGTGGGTGGACTGCAGATAAGGTCCACCCTGGCCCTCGGGATGTGCCTCTTTGACTGAAATGCACATGGAGGTGTTGGCTTTGCAGGCTGGCCTGAACCTTTGTATAGCTTTTTCTTCAACACATTTTCCAGAATTTATGTCGCTACCAACAAATCCGTGTGCAAAAGCTAGAGAGACAAGTTATTTCCCCTAGAAGACACTGCGCATTAACCTTGAATCCGGTATTGTTTTGCAGATAGATATATATATAGAGAGAGAGACAGAGAGAGAGAGAAAGGGAGAGAGAGAGATGCATTTTACCTTGTGATGCTTCCTGTGCTATGGCTTCCAGCATTAAAAAAGCCATAACAGCTGAGTGTTTTTCCAACAGTATTTCTGATTGAAAGCAGATGCCTTGCATTTAGCCTCGGTACACAGCAAAGCATCTGAGGATGCTGTTTTTACACGAAGGCAATCCAGACTCCCTCCTTTCAGAGGATGGATAGGTATTTATCAGAAGGTTTAAAGTTTGTTGTTTTTTTTTTTCTGGTTCTTTCAGTCTGGACTTTTAGGAGAGCTCCTGCCTCCAATTGCCCCCCAATTTCTCCTCACTTCTAATCCATCTCCCAGCCTGATTCCACAGAGATCTTCCTGAAAACCCAGACCTGTTCATTCCTCTTCCTTCAGAAAGAAGTTCAACCTCCATCTTGCGGTGATTTCCAAAGCTTTCTCCTCTGTTCCCAGGGCTGCAGTCTGCAAGATGCCCTTTTGGTTCCAGCCACGCTGCACTCCTTGGCTCTCTGAAACTCTTCACCCAAGCTTTGGTTTCTGCTGTTCCCTCTGCCTGGAATGCCACTGCCCGCACTTTGGCCTCTTGAAACCCCACCGAGCCCTCAAAACCTACTCGAGTGCCAGCTCCCTGCTGTGTGACTATGGGCAAGGCACTGATCCACTCTGAGCCTCAGTTTGTTCATCTTCAAAAGGAGGATTCAACCAAAGGATGGACAAAAAAAGAGAAAATAGAATGCTTGAACAATAATCTCCAGCCCCCAACTCCATCTTCACTCTCTTTTTATACAGAGCTAGAGAATACTGTGCATTCATTATCACCCCCAACAGACTAAGAGGTCTTGGGGGTCAGGGGGCTACACTTTAGACGTACCTGGCACAAAGTATCTCTGCAATGGATATGTCGATTCATCTCTTTCTCACTGCCAATCAGATCCACATAATTCACAGGCCAGTTGCTTGTGAGAGGTTGCATCAGAATAAATGAACTCAGAGGTCAGAATGCTCTAACCTTAAACCCTAGCTGTGTGACCTTAAGCAAGATATTGTTTTTGTTTTTGCCATGCCCACAGCATATGGGTTTAGTTCCCTGACCAGGAATGGAACCCACACCCCCTGCATGGGAAGCATCCAGTCTTAACCACTGGATCACTAGGGAAGTTCCCAAAGCAAGAGACATTTTTAAATCTCCTGATCTGGAGAGTGAGGATGGCAGTACCTCTGTGGGAATAACCTTACTTCATGGGGTTGCTCAGAGGACTAAGTACACTAACGTTTAAGAGAACAACTATCACCACTATTCTTAGGATGCCATCGAGCTTTTGGTTTGGGTTTTCCCAGCCTTGGCAAACTGGCGAGGTGAACAGCTGAGCTCAGTGGTCTTGGAGGTCTTGGAAACTGTGGCCCGACTCTCCCTCGACCAGCGCTACATTGTAATTTTCATGGGCCCTAGGTAATTTTGGTTTTATGGACCTTTCTCCTTTAAATAATAAAAATGAATATTATTTTAGGACTGCATTGGTGACTATAACCCAAGCAGAATTCATTATTATATACTGCTGCTTCTTATATTCATTTTCTTCTTTTGAAAGAAATTAAAGTTAAGGAATTCCCTGGCAATCCAGTAGTTAGGACTTGGTGCTTTTGCTGCATAGGCCATTCAAGATGGCAAAAAAAAGAAAGAAAGAAACGAAAATGAAAACATTTTTCACGGAGTCCTGAAATTATGGGGGGTCCTGGGCACTGCACCTCCTGTGCAGGATGGAGAAGTCAGCCTTAGCCTTCCGTTTCTGAATTAACCTCTTGAATGTAAGCTCAAACCAGGTTCCCTCTCACTGGTCTTCTTCAGCTACTTCTGAGATCTTTGCACAAATTCATTCTTTTTCCTGAAACTCTCCCCCTGCCCTTCTCCCTCTCGGAGCAACAGAACTCCCTTACAATACAGCTCACTGTGCTCTACACCCAGTTTCAGATCCAGCATCTCCCGGGTGGGACCCGAGAGTCTCTCCATTTTTAACAGCACACGGACGCTGCTGATGTGGACGGTCGTGGCTTCTCCCAGGACGACACTTCAAGACCAGCAGCTTTCCGGGTCAGCTCGGTCACTAGTCTCTCTGGGAAGCTTTCTCTGATTTGCTTCTCCCTCACATGCTCCCCAGAGACTAAGGGCTTCATCTAGGTAATTGTCTGAGTTCTGTCTCCCTCTCTCCTATCTGACTGTAAGCTCCGTGTTGTCTGTTCACTCACCGTCGGGCCTGCATCCAGCACAAAGTAGGCGCTGGGTAAACATGTGTGGACTGCTGTTCAGAAAAAGTGAACCAACTTGACCTCCTAGCAATGCTGAGTACGAATGTTAGAATTCTCTCAAGTCACCAGCACTGCATTCTCCCCCGTTCCCCCTTTTCAACAATTGTCAATTTCAGAATTCTTTCTTTAGCTTTTGCCTTTGAGGGAAAGCCGGAAGAAGCTCTGCGCGCCCAGGAAGGCGGGGCCTTAAGCCCCACTAGCCCCGCCCCCACGCCTCGCCCCGCCCCACTAGCCCCGCCCCGCCCCGATCTTCAGCCTGCGGCTCTCGGTCCCGCCCTGCGTCCTAAGCCAGGCCCCGCCCCAGCTCCGGGCCCCGCCTCCGTCCCCGCGCCAGGCCCGGAGCTGCTCTGCGCATGCTCGTCCGGCAGAGTTCCTTGGGAGGCGTTGCTGGCAGGAAGCGAACTTTACCCGGGCCATGTCGCGACCCGGCTCTTCCCAGGAACCAGTCAGGTAAGCCCTCCCCGACCCCTGGCACCCCGAGCCGGACCTGGCCCTGCCTTGATCACTGCGCGGCCGGACAGGTTGCGGGCCGTGAGTGGCCGGGGCCTTCTGGCTCCTTGTTGCGGGTCCCGCCTGCCCGCCTTCCGGAGCCCCACGCTCCGGACGCTCACCTCCTTTGGCAGCTCGCAGGGTCCCCGGGCCTTCGCGCCTTCCCCCGCCAAAGACAGAGCCGGGTTTGCACGCTTGGTGGGCGCAAGGCTCCCTCTTCCGCTCTCCGAGCCCCAGCCGTCGGACAGCGAGCCCGCACCAGGCAGCTCCCGGTTCAAGGTCCCCGGGCTACTTCCAGCCTCAGTTACACAAACTCTGAGCCTGGAACGTGATCGTGTTTTCACCTTATTGACAAAAGCAGGGAACGAAGTTGAGATGAGCCCATGCCCAGAGTGTACTACAGAATTTACCGACTGTAGTGTTTACCTGCCGATTACTCCAAGCACCAGCTCCTTATGTGGACGGTTTTGCAGACTGTTGCTTCTGCTGGTCCCTCTGGTCAGTTCTGGGCACCACACTTTTAAGCAGTCCCTCACATTCCTGGTTGGAAATTCTAGTTTCCTTTTCTGGACACCTGCCTGGGTGCACTAGGATGTACTCTGGAGTCCCCTCCAGTGCCAGCATTCCTGTGACTCTTTTCAGGCCATTTGGGCATTTTCAACACCCACTGCAGTTTCCTAACTACATTATTGAGCATCCTACCTCCTAGAAAGAGGCCAGAAATAGACATCTCTGGCAAGCAACTCTGCATCTAAGGACTGAGACATTTAAATGGCAGCCACAGAACTGTATCATTTAATCCTTACAAACATCCTCAACATGTCACACATCAGGAAAGGGGGGCTTAGAGAGGTCAGTCCTAACACTTTGAAACCAGTCTGGCTCCCTTAAACACCTGCCCCTTACACAAAACTGCCTTAACCCATAGTTATGGACTCAGAGAACAATGTGTGGTTAAAGCCTAACCACTTGGATTTTACTAAGTCACAAGTGGACCCAGCAGTCTGTTGTAACACGCCCTCTGGGTAACTCTGTTGCTGCATAAGTTTGGGAACCAGTGTTGTAAGGTATTTGAAGACAAGGGTTTGATAATCTGACATAAGGGCCAGGTTAAGAGAAAGCCCTTAACCTTACAATGGGGTAACCTTTGTAACAATGAACTTGCCCTGCAAATCTGTCTTCCTGAGTATTACTGTGGGTTTCAGCACTGAACTGTTGCACAATTGAAAGAATATTTTACCATCATTCAAAATTAATTTAGATTTTAAAGTGAACTCAGGTACTAAACTGGGTTCTTAGTAATTTTTGCCTCGTTCTGTCTTACCAAAGGTCACATGATTTGGGTATTATTATTGCTGTCCTATTATTAAAAAGTACACTGAGACTAGAAATGCTTAATACCAGGACACATAACAAAGCAGAAACATCATGCAGTTTAGGAGCTTTTTATCATAACTCCGGTTACTAAACTGTGCGGTTTGTTGTCATTTTAGAAACAGCTTGATAGATGACGCTAAGGCCCGCTTAAAAAAGCATGACTCGGGGATCAAAAATTCTCACTGTTCATCTAACAAATTTTCGATCCTTCTACCATTGTTGGCTAAAGATGGGAAACTGTACCTGTTATTCACCCTCCGGTCAGAGAAGGTAAGTGACGAAAAGGTTCCTGACCTTAAGGTCTCAGGATGTTTGAAATGTGATCACTGGCACATAGTTTAAGGTTCCACATTCTCAGCTGGACTTTCAAAGCTGTGATGTTCAAGGGGTACATGAAGCCACAGAATCATGTGGCTTTTTACGGAGAAGTTTTGGAAAGTAAAATAAGCGATTCAGCTAGCAAGTAATTTAAAATACTTTTATGCCAGGGTTTCTTATCCAGCCATTGCCATTTGGGCTGGATAATTCTTTGTTTTGAGAGTTACCCCGTACATTATGGGATGTTTAACAATATCCTTGGCCCCTCTCCACTAGAAGCCAGTAACACACACACACAGACAACACACACACTTTGTGACAACCACATATGTCTCCAGAGATTGCCTACTCTCTTGGCAGGGATGGGGGACGTCAAACTGCCCCCACCAAGAGCCACTGTTTTAGATTAATCCCACCCCAGGTATAGTGTGTGTATGTGTATCCAGATCACTTTGCTGTAAACCAGAAACTAACACAACGTTGTAAATCAACTGTACTTCAATTTAAAATATATATTTTTAAAGTTTTTTAAGGAATAACATTTCATCTCAATTTTTTAAAATATTTTAAAAAATAGTTGCTTATAGAACTGTTCAGACTCATTGACAAGAAATCCATCTGAAGCATTGTGCCCAGACCAGTAAGCACTTGATAAAGGTTATCCATTCAAACCACTGCGCTTTTCATTATCCTTTTGTTTGGCCTTTTTTCTCCATCAGTATAAATCTGTGTGTGTGTGTGTATGCTATCTTTGGAGGGCAAGGAGAGAAAAATCAGAAATGAGGGTAGTTCTCCTAGTTCAGTTTTTTTAAAGGACTCAAGTTTAAAAAAAAGAAAACCTTTTTCTTTTTGGTCTTATTCCCTACTGGTTGCCACAAGTAAGGGAATGGTCTGTGGCACAAGACAGAAATTCAGTAGATACTTGTTGAATGAATGAGTGGTTCCAAACTTGGAATCCCACACGGCGGCTCTGTCCCTTCCCTATCCAGCTGAGAAGGTCACCCGGCGAGGTCTGCTTTCCTGGAGGTAAGTGCGAACCTACGGACGCGGACGACGTGGCCACAGCTCTCCGGGAAGCCCAGGAGGAAGTGGGGCTGTGTCCTCATCAAGTGGAGGTGGTCTGCTGCCTGGTGCCACTGCCGTTTGATGTAAGGCTCGGGGTGGAGCTGGCTGGCTTAGACTCACGTGAGTTCGCAGTAGATAGACTATCTTCAGGATCCCATGACCCCACGACCCTCGAGCCTGCAGTACAGAGTCGAGAGACTGGCTCATGTGTGGACTTTGCCCCCGCTGGGCTAAGAGGCCTTGGGCAAGCCCCACTTACTGTCTGGGCCCCTCCTTCCCCATCCAGAAATGAAAGGGCTGAACACCATCAGCGGTTTTCAGGCTGGGTGCTGTGGAACCCTGTAGATGCCTCAGTGTTCTTTCATTGGCATTCAGTTCACATTCAGTTTTCTCCAGTTTGGGTTTATTTTTGAGAATTCCCTTGAAAAAAAATAACACACACTTGAGCATGCCACATACCAAATTTTAGCCCCTCGGAGGCCACGGAAGGTACTAATTTTTGCACATACCATGGAACCAGGCTTCTCCATATCACAAAGATTGAGCAATATCCTGAGATCTAGGGAAGCTGTTTAGAAACAGTCACTACTTGTAACTGCTTTTCTGTTTGAAGCAGGATTTGAGAGTATATACGAAACAAACAAACGTAACAACAAAAGGGGTCCTGGGACTGATAGAGCTGGACCTTATTTCCTATGAGCTGATCACAGCACTCTCTCTGTTATGCCAGTTGACTGTAGAAGGAGTGCCATGCCGTGCTAAGGCACTTCAGTCGTGTCCGACTCTTGGTGTGCCCGTGGACTGTAGCCTGCCAGGCTCCTCTGTCCGTGGGATTCTCCAGGCCAGAATACTGGAGTGGGTTGCCAAGCCCTCCTCCAGGGGATTTTCCCAACCCAGGGGTCAAACCACGTCGGGAAGATCCCCTGGAGGAGGGCAGAAGGAGTAAATAGGGTAAATTTAAAGCATAACAGAATTATTTGACTGGTCTAAAATTTTTCATATATACTTGTAATTTTAGAATGGTTACTGATTTCACAGAGAGTTCTCACGTAGCCATGCTCAGGTCCCCCAGTTACTGACATCGGATATCACTGTGGTACATTGGCGACAACTAAGAAATCAGTGTCAGCACTTCACCGTCACTGAACTCCAAGCTTCACTTGCCTTTTACTAGTTTTTCTGCTGATGTCCCCCTTTCTGCCCGGGCTCTCACACAGGACACCGTGTTGCTCTTGCTTGCCGCATCTCCTCATTCTCTGGTCTGGGCCAGTTTCTTAGACTGCCCTTGTTCTCATGGCTTTGACACTTGTGAGGGGCACAGGTCAGGTGTGTTCTTGCACGCTCCTCCATTTGGGTTTATCTGATACTGTTCTCCTGGTTGAGCTAAGGTTATGGGCTTGGGGGAAGAATAATACCCCAGAGGTAAACTTCACTCATCACCTATCAGAATAGGTATAATTTTTTTTAATAGTATTGGGCTTTCATATGAATTTTTTTTAATTTTTTTCATATGAATTTTTATGTCAAAGGAGGAATTCCACTGATGCCTAAAAATTAGAAAGCCAGATTGCCCTTTGTGATGGTCAATGATGCTGACATCTGTCTTAATTGGGTCCATTTTAAGAATAGAGAGATCCTCGCTCCCAGGAGGTTTAGCTTGGAAGAAGCTAAAGGCCATTCCATAAATGTGCCCTCAGTGAGAAAGAAATGAGACAGAAAAGTAACGTGGGATTAAGACAAGACGTGTGTCAGTTACTTCCTCTGTGTTTTCTAATGGAAGCCCTTTTCAGGGCATAGCTGCAGATCTCCTGGGACATCTTAGAGATTTATTGGAGAACTCTCTTGACAAAACACGTAATGGTTATAAGTTCCCTAAATGAGAACAAGTCCATTTCCAAGATCCCCAGAGCTGCTGAGTTCACCCATAAGGGGATCGCATACAATAGTCCTCACAGGTGTGTGTGTGTTCAAATGACCTGCTCCTGCTATAATGCCAATCTCACCACCGAGAAATTAGAATGAAGAAAGGTTTTCAAGAAGGATGTACAGTATTTAGAAGTGCCAGTGAGGGTCGTTTTGTTTTTTGGACTTTGCAAGTCTTTTAGATATGGTTCGAAAATGCCATTTATTTAATGCCTAGAAGCCTAATCTAATTCATTCAGAATTCTAATTCTTGACTGGGGGTAATTTTCTCTCTTGGGGAACACACACAGGGCAATGCCTGGAAATGTTTTGGGGTGTCACTGGTTTTACCCCATGCCTGGTGTTAACCCTCCCAGGCCTTCCAGCCCCCAACCGACATTCATACATGTCATTGTATCATACGTGTATGAGCTTCTCTCTGCAAAGGCCTCAAGGGACAGTTCTCCTTTTTCTCTGCGCGTGGCCTGTAACTCCCAGTCTCCATCCTTTTCTTGGCTTCCTGAGGGCCCGATTCCTGTAGCATTTCAGTGGTGTGTCCTGACTTCCGCGGCTGTGTCTAATAGTCTGCGGCTTCTTCCAGGAGCCCTAAGCCTGGCTCATCCTATGTCCAGAGCAGAAACCAGTCTCTGTGGGATTTCAACTCAGCAAATGGGCAAAATCCAGGCTTTTATGAGTCCTAGGATGTCTGCCACATACCACCTGTTTTCCTGCCGGTTCAGACACCTGTGTTTTTAGACATGGGATGTGCAGAGTTGCTGTTTCAGCCACAGGTTTCCACAGTCTCTCTTACTTTGCTAAGCTTGAACCCTGTTGAGCATGCCTGACTCCCCATCTAGAACATTCAGTCTTAAACCGTGATCACCCTTTGAGGCTTTGATTCTTTTTCTTTCCCGCGCTGATTTCCTTAGACTTGACATGCCAGTTCAAGGGCTGGCACTGGCCATGCAAAGTTCCTGCCCAGGCACCTGCGTAACAGGCGTGGCCCTGAGACCTCCGGAGGGCCACAGCTGGGGACGCTGCCCCGTGGTCTTTGAGCCGCTTGCTGGTGTGCCAGCTCAGAGATTTGGTGACCAGCATTTTGATAGAACTTCAGTGCTCGACTCCAGCGTGTGGGCAGCAGGCCTGGGGTAGAATCCCGGTTTCTGCCAAGTGGGAGCCAGCTGTGGCCATGGGCAAGTTTTTTTCTGATCCAGTTTCCATTGGTAAAGCTTCTTCAGGAGCAGGTTGTTAGGAAGAACCTGGGGGAGGCTGATGGATTCTAGACGAGGGGCCCACAGGCTGTGGGGTTTGAATGGAGAAAGCGACACTCCAGGCTCTGTCCAGATGCTTTCTTCTTTTTTAAATTTATTTCCTAATTGGAGGAAATTTGCTTTACAGTGTAGTGTGGGTTTCCGCCATACAACAGTGCAGATAAGCGGTAGTTATACATGGATCACGTCCCTCTGGAGCGCCAGGCTGGCCTCCGCGTGTTACACGCAGCCCCTTGCCAGCTGTCTCTCTGACACATGGGAGTGTGCACCGGCGATGGGGCTCTGCCGTCGCCCGCCCTCTGCTTGCCCCCCGTGTCCACGAGTGTGCCGTCTGTGTCTGAGGCTCCTTTCCCTTCCTGCATGTACGTTCACTGGTGCCACTTTTCTCAATTCTGTATATACGCAGTAACAGTCCTCTTTAGGCTGTGTTTCTGACACACACACAGACACACACACACTCTGGTCCTCTCCCAGTACCCGTGCCCTCAGGCTCCTGGAGCCGCGTCCCGCCCCCATGAGTCAGCATTGTCTTGATTTACTCCTGGCCAGGCAGAGGCCGGGCATGAAAGCCCAGCCCCTCATCATCTCCTGGGACAGACCAAGGCACAGTTTATACCTCGGAGCTGCCCGCAGCATCCCTGCCTGGCTTCCCCGCTCCCACCCTCACCACTTTGTCCTCGAGCTCTTCCTTAGGAAACCCCTGGCATCTGAGCGTCCATCTCAGTGGCTGCTTGGGGGCACCTTGTGACAGAAGAGGCTGTCAGGCAGGCCGAGCACAGTGAGGGTCCCACTTTAGGGACGTCTGGAGCCCACGCTCCCCTCCCGCTCCCGGTCCAAATGTTGACTTGCGTCGTTAATTCGGTTAACCGTCTGAGTTATCACTGCTCTTCAACATGCATTAGCTGCCCTCCCTCAAGACCTCCCACAGGCGTATTGGTCCTCCTGTAGGAGCCCAGCCCCACAGTGTCTCCCTGGATTTCCCCACTCACTTTCTTTCAGGAATTCCCCAATTCGTCTCCCTTTCTCGCTCAAGGTCCTGCCGCCCCCATCAGCTCCTACACTAAACCCCAGGCCTCCCCTGCAAGACTCCAGGTAGAATCGTTCACGTAACAGCACCATGCGTTCATTTCAGAACAGTGGTGGTTATAAATCGAAATCTCCCCGCCAGCTAGCCTCCTAGGCTCCTCTGTCCATGAGATTCTCCAGGCAGGAATACTGGAGTTGGTTGCCATTTCCTTCTCCAGGGGACATTCTCGACCCAGGGATTGAATCCACGTCTCCTATCTCCAATCTGCATTGGCAGGCGGATTCTTTACCACTGAGCCAGGGAAGCCCACACCTCCATTTAAGGGACATAAAGTTTAGTTATAAAGGAAGTTTTATGTGTAACGGACTGCCTTGGCCTGTGAGCTTAGTTTATGCAGCAGCATGCGTTTGGAGAAGGAAATGGCAATCCATTCCAGTACTATTGCCTGGAAAATCCCATGGACAGAGGAGCTTGGTAGNTTTAGTTATAAAGGAAGTTTTATGTGTAACGGACTGCCTTGGCCTGTGAGCTTAGTTTATGCAGCAGCATGCGTTTGGAGAAGGAAATGGCAATCCATTCCAGTACTATTGCCTGGAAAATCCCATGGACAGAGGAGCTTGGTAGGCTACAGTCCATGGCATCGCAAAGAGTTGGACACGACTGAACGACTTCACTTTTCACTTTATGCGTTTAGACATACTTTTTTTTTTTTGAAACTGTATCTCTCACATCTCAGTGTCTTCCATGTTCTGCTTTCAGAAGGATATGTGGGTAACTCCGGTTGTAGGATTTATAGACTCCGACTTTGAGGCCAGACCTAACCCGGATGAAGTTAGGAACGTGTTCCTGGTGCCTCTGGAATACTTCCTGCGCCCCCATGTTTACCATCAGAGTCACCTGTCACGCCGCGGTCGTCGTGTCATTGTTCACTGCTTTGAGTACATGGACCCTGAAGATGGTGTGACATACTGCATCCGGGGACTGACTGCGAGATGTGCCGTGTTTACCGCCTTAGTGATTTTGGGGGAAAAACCCTCCTTTGAGGTTGACTTTAATCTCAGCGATTTGATTCCACCCTCTGAAGAGTCCTTCCTGAAGCCTCAGAAACATGCTCTGAGCAAGTTATGATTTATGAGACCAACACCCAAATGACTCTCTGAGCAGTGTTCTTGTGGGCTTAGCCATGGAACAATGATTCGACCAGCTGTTGGAATTTGACAGGTGTGAATATTTTTACTGCAACTTGAAGGTTAAAAACCTTGCCTTTTTCCCAGTTGTCCTCTACTGTGTGAAAAAGCAAGTCTTTCAAAAGTAGAAAAATGTGTTTATACTATTGCATAGTTTCACCCTCAATATGTGTAACAATACTTTTCTTACATGTGTAGATCCTATATCCTGCAACTAAGACCCAGCACAGCCAAATAAATGAAATCAATATTTTAAAAATATTTATTGAATGTATGACCATGTGGCATTGATCTTATTTGTACAAGGCAACCTCACTCTCTCTGTTGTTATATGTGACAGAAACTCTTGACCAGCCATCAGAACACACCCTCCTTCTCCTTGGCTATAGAGTTGAAGCTGAGCCCATAGCTCCCCAGGCAGAACCAGCACTGACTAAGTTCCAGTGCAATTAAATGTAGCTCTGAAATTGAATTTAGGCCAGTGGGATGTGAAATCGTTCTTGTTGGTCATCTCCAATTTCAATTTAAGAGATAAACCAAACTCCCTCGATTGCCTTTTCCATGATTTATCTTCAACCCAGCCTTGACTTTACAGATAAGACAATTCCTTCGGGAAAGTCAGAGCTAAAAGATGTAAGAACTTGGATCTCTGAAAGACTGGAGCAACGCAACCCGCCATCCTGGTCTATTCCTTTGGGACGATTACATGGGAGAAAAAGGAAACTGTCATTTCTGCGACTGTAACTGGGGTCATTTTGTTACAGCAGAGCTATAGCCTGAATAATACACCCTAACACTTGAAAATGGTTGGATGGATATTCACCCAGACTTTAGGTGTTGCCAGTAATTAGAACTCAAAATGATCTGACATTTAACATACGATTCCTGGGACACGCACAGGCCGACTTTGGGTGTTGGTGGGGTTTGACAGTCATGATCCAAAATAGCTGCAAGAATACGAGAGGCTGACAATCAGGGCAGATCATCTCCCTTAATATGATAGCAGAAAAACCCTCATTTCAAGGACAACCCTCAAATCAGAAGTCAGAGAGACATACATTCTGAATCGCATGCCTTGAAATCCATTACTTCTTACAGGGACATCATCATATGTCAAACTTTAGAGTTAGCAGAGATTTCTTTCCTTAATTATGGTGTTAGCCATCCTGGACCAGATCGCGGACTGAGGGGGTCCTGTGTTGTAGCTGAAAATACAGTGCCCACACGCTGAGTCCATTTAGTCAGCCATGCCACTGCCCATTGCTGCTGAATTCTGATTTTCTGAGAGCTGGCAGAGGAAAATATTCAATCTGCAGCTTTATGCCTGTAAATGTTGAAATGGTGCAAATCTGGCTCCAGCCTCGAAAGCAGATGTTGGGTGAGTTAATCCGTTAACATTCTGTAACCAGCCCTGCAGGAACAGGCCTACATGGTTTCCGAACAATGGTAGAGGAATTTGCAAATATGTATTTACAATCTGACAGCAGCGTAATTGCTAGGTAAATGGTTGACCTCTGGTAGTGCAGAACTTTCCGAACTGTTTGCTTATGCAAACACCACAGACCTGCCTAGTTTCTGAGAGGAGATGACCCAACCTAAGTCCTCACTCTGAGCGACATGCATGGCCACCCAACTGGCTCAGTCAGGAAAGAATCTGCCTGGAAGGCAGGAGACACGCGGGTTCAATCCCTGGGTCAAGAAGATTCCCCTGGAGGAGGAAATGGCGACCCACTCCAGTATTCCTGCCGGGATAATCCCACGGACAGGAGCCTGGCAGACTACAGTCCACAGGTCAAAAAGGCCTGGACATGACTGGAGAAGGGGACGACAGAGGATGAGATGGCTGGATGGCATCACTGACTCAATGGACATGAGTTTGAGTATGCCCTGGGAGCTGGTGATGGACAGGGAGGCCTGGTGTGCTACAGTCCATGGGGTCGCAGAGTCGGACACAACTGAGCAACTAAACAGAGCTGAGCTGATGGGTGAAACAGATAGCCAGCAGGATGCCGCTATACTGCTTAGGGAGTTCAGTTTGGTGCTCTGTGATGACCTAGAGGGGTGCAGTGGGGCAGTGGTGGGGGGAAAGTCCAACAGTGAGGGGATATATATATGTCCATAGAACATTGTAAAGCAATTATCCCCCAATTAAAAAATTGTCAGAGGGAGAAACCTCTACCTCAAAAGCAAGAGGAGGCGAATCTTGCCTTTTGCATCCTGTCATTCTTATGATGATAACCATCTTCTTGAGTTTATTGATACAGACAGAGAAAAGCAACAGAAACTCAGTGCTTCAGCCCCTAATTCTTTAGAGGAGATTCCACTTGGCCTCATTCAGGTCACCTGGCAGGTTTCCAGGAAACTGTGGACATGTTCAAGGGCAAGGCTCAGAGTTGGGGCCACAGTTGCATATGTCTCCCAAAGTCCCCCAAGTCAGGTGGGTCTGGGTGGAAGCATTCTTGAAGAAAGAGGGCTGGACGGACATCCCCCAACACCTACTGTCTCCAGTCCCTAAAACCTGTGCATTCTGCCATCAAGGCATCTCAACTCTTTTCTTTGCATCCCTGTGGCCTTGGTAAGCAGGTGGTTAAGTAGGGACTCAGGATGCCTAGATTTGAATCCCAGCTAAGGCGTCCATCTATTCAGTGACCTTTAGCAAGTTACTCATCCTCTACAGGTCTTAGTTTCTTCCTCTCTAATGTGGGAGAGAGAAATTTTTTACTTTAGGGCTGTTGACGGCATTAAAAGAGTTAGTACATGTGACCTTCTTACTTAAAGCACACCCAAATGCTTAGAATAATGCCTAGGAAATTTAACAGTGTTACTGTTAGCTGGTAATTATGGTATTATTATAACTAGGACATTATAACAGTAATAATAAGCATGACTATTTCTCTAGTTCTGAATATCATCATTTTTCCTACACCAGAAGTTCATGAATTTTTTTTCACAGTATATCTAGGCTAAAGGAAAACACCTAATAATTTGGTTTGTTATGTTACTATATGTAAATGATTTAACAAGTGTTTATGTCCTCCTAACTTGGTAGCCATTTGAAAATATACTAAGTACTAGAAAAATACTATTTTCAATTTCAGTCCTAAAAAAACAGTTGCTTAACTGTGTACACCAGTTGGGCACCCGAGTAAATGGCAGACTCAAATACAGTCACGTGATGGGAAGGAACACACAGAGGGAGGAGGTGGTGGCTGAGCTGGGCTGACGGATAAGGAGGTGCTACCCAGGTGAGTGAGATGATGGTGGTGATGGTGGGGACTGTTATTTATTGAGCACCTGTTATAAACCTTGAATCTGAGCAAACTCCGGGAGAGGGTGAAAGACAGTGAAGCCTGGCGTGCTGCAGTCCATGGGGTTGCAAAGAGTCAGGTGCAGCCGAGCGACTGAACAACAATTATCAACCTGGCCCTTCATTTGGATTATTTCATTTAACCCTCCGCTGAATCCCTGCAGTGAGTCTTAGTATTATTCCCATTTTTAGACATGAAACTTTGAGAACCAGAGAAGCTAAATATTAGCCCATGGTCACAGAGCCAACATCCAAATACACACGTATGAATTTCACGGCTCATATTCTACTGTACTCACTTACTCAACATAAGGCTCACTTCCTAGGGACAGAGGCAAGGATAGAAGGGTTAAGCTAACCTTTCCCTTGAAGCACTACACGGGAAAGGGAAAGCAAAGCTGAAAACATTGGGAGAGAGCAGAGTTTATTTTCCCCTTAGTCATGTCCTCCAGTTTCTTCAGCTGCTATGATGATTTTAATTAAAGTGGAGCATACCAATTAATAAATGAGAGTGCTGGCGTCCTTGCTCGTATGCCGACTCCCTTCACGGTGCCAGCTTTCCGGGTAAAGAACTGAGATGGCACAACATTCCTCCACCCTTCAGACGAGATGATTCAACATAATTCAAGGCTTTTTCTTGTTTCCAGCTGGTTTCCTAGCTGAGACTAGCATGGAGTTTTGATACACTTGCTGGAGTGATC
Organism: Oreotragus oreotragus; assembly: GCA_006410675.1. NCBI lineage: Eukaryota > Metazoa > Chordata > Mammalia > Artiodactyla > Bovidae > Oreotragus > Oreotragus oreotragus. The sequence goes on from SJYX01015931.1 coordinate 110,440, forward strand.
AGCCCCTAGGATCCCTCCTGGGGTCTGTGTACAGACCCCATTCAGAAATCTTTGTTGTTGGTGTACCGTGCAGCACGTGGAACTTCCCCAACCTGGGGCCTGGGTTCAGACCCGTGCCCCCTGCAGTGGGAGCGAGGAGTCTTAACCACTGCCCTGCCACGGAAGTCTCCCATTCAGAAATCTTAATTGCCCCTCATCACCGCTTGGACAGCTCTGCCTGCCGTGCCATGGCTGCACACCCCTCAGACTTAAGACTCAAGTCCTCCAACCTGCCCTATTAGGTAGCACAGACACTGATGAAGGCTTCATCACACCCCTTTGCATACCTCTCTCTCTCTCTCTCGTGTATATGTATATATATAGGCTTCCCGGGTGACACAATGGTAAAGAATTGTCTGCCAATACAGGAGACACAAGAGATGTGGATTCTATCCCTAGATCAGGAGGATCCTCTGGAGAAGGAAATGGCAACCACTCTAGCATTCTCGCCTGGAAAATTCCCTGGATAGAGGAGCCTGGAGGGCTACAGTCCTTGGGGTCACAAAGAGTCGGACAGGACTTAGCAACTGAACAACAACCACTTAAGTAGCTGAGCTAAGTGTATTACATTTTCCAAAGAATTTGAACCAGGACAGAAGATGATAGATGTTCAGGAATTATTTTGGCCCACATGCATGCTGAGGAGTAAGCCCAAGAAGTTAGAGGTTAAAGGTTAGATGGCCAGAACTTAAAAAAAAAAAAAGTTTCTGAATTTTTAAAATTAATTAATTTGTTTTAATTGGAGGCTAATTACAATATTGATGGGTTTTGCCATACAGGCGGTGGCTTTTGCCATACATTAACATGAATCAGCCATGGGTGCACGTGTGTCCCCATCCTGAAACCTCCCCACCTCCCTCCCCATCCCATCCCTCAGGGTTGTCCCAGAGCACCCCTTTGAGTGTCCTGTTTCATGCACTGAACTTGGACTGGTCATCTGTTTCTCATATGGTGATATACATGTTTCAATGCTATTCTCTCAAGTCATCACACCCTCGCCTTCTCCCGCAGTCCAAAAGTCTGTTCTTTATATCTGTGTCTCTTTTGCTGTTTTGCATATAGGGTTATCATTACCATCTTTCTAAATTCCATATATATGCATTAATATACTATATTGGTGTTTTTCTTTCTGACTTACTTCACTCTGTATAATAGGCTCCAATTTCATCCACCTCATTAGAACTGATTCAAATGTGTTCTTTTTAATGGCTGAGTAATACTCCATTGTGTTCATGCACCACAGCTTTTTCATTCATTCGTCCGCCAGTGGACACCTAGGTTGCTTCCATGTCTAACTATTGTGAACAGTGCTGCAATGAACATTGGGGTACACGTGTCTCTTTCAATTCTGGTTTCCTCGGTGTGTGTGCCCAGTAGTGGGATTGCTGGGACGTATGGCAGTTTATTCCCAGTTTTTTCAGGAATCTCCACACTGTTCTCCATAGTGGCTGTACTGGTTTGCATTCCCACCAACAGTGTAAGAGGGTTCCCTTTTCTCCGCACCCTCTCCAGCATTTATTGTTTGTAGACTTTTGGATCGCAGCCATTCTGACCGGCGTGAGATGGTTTCTCATTGTGGTCTTGATTTGCATTTCTCTGATAATGAGTGATGTCGAGCATCTTTTCATGTGTTTGTTAGAGATGGCCAGTACATGGTGGACATGTCTTTGATGTAGGCAGTAGTTTTCATGTCAGAGACTCCACTAGGAACGACTGGAAGAAGAAACATTTCCTGAAGCAACTTAAAGATCCTTTTAAAGGTCTCATACTCAAGTCCGTAAGTTTTCTTTGTATAGATGTAGCCTTGGTTTGCTATTTCCTTGACTGCAGTTTTCCTCATTTTTCATTTTATATCTTTGAGCTTTTATCCCTTATTTCAGCATGATTGTCAATGGTACCTCTCTTTCCACTTTTTCTCTTTTTGATTTTGCACGAGAAACTTGAAGTTTCTCTTCTGGTTGTTTTGCTCTACCTTCTTAATTCATTTGCATTTCTTTTTTAGTTTATGAACAGATTCTGCTCTGGGCTCATTTCATCTCCTTCCACCAGCCTGGGTTTTTCTTTTAAATCTGCTACATCCCATAGAGCTCAAAGAAGCATTATGGGAAATCACCTACATTTTTTTTCTGACTATAAATCCATATGGCTGAACATCAGACCAGGTGATAAACAAGATTTGCTAGAACTCCTAACCTGTTGTGAACAATACTGATTTTAGCCCTCTGTACTGAATTGAATGCATGCATGCTCAGTTGCTAAGTCATGTCCGATTTTTTGCAGCCCCATGGACTATAGCCCACCAGGCAAGAATACTAGATTGGGCTGCCATTTCCTACTCCAGGGGATCTTTATGACTCAGGGATCAAATCCACATCTATTGCATTGTCAGGCATGTTCTTTTACCACTGAGCCACTTGGAATGACCCAAGAGGACATCCAAGTCCTACCCCCCAGTACCAGGAAAGGTGACTTTAACTGGACAGAGAGTCTCGGCAGATGTAATTAAGTTCAGTTCAGTCGCTCAGTCGTGTCAGACTCTTTGCGACCCCATGAATCGCAGCACGCCAGGCCTCCCTGTCCACCACCAACACCTGGAGTTCACTCAGACTCACATCCATCGAGTTGGTGATGCCATCCAGCCATCTCATCCTCGGTCATCCCCGTCTCCTCCTGCCCCCAATCCCTTCCAGCATCAGAGTCTTTTCCAATGAGTCAAGTCTTCACATGAGGTGGCCAAAGTACTGGAGTTTCAGCTTCAGCATCAGTCCTTCCAAAGAAATCCCAAGGCCGATCTCCCTCAGAATGGACTGGTTGGATCTCCTTGCAGTCCAAGGGACTCTCAAGAGTCTTCTCCAACACCACAGTCCAAAAGCATCAGTTCTTCAGCGCTCAGCCTTCTACACAGTCCAACTCTCACATCCATACATGATCACAGGAAAAACCATAGCCTCGACTAGACGGACCTTAGTCGGCATTGGTCATAACTTTTCTTCCAAAGAGTAAGCGTCTTTTAATTTCATGGCTGCAGTCACCATCTGCAGTGATTTTGGAGCCCAGAAAATTAAAGTCTGACACTGTTTCCACTGTTTCCCCATCTATTTTCCATGAAGTGATGGGACCAGATGCCATGATTTTCATTTTCTGAATATTGAGCTTTAAGCCAACTTTTTCGCTTTCCTCTTTCACTTTCATCAAGAGGCTTTTTAGTTCCTCTTCACTTTCTGCCATAAGGGTGGTGTCATCTGCATATCTGAGGTTATTGATATTTCTCCCAGAAATCTTGATTCCAGCTTGTGTTTCTTCCAGCCCAGCATTTTTCATGATGTACTCTGCATATAAGTTAAATAAGCAGGGTGACAGTATACAGCCTTGATGTACTCCTTTTCCTAATTGGAACCAGTCTGTTGTTCCATGTCCAGGTCTAACTATTGCTTCCTGACCTGCATACAGATTTCTCAAGAGGCAGGTCAGGTGGTCTGGTATTCCCATCTCTCTCAGAATTTTCCACAGTTTATTGTGATCCACACAGTCAAAGGCTTTGGCATAGTCAATAAAGCAGAAATAGATGTTTTTCTGGAACTCTCTTGCCTTTTCCACAATCCAGAGGATGTTGGCCATTTGATCTCTGGTTCCTCTCCCTTTTCTAAAACCAGCTTGAACATCAGGAAGTTCACGGTTCACGTATTGTTGAATCCTGGCTTGGGAAATTTTGAGCATTACTTTACTAGCATGTGAGATGAGTGCAACTGTGCGGTAGTTTGAGCATTCTTTGGCATTGCCTTTCTTTGGGATTGGAATGAAAACTGACCTTTTCCAGTCCTTAGTTAGGTTAAGGATCTTGAAAGGAGACCATCTTGAACTTAGGATGAACTCTAAGTGCAATGACTCGCATCCTTATAAATGAAAGGAGAGGGAGGTTGAAGATGGAGCCCGAGATGCAGTGATGCTACCACATGCCAAGGAACACCAGCTGCCAGGAGAAGTTGGAGAGACCAGAAAGGTCTCCTTTCCTAGAGCCTTCAGGGGAAGCGTGGCCCCGACTGTGCCTTGATTTTGAACTTCTGGCCTCCAGAGCTGTGACAGAAGGTATTTCTGTTGTTTAAAGCCACCAAGTTCACGGTCATTCATTATACCAGCCCTAGAAAGCTAAAACCTGCAGCTTCTGTAACCACCTCCTAGTTTAGGGCTAGCTCTCCACTCTGTCTCAGGAATAAGGTGGAAACAGTCCCCTGTTGACTGCTCTGGATTGGCACCCAACCCAAACTCAGTTAATCAGATTTGTTCCTTCAGTTAATTCCCTTGAGATTAGGACCCGGCAGAGTCTGTGTGCCTGTTCCCTGGAGAGCACCCTTGCGTGTTCTCATGAACTAGCTCAGTTGCGAGACTGGAGATGCCATGAAGGCAGGGGCTGTAGCTTGTTGGCCTTCCCGGGGCCTGGCAGTACCTGGCATGCAACATTTCCCAATGTTTCGTATCTTAGCAGCTCAACCCGGAAATCTAAGTTGCCTCTTTTTTTTTTTTTTAAATTCCGGCTGTTTGGGGTCTTAGTTGCAGCATGTGGGCTCTAGCTCCCTGACCAGGGATTGAACCTGGGCCCCTTGCACCGGGAGCACAGAGTCCCAGCCACTGGACCACCAGGGAAATCCCCTAAGTTGCCTTTGACTCTCACCCTTACCCCTCCAACAGACGCAGTCTGGGTCCCACCCATATATCCCCCCTTGGATCCTACCATTGTCATGAGCTCCAGACCACTTCTAACAGCCAGTTCTTTCTTGTCTTTCCTGAGGACTTTTTCTAAACCCACAGCAGGTAGCCAGGAAGTGCCAGAAAATAAGGGCCCTCATCAGTTCAGTTCAGTTCATTTCAGTCGCTCAGTGGTGTCCGACTGTTTGCGACCCCATGAATCGCAGCACCCCAGGCCTCCCTGTCCATCACCAACTCCCAGAGTCCACTCAGGCTCATGTCCATCGAGTCGGTGATGCCATCCAGCCATCTCATCCTCAGTCATCCCCTTCTCCTCCTGCCCCCAATCCCTCCCAGCATCAGAGTCTTTTCCAGTGAGTCAACTCTTCACATGAGGTGGCCAAAGTACTGGAGCTTCAGCTTTAGCATCAGTCCTTCCGATGAACACCCAGGACTGATCTCCTTTAGAATGGACTGGTTGGATCTCCTTGCAGTGCAAAGGACTCTCAAGAGTCTTCTCCAACACCACAGTTCAAAAGGTATCAATTCTTTGGCGCTCAGCTTTCTTTATAGTCCAACTCTCACATCCATACATGACTACTGGAAAAACCATAGCCCTGACTAGAAAGACCTTTATTGGGAAAGTAATATCTCTGCTTTTCAATATGATGTCTAGGTTGGTCATAACTTTTCTTCCAGGGAGCAAGTCTTTTAATTTCATGGCTGCAATCACCATCTGCAGTGATTTTGGAGCCCCCCCAAAACTAAAGTCTGACACTATTTCCACTGTTTCCCCATCTATTTCCCATGAAGTGATGGATTAGGGTTAGGCCTTCAACCAATGACCGGTCAAATTTGGTGTATCAGTAGCCCAGCTTTCGACTTCCCTGGTCGTCCAGTGGTTAAGAATATGCCTGTCTACACAGGAGACGTGGGTTCGATCTCTGGTCCAGGAAGATCCACATGCCATGGGTCAGCTAAGCCTAACAGCCACTCCTAAAAGCCTGAGCTCTGGAGCCGGTGCTCTGCAAGGATAGAAGCCGCTGCAGCCAGAAGCCCTCGCACCGCAACTAGAGAGTAGGCCCGGCTCAGCAACTAGAGAAAAGGCCCCGTGCAGCAAGGAGGACTCCGTGCAGCTAGTAAATAAAGACACAGTTTTTAGGAAAAGACCTAGAGGAGCTATTAAAAACTAAAACAGCCCCAGTTTCTGCACCTCTTGAGCTGGATAATTCTGAAGCATGATTCTTCCTTGGCTCTCAGAATGAACCAAGCCCTACTCCAGTCACTGGCTTGCGTGCATGCTCAGCTGCTAAGTCGTGTCCGACTCTTGTGACCCCGTGGACTGTAGCCCGCCAGGCTCTTCTGTCCATGAGATTTTCTAGGCAAAAATAGCAGAGTGGGTTGCCACACCCTCTGCAAGGGATCTTCCTGACCCAGGGATCGAACCCCCATCTCCTGCATCTTCTGCCCTACAGGCGGAGTCTTTACCTGCTGAGCCACTAGGGAAGCCCACAGGAACTGGCTTAATACCTCACTTTTTAGTGGTTGCCTTCCTTCCCTTGTCTCTCTTCCCCACCCCCATACCAGTGTGCCTTGTATATTGCATTAAGTTGAGTCTTGTCTCAGAGTTTATTTTTCAGTAAACCCAAATGAAGATCCTCCTATATCCAAACTTCTGCTGAACTCTATTGCATTTACCTTCAGAATATTTGTCGAATCTGGCTCTTCCCATCTTTACTGACATTAGCTTAGTTTAAGCCATCACAGACTTGTGCAAAATATCCACGCGGTAATTACCATCACTCTGCCCCATTGTCCTCTACAGCTCATTGTTTCGTCAGCCTCTAAATATGGTCATGTTTTCCTTGAGACATCCTGCTGGCTTTTCGTTGTTTTTATGGGGAAGAGGAATGGAGCTTGTAAGCCCTGTGTTCTGGCTCCTGTCTGCCTCCCCAGCTGTCTGTTTCATGTGGCGCCTGCCTACTCACCTGCTCACCTGCTCCTACCACACTGGCCTTGCTTCAGCTCATGCACAGGACTCTTGCACATGCTGACCCTTCTCTCTGAAATGATTTCCCATTTGCCTTTGCCTATTGTTAACTCCTACTGGTTGTTCAGATCTCAGCTTCCTAGGGAAGCTCCTCTCTGCCCCTTCTACTGGTTCTGTGTTCTCTTGGTACCGTATAAGTCTCCTACAACTCCTATCACAGTTACAATATTATAATGCTTTGTCTGATTCTATGATTGATGCTTCTCTCCTCTTCTAGACTCTGAGCTCCATAATGATGGATCATGTCTCAGCTGTGGTCCATCATTGTTCTCCAAGCACTCCCTGCAATTCTTAGCCAAAAAAAAAAAAAAAAAAAAAGATGCCCCATGGATATGTATTCAATGAAAGAATAAAACTGTGTAAATATAAAGGCAGCTATTTCTAATCACATAGCCAATTAAGTAGGCCAAAGAAAAAAATCAGTCTCTTCCCAACAGTCAGCCTGATAAAAGTTCATGTAAGGTGGCCTAATATCATTGCGCGTCATCTCCTGTTTACTGGATAAAGTATATTAAGTGCCCTACCAAAGGTCAACATGAGTGAATAGCTCCTATCTGTAACCAGTTCTTGCCTTGTCGTCATTTCCATACCTAGCTGTCCTGATGTACTTTCCTAAGAGCTACCGGAAGATAAGAATTTGATCCTCGTCTTCCTTCTATTCCCAATGCTTGGATATATGTGGGGCTCATCTCCTTCAGATCTAGGTAAACTTGACTGGAGTCCCCATGGTAATTCAAGTGCAAAGTTCAGAGGTCTCCCGTGATTTGTTCAAACCCTTACAGGCTCGCATTTCTGCAGTCATCTCTGGTTCAGTTTCCAGCTTCTGTGAACCTTATTTCTGCATCCTGTGCCTTGACGTCCTTCCACATCTCCTTTACTGTGGTGTCAACCCACATCCAGGACAACGACCACTCCTTGTTTTCCCCAATGTTGTCTTTTACATAAATTTCTGTGTGACTTTAGTTGGAGATATAGGAGTATCCGCCAGATAAAGGTAAATTGCGGAACTTATATTTGAATATTACATTTTCTTGTTTTTAAAAGGTCCTGTCCATTTATGTCAAACTGGATTCCGGGTTGATGTTGTAGTTCTCAATACTTTCACCCTCACCTTGGTCTTCTCTGTTTGCTCACAGCACCAGCAAGATATTTCTTTCTTTTGCAGGAAGGCTGAATCTACCTATTTGATTCCTTGCATCTCATGCCCACTGGGACTCATCTTGCATATTCAATAGGCCGAGCAGTGAGTTTTCCCAAATAAAGAATTTATCTATACACGGTACATTAACTCCAGTAACACCTTTTTCTCACTCTACTGGATCTTTTTTCCTTTCTTTTTTCAATGAAGTGACAGAGTGAAGTGAGGACAGCCTTTATAGCCAAGGTTCGCAGGCACTGCGGATTTAAAAAACCCATTTGTGCAACACCCATTTGATGTATAAATGCATTGGTTGTGTAAGGAGATAGATGAGCCTGAGAAATGGTGATGGGAGTGAATGATGAGATCAGAAGGACTTGGAATAAGAAGCTGGATATGAGGCTTGGGCAGAGGGAAGGTAGAAATGAAAATAGAGATGGGCAAGCGAGGCTGGGTTGCAAAGGCTGCAGGTGAGAGATGGACATGAGGAATTTATATTAAAGGAGTAGTCAGGATGACTTTTAGGAGAGAGGTGGTAGAACAGCCTTGAAACAGAGATGCCACTGGGTCACCAGCCAGGGGAGGTGGGCATTGGCCATGTCACTGCCCGTTCATATTCTGTGTGACCTTGGACACATAAATCAATGTTTCTGAGCCTCAGTTTTCTTAGGTGTAAAGCATGTTTGCACTAGCTGGTCTCTAAACAGTGGCTACTTCTGAAATCTTGAACTCTAGACTTTCTCCAACTTTATTTGAACCCATACAGGTAATTAAGCAGTTTTGCTGAATGTTTTACAAAGGAAAAATGTGACTGAGGAAAAGAATCGCTTTTTGTCTACTGTTTGAAGTTAACAGCGTGCAGAGAGTTCATTATGTAAAAATACCATTTGGGGAGATTAATTAAAAAATTCTGACATTCAGAGCAGGGATTTGGGGCAGGAATGTACAAGTCTAGAGCTCTGGGTAGAATTAGGCATCTAAACATTGCATCTTATTACGTATATGGTCAAGCATTAGGAGGGGGACATTTGGAAGCCAATATTCCAAACCCAAGTACTCGTTGGCTTTATGCAGTTTTTTTTGAATTATTGCATGTTTAATAGGATTTAGCTACAGTGCCTCTGCTTAGCAATCTGTTTCCTTGGCAATGCAATCCTCAGAGGGGCAGAGGCCATATGGAAAATAGGGGTTATTTTGTAATTTATTAAGTGAGGTGAAAGGAAGAGAATTTAATTCAATGGCTATCTTTGCATTCCCTCTACACACACAGTAAGGAAGAGGGGCCAGCACATGGTAGGTGCTTAACAAATGGAAGGCATTCTGTATTATGAGAAAAAAAATCACCCGGTGCATCATATTATAACAGATGTCCAAACATGTTATTTTTCAGGAAAATGCTTGTTGTTGTTCAGTTGCTAAGTCATATCCGATTCTGTGACCCCATACACTGCGACACACCTGGGCTCCTTGGTCCTTCACTATATCCTGGAGCTTGCTCAAACTCATGTCCATTGAATCACTGATGCCATCCAACCATCTCGTCCTCTGTCACTCCCTTTGCCTCCTTCACTCAATCTTTCCCAGCATCAGGGTCTTTTCCAATGAGTTGGCTCTTCACATCAGGTGGCCAAAGTATTGGAACTTCAGTTTTAGCATCAGTCCTTCCAGTGAGTATTCAGGGTTGATTTCCTTTAGGATGGACTGGTTGGATCTCCTTGCTGGCCAAGGGACTCTCAAGAGTCTTCTCCAGCACTACAATTCAAAATCATCAGTTTTTCAGTGCTCAGCCTTCTTTATGGTTCAGCTCTCACATCCGTACATGACTACTGGAAAAACCATAGCTTTGATTATACAGAAAACACTTAGCAGACACAGGAACTATTCTCCATAGTTTCATTGGCTCTTTTTATCCCGTACACCCCTCATTTGCATTCCATCAGCAAGTCTTGTTCATTCTGTGTCCAACTCATATCCCAGGTTCATCCAGTTCTCCCACCTCCTCCGTGGCAGGTGGTCCAGCCATCATGACCTCCCATCTGGACCTACAACAGTCTCCTGATTAGTCTGTTTTTGCCCCCTGCGCTCCATCCTTCATGCAGCATCTAGAGTGATCGTTGGAAAACATGAGTAACATCTTTGTCACTTCTTGGCTTAAGACCTTCTAGTACCTTCCAATATTGCCTATAATAAATTGCAAACTTCTTTTCTGGTTAACAAAACGGGCACAACCTGGACCCTCCCTACCTCTGACCTTCTCATCCTGGGCTACCTCTCTGGCTTCCTTGGTGAACTAAAATGTATCCGACCTTGCTTGTCTTCCTGAAACATGCCAAGCTGGCTCCCACCACAGGGTTTCTGCACCAGCGGTCCTTGTCCCTGGAGTGGTCTCCCCCAGGCTCTCTGCGTGACTGGCACAAGTTTATCATCAATTCTCAGTGTACTCTTCCTTTCCTGGGGGAGTCTCACGCTGAAACCCTCCCTGTGAAACACTCGTGTTTTAATTTTCTGCACACCATTTCTGTATCTGATAGTTTTGTATATTTATTTACTTGTTTATTTGTTTTCCCCTCTCTCTCCTTCTCTGCAGAGCATAAGCTCTGGCAGTGTGGAGACCTTTTTTTGTTATATTTTACTTCCTGCCAGGAACTCAGTAAATGTATCTTGCATAGACGAGTGAAATAATTTTGTTGAAAACTAATGATCAAGTCATGTTGCCACAAAGAAGCAGGTCAGCACAATAATGAAAGCAGATCAGTGATTAGGTGAAAATTTTGCCCAAGCACTTCAGTTTTTATTTTTGGTAGTCTTCAATACTGATAATTTGTTTCACTATAGGACAATTTTGTAACCATTTATGTGTCCTTAATGATCTTTTATAATTGCTAATGGTTTTTTCTTTTAAAAAAATATCTACTTTATTCTAGCTAAGTAGCCCAGCTCTACATTGGTATTAGGGGGAAAAAATGAGGGCAATATAGACATGCAACAACTTATGAATTGTTTAAATAAACTATGATAAATTACAGAAAAATATATGACTCCATTTTTGTCAAATAATTTTACCATACCTCTCAGTTTAGGAGGACATTTGTCCAAGTGTTTAAAATGGTCTTCTCAGAAAGGGTGGTTGGGCTTATCCTTTAACAGAAAAATTTTTGAAAGGCAAATACAAGGATTTAGAATGTTTGTGTGGAGGAGAGAGTTTTTAAATTTAAAAAAAAAAAAATCCCTAAGTGGAAAAAAAAAAAAGAAGTAAAAATTCAAATTCTGAAACCAAGATTTTCTGCTGGTGAATTCAGCTGGGGTGCTCAGATAACAGTAATCCTTGGTACATCTTTGCAGGCATTGGCTCAGCTGACGGGCAACACCATGACACAATGCTGATGGCTCTGAGACCACTTCCCTTTTGTTCTTTCTCCTGCTCAAGCCCTCACACATCCTACATCATCCCTCTACATCCCAGCCATGTACTGTAATGACACACCTGCATTACAAATTGGTCATGTATAAAACACTTGGAGGCTTCCCTGGTGGCTCAGAGGTAAAGAATCTGCCTCTCGAGCAGGAAACATGGGTTCAACCCCTGGGTCAGGCAGATCACTTGGAGAAGGGAATGCAACCCACTCCAGAATTCTTGCCTGGAAAATCTCACGGACAAAGGAGCCTGGCAGGCTGCCGTCCAAGGGGGTCAAGAAGACTTACCAACGAAACGATGACACAAGACTCAGAGAAGCTGAAGAAGTTTTCCTGTATGTGAGGCTGTGACTGCTCCCTCTCTTGGGCATCTGTTCTCATCTAGTGATCCACAAGGGGTCTGAACCGTGTCCTGGGAAAGCAAACTGAAATGTGCCAGCGATGGGATACAGCTGTGTCCTGTCGGAGCTTGATGGAGTAGACCAAGTTGCCAGGCGAACCTCAGGGCCCCTAGGAGAAAATCAGAGTCTAGAATAACAGACTGAAATTGGACAAAGAACCAGAGGTCTCTTTGGAATTTTTGAAAAGGGAGACCCTCACATAAAATGAAGGTGATGCCTGCTGATCCTTTGCCACTTCAGTAGTGCCCGTGAGCATGCCTCCATAGAAGGGCTCGGAGGCTCTTGCCACTCACTTGTCGTAAACGATTTTGCTATATCCCTGTTACAAAACTCTTCCCTTTGTCTGTTCTCTACATCTTCATCCCTATTCCTGCCCCGGAAACAGGCTCCTCTGTACCGTTTTTCTAGATTCCACATATAGGCACTATTATACAATATTTGTTTTGCTCTTTCTAACTTTCTTCACTCTGTACAACAGTCTCTAGGTCCACCCACATCTCTACAAGTGACCCAATTCTGTTCCTTTTTATGGCTGAGTAATATTCTGTTGTATATAGGTAGCTAGTAGGGACCAGAGGATGAGCTGGATGGATGACGTCACCGACTCAATGGACAGGAAAAGTCTGAGTAAACTCTGGGAGCTGGTGATGAACAGGGAGGCCTCGCGTGCTGCAGTCCATGGGGTCACAGAGTCAGACACAACTGAGTGACTGAACTGAACTGAACTGAGTAGGAACCTGCTATAAAGCACAGGAAGCTCAGCTCAGTGCTCTTTGATGACCTAGATGGGTGGGGTGGGGAATGGAAGGGAGGTCCAAGAGGGAGGGGATATATGTATACACATAGTTGAGTCACTTCATTGTACAACAGAAACTAACACGACATTGTGAAGCAATCACACTCCAATTAAAAAAAAAAAATGACCCTAAACTTGTCCACTGCTGCTGCTGCTGCTGCTAAGTCACTTCAGTCGTGTCCGACTCTGTGTGACCCCATAGACGGCAGCCCACTAGGCTCCCCCGTCCCTGGGATTCTCCAGGCAAGAATACTGGAGTGGGTTGCCATTTCCTTCTCCAATGCATGAAAGAGAAAAGTGAAAGTGAAGTCGCTCAGTCTGTCTGACTGGTAGCGACCCCATGGACTGCAGCCCACCAGGCTACTCTGTCCATGGGATTTTCCAGGCAAGAGTACTGGGATGGGGTGCCATTGCCTTCCCCGAAACTTGTCCACTAAGACTAGGGAAATAAAATTTGTAATCATGCCAAATTTCAAAGCCATGTGACAATCACGAGCTTCCTGAACTGAAGATATGGATTTAAATTAGGGCCAGATGTGTGTAATTATTTGAGAAAAAAATATATGCATAGTAACTAGAAAAGTCTGCGCCTTCACATGCAGAAGACACTTGCTTCTCATTCCACAGATCCTTAACATAAAATCGATGCTTTTGAACTGCGGTGTTGGAGAAGACTCTTGAGAGTCCCTTGGACTGCAAGGAGATCCACCCAGTCCATTCTGAAGGAGATCAGCCCTGGTTTTTCCTGTGGTCATGTATGGCTGTGAGAGTTGGACTGTGAAGAAGGCTGAGTGCCAAAGAATTGATGCTTTTGAACTGTGGTGTTGGAGAAGACTCTTGAGAGTCCCTTGGACTGCAAGGAGATCCACCCAGTCCATTCTGAAGGAGATCAGCCCTGGGATTTCTTTGGAAGGAATGATGCTGAAGCTGAAACTCCAGTACTTTGGCCACCTCCTGCGAAGAGTTGACTCACTGGAAAAGACTCTGATGCTGGGAGGGAGTGGGGGCGGGAGGAGAAGGGGACGACCGAGGATGGGATGGCTGGACAGCGTCACGGACGTGATGGACGCGAGTCTGAGTGAACTGCGGGAGGTCACTCAGACACATCCATCGCGTCCGTGACGCCGTCCAGCCATCCCGTGAGTTGAGTCTCAGAGGACTCACACAGCGCACGAGGTTCGCTCTCTTCGCAGTGCCTTCCTGCCGCGTCTTGTTTAGTTGTCCTCACAATCCTATGTTGTTTCAAGCTGACCTGAAGCTCGACATTGAAAAGACTAAGATCATGGCGTCCGGTCCCATCACATCATGGCAAATAGATGGGGAGACAGTGGGAGCAGTGACAGACTTTATTTCCTTGGGCTCCAAAATCACTACGGACAGTGACTACAGCCATGAAATTAAAAGATACTTGCTCCTTGGAGAGAAAGTTATGACCAACCTAGACAGCATATTAAAAAGCAGAGACATCACTTTGCTGACAAAGGTCCGTATAGTCAAAGCTATGGTTTTTCCAGTAGTCACGTACAGATGTGAGAGTTGGACCATAAAGAAGGCTGAACAGTTGATGCTTTCGAACTGTGGTGCTGTAAGACTCTTGAGAGACCCTTGGCCTGCAAGGAGATCAAACCCGTCAATCCTGAAGGAAACCAACCCTGAATATTCATTGGAAGGACTGATACTGACGCGGAAGTGCCAATACTTTGGCCACCTGATGCAAAGAACTGACTCATTTGAAAAGACCCTGATGCTGGGAAAGATTGAGGGCAGAAGGAGAAAAGGGCAAGAGAGGATGAGATGGTTGGATGGCATCACCAACTCAATGGACATGAGTTTGAGCAAACTCTGGGACATAGAGAAGTATGGGGAAGCCTGGTGTGTTGCAATCCATGGGGTTGCAAGGAGTCAGACATGACTTAGGGACTGAATACACAACAACAATCCTGTATGCAACACTGGACCAGTCATCCATGTTGTACCCCAGGAGTCAGGATATTTGGTGATGTTCAATGCTTTTCTACGAATCCATGGCTATTTAAATGAGGATCTCTATGGCAGAAGTGATTTCTGGTTCTCCATCAAATTTCTCATGAAAGACCAAGGGGAGAGAAATCGTGTTTATCATGGTCGAGCTCTGCAGTAGCTGGACTTGTGATCTGCCCAGCATGAGTTTCTATCTCCCTTGGCCATCAGCCATTACTGAGTGTCCCAGTTACATCTGTCCATATAATTATTCTTGCTTAAGGTAGTCTGAATTGGGGCCCCATGTCTTATAACCAAAGGAACCCTAACTCAAATGCATTAATGACCAACATCTTTGCCTTGCCCCAGTTACTTTTTTTGAGGTTCCTGTCACAGGTCCCAGTATTGATTTTCTTGTTTGGGCAGCAAATTTTTAGATATTTTAAAGGATATTATGGAAGTAGGGGAAAATACACTACTGTTCAATTGTGCCCCCTGAGAATTCCAGGCAGTGTTAAGTTCAGAAGATCCCTAGGAGTAACATTAAGAAAAAAATGCTAAGCAGATGACAGAGTGGAAATTGACTGCCAGAAAATTCTATCCTTTTCTATCTCTACTCGAGGCAATCTGACAAAATTCATTAATTTTGACTTCCAGCTAATAACATATCAGCAGATAAGCTCCCTGATGAACTTTTTCTCTGGAACATAAGGCCACTGATGTTCGGAGGGCATGCGACACTGTGAAATTAATGCTTGTGCTCTGCTAGTAGGCCCAAAAAAGTTGTGTTTCTAGGACTAAACTCTTCAGATAAATTCTCTTGGCTGTAAGTACTCGGCCCTCAGGGACAATCAAAAGTAAACAATTAGGTTATCTTGATTTGCTCATGATGATGATGAAGTTGCTCAGTCGTGTCCGACTCTTTGCGACCCCATGGACTGTAACCTACTAGGCTTCTCCGTCCATAGGCTTCTCCGTCCATGGGATTCTCCAGGCAAGAATACTGGAGTGGATTGCCATTTCCTTCTCCAGGGGATCTTCCCGACCCAGGGATCGAACCCGGGTCTCCCGCATTGGAGGCAGACGCTTTAACCTCTGAGCCACCAGGGAAGCCCTGATTTGCTCATACTTTGCAGTAAATGGCCCTGTATGACGTTTCCCTCCTCCAGCTCTCCATGGATTCTTGGCTGTGCTATTATGAGAAGTGAACTATGCTGTCTGTCATTTGTTTTCCAATTTCTTCTCAGTTTCTCTAAGATTTAATCACTAAAAATCACGAAGGGGCCAACATATTTTTTAAAAGCAATACACAAAACTAGCTTCCCTAGTAGCTCAGGGGGTAAAGCTACTGCCTGCAATGCAGGAGACCTGGGTTCGAACCCTAGGTCAGGAAAATGCCGTAGAGAAGGAAATGGCAACCCACTCCAGTGTTCTTGCCTGGAGAATTCCATGGACAGAGAAATCCAGCGGGGCTACAGTCCATGGGTTTGCAAATAGTCAGACGCGACTGAGCAACTAATATACATACAATACACAAAGCAGTTGGATTACAGGGTTCTGTTGTCAGATTTAAAGCCCAAAGGAAAGAATGCCCCCCCGCCCCCACCCCGGCACTTCTGTTACAACAACTACTCCAAAGAGGATAAAAATGAATGAGACCAGCCCCAGTTTTGGAGAACTGGTAGCTGAAAGGATAAGGATTAGGTCTATGTAATGACACTCCTAATAGTGATAGCAAAGAATCCAAATTGCTATTACCACTTTTGAAGGCTTACTGGTATTGTTCTAAAGCAGAGAGTTACAAACTATGGCCCAAGGCTTATTTTTGTCAATAAAGGTTTATTAGAACACCAGCCATGCCCATTTATTTACATAAATAATGGCCTGTGGCCACTTTGGCTCTACACTGATAGAGCTGAGTATTGCCTCAGACACCTATGATCTACAAAGCCCCCAGATATTTATTCTCTGACCCTCTATAGAAAAAAAGTTTACTGAACCTGATCTAAATGCTCTTCTAGCATTTTCCTATAAAACCCTCACAAAGACTAGGAGGTAGATTGATGCTATTTCCAGCCCCACTTTACAGATTTACAACAAACCCAGAGAAGGTCAACCAGTTCTTCAAGCAAAGCTGGAGCTCGATCCACTTCCATTTGTAAAACATATTTTCTTTTTAGAAATCCACAATGTGCACACATGTGTGCCAAGTGGCTTCAGCCATGTCTGACTCTTTGCGACCCTATGGACTGTAGCCCGCCAGCTCCTCTGTCTATGGGATTCTCTAGGCAAGAAATACTGGTATGGGTTGCCATCCACAAAACTGTCTCCCTAATGCCAACAATACAATTATCCTCCACTAGCACTGACTCGATGGACGTGAGTCTGAGTGAACTCCAGGAGTTGGTGATGGACCGGGAGGCCTGGTGTGCTGCAATTCATGAGGTCGCAAAGAGTCAGACACGACTGAGCGACTGAACTGAACTGAGCGCCCTCTAGAATCTATAAAATCTGCTGCCCAGGCAAGAAAAAGTAGCCTTTGGGATTAAGGCACAAGGCCTAGACAGTAGACTAAGGAGGTGGGTGCAGGAGGAATTAGGAAGGCCCTTTTGTACTGTGCATTACATAAATACTAGCCAGGAGTAAATGGTGTCATCACAAGGTTAAAACTTCTTTGTTCTGATGTACTCTCTCCTTTCAGCTCTGAGCCTCTGATGATCTTGAGTAATTTGGGAAAAATTCAAGAACTTCCATGTGTTTCGTGCCGTAGAACAATACAAAAACAATGGCAAGAAAAGCTTGCTAATACAGGACTTGGCTATTCAGAGCTTGCGAGAAACTCATATGTTAGGTCATTCTCTCCCATCCGGGACTATAAAGTCAACAGCACATCAAGACCAACCACAGACATCTTGACTGTTTGAAGGAATCAGTCATTTTCGTGATGGCTTGAGAATGATGGAGCTTCATGTAAGTTAGCTCTGATTATCAGCACACCTACAGCATTGGTATAACTGTTTTCCTATGTAGAGGTGAGGAGACCCACCCAAGCCAGCCACAGGCCTGATGAGGGGTGCAGGACATGGTTTCCCTCTGTGACCCCAGCTTGGCTCCTGATACCATTTCTGTTCCATTCTGGTTCTGGATCTGCAATTTCTCTTCATGTTTCAACCCTGTTCCCATTTCTTGAGTTTGCTGAATGCTGTTGGCTTCTCTGATCTGACCTCTGGGGACAGCCCTCTTTAAGGGCTGGGTGGGGGCCAGCCAGCCACCAAATTTCTCTTCCACCCACCAAATGAAAGAGGATGCCTTGTATTTTCCCACCCCTTACCCCTGCCCACTCAGCACCTAGACTGCCTCTTTACCTAAGAGGATGCCTTGGCAACAGCTCCGGTTCCATCTCAGCCTGGATCTTGGCAAATCCAATATCAGTCCCTATAACATGAGCATATATCCTCGGGGGATTTGAGGCTCTCCATCGCATCTGTATATTATTGACTATTGAGAAAAAGTTGGGGAGAAAAGTAGGGAAAAACCCTACTCATCTGGGAGCTAGAGACTTCTGGACCCATCACCTCTCATCGCTGGTGGGTGTGGCCAAAGTCCTTTAATCCTATAATCCTTCATGCACTCACTTGTCAGAGGAGCATTACCGTGTCTGTTCTGCAAGGTTGTTGGAAGTAACAGAGGCCCTGAGAGTGAGCGGCCTCCAAACTCTCCACCAAGAGGGCCCTAAGTGATAAGAGCAGGTCTCATTCCCATTTGGGGCCACCTTAGCACAGACTCGTGCCCAAGAGATTCCTGTCTTCAGAACTCTGTGCCCACAGCTGGCTATCTAAGAGTCTTCATTCTGCTCTGTCTGGTTTGTGTTCACCCCCTGCTCTCTAGTCCACTGTTACTCAAAATGTGGTCCCTGGATAAGCACCATGGCCCTCACTCTGGAGCTTGTGAGAAATGTGGAATTTCAGACCCATCCCCAGACTCAGTGAATGAGAGTCTGCACTGTAGCCATTCCTGGTGATTCTCGTACATACCAAAGTTTGAGCAGCCCTGCTCTGGGTCCCTCTTCCCCTGTAATTACCATCTGTAATTTCTGTCCCATAATACATGGCAGATGATGGATGAGACTTTATTGCTGCTGGTCTTAGCACAGACTCGTGCCCAAGAGATTCCTGTCTTCAGAACTCTGTGCCCACAGCTGGCTATCTAAGAGTCTTCATTCTGCTCTGTCTGGTTTGTGTTCACCCCCTGCTCTCTAGTCCACTGTTACTCAAAATGTGGTCCCTGGATAAGCACCATGGCCCTCACTCTGGAGCTTGTGAGAAATGTGGAATTTCAGACCCATCCCCAGACTCAGTGAATGAGAGTCTGCACTGTAGCCATTCCTGGTGATTCTCGTACATACCAAAGTTTGAGCAGCCCTGCTCTGGGTCCCTCTTCCCCTGTAATTACCATCTGTAATTTCTGTCCCATAATACATGGCAGATGATGGATGAGACTTTATTGCTGCTGGCACAAGTTATCACAAATTCAGTGCCTTAAAGCAGCACCGATTTAGTCTCTAGAGCTTCTGCAAGCGAGAAGTCGGAAAGTAGTTTCTCCAGGGCTGAAACCAGAGCTCTGGCAGGGCTAAGGCTGACAAGGGAGGCTCTGTTCTGTCGCCTTTCCCAGCTTCTAGAGCCACATTCCTCGGCCGGTGGCATCCTCCTCCACCTCCAGGACTATCAGGAGCACCTTGCTTCAGCTCCATGTGGCCTCGTGTCTCTCTCTCCGCTGCCTCTTTATAAGGACCTTTGTTTATATTTGAGACCCAGCCAGACAGTCCAGGATTCTCTGGGTTATAATCTGAAGATCCATCATGTACTCACATATGCAAAATTCCTGTTGCCATATAAGGTGATTGATACTCACAGTTGCGGGGGTTAGGGTGTGGATATTTGGGAGGCCCAGAATGCAGGCCACTATACCTGAGTCTCCAATTTGGCACTTAATAGGTCTTTAATAATAAAAGTTGGTTAACATTTTTATCCCTTTACTAAATATCATAATTAGTAGATGCCCCCAATAGTAGATGGGGGCAAAGAAACAGACTATAATTTGTTATAACTGAGTATTTATGGACATATCCCTCAGGTTCATATGTTTTCAGTGGAACAGGTAATTAACCTTGAAATTTTCACAAAAGAGGTAAATGAGTCCACAGTAGAAAACTGAATAGAAATTCAGGTTTAGCCGGTGATTGAGATGGGGAAAGACATTCTAAGCAGAGGGAACAGCATCTGAACAGGCTTGGAGACATAAAACAACAAAACCTATTCAAGGAGCTGTCAGTGTTAGGGGAACTAGAGTCTAAGTCTGAAACCAGTCGATGAGGATCGCATCAGGAAGGGTTTTGAGTGTCTCACCGAGAAAAAGGATGTCCATCCTGTAGAGTGCAGGCAATTGTTAAAGGGTTAACAATCGGGACTGAGAAGGCCAGAGCATCATTGAAGAAGTGCCATTCTGGGCAACAGTGTTGCTCTGCAAAAGCTCAGCACAGTTAAATTAACTTCTCAGTTCATTGCAGGTGTTTCAGTATATTTCCACTCATCATCCCTCTCGTGCAACTTCACGCTTGAACTGCTGGAGAAAAAGGGACCCAGAAAAACAAGGTGTTTTATTCCAATCTGATGCCACTCTGGTCTGAGCTGGGGCACAGCTGTTCAGTGATCATCAACACACCAGCTGCTGTTTCAATCCTTTGTAACCAGGGAGGGGACACGAGGTATGAAATGGCAAAAAGAACTCTGGGCATAGTGTGCCTGGAAGGCTTGACACCTTCAAGACAAACCTGGTGTGTCTCAGATTCAGAAGGTTCATGCAGATTCTTAGTCATCTGCCTTTGGAATGGGCATCTCCAGGCAGTTCTGACAGTCAGCAGGATTAAGGAGCACGGCCTTAGCCGCCTGGTACTCTGAGATCAATGGACTATTGGTTCAGTGCAGATGGACAGCCCATGGACTTGCCTGGCTTCCCTGGACACGGAGGGCACAAAGAGGCAGCTGGTCACAACGATCATTTGACCACTTACTACGTGGGTAGGCTTGCCTTATCTTAACTATGTCTAATCTTTACAACGGAGTTTTTGAGACTGCTGAATTTCACCCACAGTAAGAAAATCATTTTCTGTTGCAGTGTGTGGTATGCATATATGCTGGGGGCCGTCCCATCACGGTACACACTGAGTGTAGAGCGCCAAAGCGTTTTCTGTTCCATTCTGCTCTACTTTATTTCATTTTTAAAATGTTGGTCATCACGCTCTAAATTGATTTAGTGATCTGCAGTTTAAGACTAAATGGAGAGTCTGGTTGTCCCATCATTCTAGCAAAAGAATCAAGGGTGAAGTGACTTCAGCAACACACCCAAGGCAACGTGAACCCCAGTCAGCTGCAAACTCCACATCCTTCCATCATGTCACAGAGCCTCTGCCACTGGGCCAGATGCCCGAGTGCAGCAGAGGAGCGATGATGACAGCTGCAGCAATGACTTAAGGATTATATAGCCAACCTCTTTTTTGCTTTTTTAAAGATCCTTTTAATGCGGATCACTTTTGAAATCTTAATTGAATTTGTTATAATATTGCTGCTGTTTTATGTTTTGGTTTTTTGGCCTCAAGCCCCCCAGCCAGGATGAAACCCACACCCCCTGCACTGGAAGGCAGTCTTAACCACTGGACCACCAGGGAAGTCGCTAGCCAGCGTCACTAGCCAATACCTCCTAAGCCCCAATGACATGGTCACCACTGCACCACGTGGAAGGGTTATGTGCTTTCTCATTTAATACTTTGGCCACCTGATGTGAGAAGCCAACTCCCTGGAAAAGATCCTGATGCTGGGAAAGATTGAGGGCAAGAGGAGAAGGGGGTGACAGAGGATGAGAAGGTTGGATGGCATCACCGACTCAATGGGCATGAGTTTGTGCAAGCTCCCAGAGACTGAAGAGCTAAGAGTCAGACACAACTTGGCGACTGAACAACAGTTTAAGTGAGGGAGAAATAGCGCCAGAGACAACAGGATATAACGGGACATGTGATGGCTCAAGCACAGGGAGTTTTGCATTTGCTCAGCCCTCATCCCCGACCAGCCTCAGATCACTCAGCTGTACCCAGGGCTCAGTGACTCGCTCGACGCCAGTGAACATCTGTCCCTCCAACTAGTTATATGAAGGATCAAAAGTGCTAAGTCCCTTTGTAAACTGTGCAAATATTACTTCTTATTTCCGTTTTGAAAGGCCCATGCTGCAAAGGAGATGGAAAAATGCAAAGCTTTTAGCTTTGTCCTTTCATCAAAGAAGGCAAATAGGAAAATCAGGATGTTCCTAGCTTCAAAAAAGAGGGTCTGATACAACAGGTTCTTGCCAAAAAAAAGATTTTTGTTTCTTTCCAATAAAGGAAATAGAACTGTCCAGTTACCTGGCTGACCTGTGCCCTGCAAGGAGGGGCTCATCCCTTCCAGGGTCACAGAGGATGTCCGTGCTTGGCCCTGGACATCCATTCCCATCACCGTTCACCAGGAAAGATAGAATGAATCTTAGATACAAAGTGTTTCCTGGCTGGGAGTTGTCTGTCCCTCTATTCATGCGACTTCTACCTACTCTTAGCTCCCCCAGTGAGCTCTGTGTCTTGCAAACTGGAGGACAGAGGGGCAGAAGACGTGTGTGGCTGTGAATTGAGAAATATCACAGTCCAGTACCAGAAGGGAGATCTCTGCACAAGAGAAGATTCTTGTGCCCCAGATGGACACACACCAGAAAGTCTGCCAGCAGGACCGGGTGAGACTGGCGTGCAGAGGACGCACCAGACACGCCCGTGTCCCGCGCTGTCCCCTCACCGCCAGCCTTGTCCCCTGAAATGTCCTTCCCCTGCAAAGTCGGCTCCACGCAACCGCCCCGCCCTACTCCTGGCCGGCCTTCAGGGCTGCCTTACCTCTGGAGATCTTTCTGTCGTTCTCTCTTTCTCTCTCATTCTCCCCCCACCTCTCTCTTTTGTTCCCATAGCACTTTTTGGGTACTTTAACTCAGTGCAGCAGAAACATTGGCTCCACGCAACCGCCCCGCCCTACTCCTGGCCGGCCTTCAGGGCTGCCTTACCTCTGGAGATCTTTCTGTCGTTCTCTCTTTCTCTCTCATTCTCCCCCCACCTCTCTCTTTTGTTCCCATAGCACTTTTTGGGTACTTTAACTCAGTGCAGCAGAAACATAGGTGCCCAGATTTTAACACCCTACATTCCTTAAGAAATATAATTGTGTAAGAAACAGAATGTGGATTCAAATCTTACTCTGCCTCTTTCCAGCTTTATGAGCAAATCCCTTTACCACCATTCCACAGGGCTCCGATGGGATGCAACCTGGGGTCTGGGTTTTAATCCCGATTTGAGGAAGTCACAGCACATAGCATGTGGCGCCTATGGGCTAGACACCAACTAAGTCTCAGCCTCCAGAGCTGGACGTGAAGGCAACACCAGCCACCAACCGTGTCAGCCGGGCCGCTGGTCCTCTGGTCACGCTGGGCAGGGGGCCAGGTGCCTGCCCTTTGCTCTCAGACGTCCCCCATCTTGCTCTGTGCCCATGGCTGAGTCGCTTGACGTCTCTGGGAGGCTGACGGTGTGCACCTTCCTGGTATGTAAATACGGCATTGCCCCCACACCCAGCCCAGGCCTTTGCATTCCTGGTCTCATCTCATCTTCTCAACAACCCCGTGTTGCTGCAATTCCAGCTAGAGTTGGTCTGAGTCCAGACGCCAGGCTTTCAGCACTGAGTGTTTTCTCTAAAGCCAGCCAGCTTGTGTACCAGCTCTGTGTTGTTTTTTGCCCTTGCTGTTTCCCATTTGCAAACTGAAACACACTTATCTTAAAGGGAAAATATATTTCACTGCCATGAAAGGAATACCAGTGTCACTTGCTGCCGAGAGAAGGTAAAGTCAAAGTGAGAGACAGAACAGGGGTATAACATTCCAGAAGGAGAGCAGTGTTTACTAGGCTGAGTCTAGGGCTCATCAGAAGACAGAGGACACCCTCCAATGGGGACACTGAGGAGAGCTTACTGGAGAAACTGCCAACAAAGATGTGGGCAGGGTTATGGGAAACTAACAAGGGGCTGCAAGAGTTGAGAGCAAGGACCCTCTAGGGTAGGGTTAGTATATTTAGCCAGTAAAAGTATAGAATGTCCAGTAAAAACAACAAATAATTTGATGACAAAGGTCCATATGGTCAAAGCTATGGTTTTTCCAGTAGTCATATATGGATGTGAGAGTTGGACTATAAAGAAAGCTGAGCGCCAAAGAATTGATGCTTTCAAATTATGGTGCTGGAGAAGACTCTTGAGAGTCCCTTGGAATGCAAGGAGATCAAATCAGTCAATCTAAAGGAAATCAACCTTGAATACTCATTGAAAGGACTACTGCTGAAGCTGAAGCTCCAGTACTTTGCCCACCTGATGCAAAGAGCTGACTCATTGGAAAGGATCCTGATGTTGGGAAAGACTGAGGGCAGGAGGAGAAGGGGACGACAGAGGATGAGATGGTTGGATGGCATCACTGACTCAATGGACATGAATTTGAGCAAACTCTGGAAGATAGTGAAGGATAAGGAAGCGCTGCAGTCCATGGGGTCACAAAGAGTTGACACAACTTAGCAACTGAAGAACAGCAATTTCCAGAAAATAGCAAATAATTTTTAATATAACTCTACCTAAGGCAATACTTGGTATCTACTTGCACTGAAATTGTTTGTTACTCTCTGAAATTCAAATTACCTGGACATCCTGTATTTTTCTGGAAACCCTCCCATTGGGAGGGAAAGGGGAGGGGAATCGGTTGCTGAAACACACAGGGAGAGCGAGGTCTGCAGAAGGAAGGCTGCCTGGAGAGAGCTGTGGCTTCTGTGCATGATGGACGGGGCAGGGGAGGGGCTGGGGAGCAAAGACCCGGAGCGTCTCTCCTCCTCCAGGCTTCCCATCACCTGCTGGCCTGTTATGTCTTCCAATGGTTTCCATGAAGATCAGCCTCCCAGGGCACAGAGCTTTGGTAGAAAGAAAAGGAGAGTGGACACGCAGGGCAACTAGAAGATATTAGCACACCTCCAGTTATTTGAGCCCAAAGTCTAACCGCTTACTGTTAAAAGATTAGCAAGTGTTAGAAAAGTATCAAATTCTTGCTGGCACCTGACCTTTCACTTTCCACTTAACTTGGTCAAAAACTTCATCCCCGCTACCCTGCAGAAGCTCTAATGAGAAAAGGGAAAAAAAAAAAATCCCTTTTTCATGAAAGGCTAGTGTTATTTAATGCCACGACTGTGGACCACCTAAAATGACATCGTGTGAGCCACCACTAGGGTCAAGGGAGGGAGGCACCCACCTCAGGTACAAGATTTTGGGAGATGGCAAAGTAATCAAGGGAAAGAATATTCTAATACATTATCTCTAGACATCGCAATGAACACAAACATCCACGATAACTGAATATGTCGATATCTTGGTAAAGACCAGATCCATCCTTGCCTTTGCAAAGCTTGGCCCCGCTCGTCCCACCCTAACCCAGGGCCTGCTGGTGTGTCTGCGCTTGGTGTGTGGGTTAGTCATGATCCTTATCACCTCTAGAGGGTCCTCTTATTCCCAAGGCATGCTGGCTTGTGTAGGATTCAAAGACACACACACACACAAACACACTTTTCAAGTTTACTGGCCAAAGCAAGGATGTCAGCATTTAAATTTGTATTTAAAATTAAATGCTTCTGGCTTACCAACTGGAATAATCTTAAATAAATCACTGCCCTGTCCAGGTTGTCTGTCTTGGGCCTTTTCCATGAGTAGGGATGGTCTTCTCATGTGAGCTGTGTTTATCTGAAAACGACTTTCATTTCTGAACATATGCCTTTCCATGAAATCCCAAGTGAATGCCCAGATGCCTAAAAACACAGATGGAAAAATCCTGGATAGATTATGCAGCCCATCGGTTTCCAGTACTCTTGTCATGGGAATCACTTTATTTTTACATAATTAGAGAAAGTTGGTAAAGTAAATTTACCTGGGACCCTAGGATGTTTTATAAGAAATAGCAAAACTTCATCCCCGCTACCCTGCAGAAGCTCTAAGGCATTAGCCGAAGTTATCCAAAGCTACTTCTCAATGGGGTCTTGAGGAGGAGATTTCCTGTGAGTTTCATTTCCAGGGAAAAGACTGTGGAGAGCCAAGTTACCCTTGAGTGTTCCCTTCAGCACGTTTTTCCCTAGAATATTTGGGATTCTTATAAGTACTTTGGTTTTACACTCGTGGATCTTTCTTCAAACCACAGCTGAGCTTCAGAATACCTTTGCTTATCGCTTCTCGGCCTTTTGCCTAGATCAAGTGCAGAATACCTTTGCTTCGTCCCTCTTCCCACATCAAGTGGGATTCTCTTAGAAACTGCACTTCTCAAAGGAGAAAGAGCCAAATGGTGCCCTCTAACTCAGTGCCCCAGTCTACTCATGTTTAAGAGCTTAACACCGAATGAAAGCTGTTTCCTTACCCTTTCCCTTGCCGCCTCCTTTCCCTCTTTTAGTCAATGCCTATTCTTTTGTGTGTGTCTGTGTGATTGCAGAGAAAAAAGCATTTAAATGAGAAATTAATATCAAAGATACTTTTTAAAAATCCCATGTATTTTGAAATCGAATGTCCACTTTTAAATGATGAGTGTATCTAAGGAGGCATAACAAGGAAAATTAGAAAATATTTGTAATAGAATAAAAATGAAAAGAGAATTTACCAGAAACTGTTGCATGCAGCAAATTTGTTGCATACCAGAATCTGAAGCTGCTTAACCCAATTACATACAGTGTGGAGTCTTGAGAAAGGTATGAAAACAAATAATGGATACCAGCATAAAATTTTGTGAAATTTAAGCAAAATATGTGATTTAGTTAGTAATGCTATATCACGTGTTAATTGCCTATTTTTTTTTTTTTACAACAGAGTATTTCTTTATATTCTCAGAATTGGATTGGAAGTTTTATGCCTAATTCAAAAAACATTTTTTTAAAATCACTAAGATAATAAACTTCCTAAACTTTTAGCAGTAATAGTAGATACCAAAATACATGGAACTATATCTAAGTTTTGAGTGAATATAGCCAATGTCTATCCTTATCCACAGAGAAAAAATAAGACATGACCCTTTCCTTCTAGAATGATAATATAGTAACAGGTGCAGAGCTGAGTCTATATTGCCCTGATGTACTGAGCACTTTGCATTTCTCTATTTTGGGAATGTTAAAACAGTGTTTAACCGTTTGACCACTTTGATAATCTTTTGGAATACTTTCAGTGAACTGTGACCAGCTCACCAAGCTTTTCTTCAGCCTCTCTAATTGTGACAAGTTAATTTTAAGACTGACAGGTTTGATCTCCTTGCTGTCAAGTCAGTCTATCTTAAAAGAAATCAACCCTGAGTTCTCGTTGCAAGGACTGATGTTGAAGCTGAAACTCCACTATTTTGGTCATCTGATGCAAACAGACAACTCATTGGAAAAGTCCCTGATGCTGGGAAAGGTTGAGGGCAGAAGAAGAGGGCATCAGAGGATGAGATGGCTGGATGGCATCACCAACGTGATGGACATGAGTCTGAGCAAGCTCTGGGAGTTGGTGATGGACAGGGAAGCCTGATGTGCTGCAGTCACAGAGAGTCGGACACGACTGAGCAACTGAACTGAACTGAACCGGAATTCTGGATTCAAAACAACCTGCTGCTTTGGCAGTCAGGATCACATTTGTATCGCAAAGCTTGACTTTAGTTGACCAAACACCAGTACCCATCACGCAGAGTTACTGTCATCATTTTGATTTATATTGCTTTTTACTGCTTAAAGATATAATATGTAAGCATATTTGGCTTTTATGGAGTTGTTTATAAGAGCTGTAGGCATAAGGATATTACAGCTGGCTTGCATTCATGTAAGTGGTAGGATGATAATAATAATTTAAATCAATATGCTACAGCAGCTGCCAGCCCTGCCCACCCTCTGCCCTCGACACTTAACTCTGCACTCCTAAAGCTGCTGGCAGTGAACACCTGCTGCTCTCTGCCCGAGGGCTTTTGCTCTCGGAGCCTGACTGGTCTGAAAGCAGAGTAGGCCAGCCGTTCTGAAAAGTCGGTGCTTCTGAAAGCGGCGCACAAGAAATTCTTGGTGGATAGATGCCCCAGCTTCCTCAGTGCCCATTTGGAACAACTCGAAAGCATGTTCTGCACTGCTCTCTGTAATCCCTCCTTGGGGATGAGTCCCAGGCGTCACCTGATTGAAAATGCACCCATTTTTCTGTTTGTTTTCAGTTCCTAACCCTCCCAACTCCATTACCAGTGTTTCCTGGGTTCTTCCCCCAAATAAACCGCTTGGGTCAAATCCTAGGGTCAAGAGTCTGTGTTAGGGGAAAGCATAACCAAGACGCCTGCGCAGAGTCAGCACTGCGCCTTGACCTGCACATCAAGTGTGTTAGGGAAGGGCCAGGGTTCTGTGTATTCACTCTTATGCCTGCCATACAATTAGATTGATTTCCTATAGGAAATAGGCTGAGGAGACAGGAAGTTATTGGAAGAGTGATTGACACCCAGAGAAGGGTTAGAGGGAGCATGTTTGGTGCAGCTCCTCTGTCCCCCAGGACCCCCAACAGGGGCAGGGCTGCAGATGACACTATCCATCACAGCAGGGGGTGGGGGGTGGCTTGACCACTGCTCTTGTATCCTCAAGCTCATATCATCCTTCCAGAAAAACCTCCTCTAACAGTCTCCATGCATTGCTGTTAAAGAAAATGTGCACCATCAATGGTCACAACTTCCTCTCTCAGGATCATGGGAAACAGGGTCAGGGTCCAGGAGGCCCTAAACAATATCCCAGCCTCTACCTCTCCAGGGGCTCAGAAAGCCCTTTCTCCCTAGTAATTTATCTCTTTGAGAAACCCCGCAGTGCCTTGTGGGAAGGAGGGATGATGTCACACCAGGCAGACTGCGCAGTGGCTGACTCAGAGTCTGGAGATAGGGTCAGAGCGGACTTTAGCATTAATGTGCTGAGTGTATTGTTGGAGACTCCAGCCTTCATTACTTTCATTGACTCTGTCCCATCCCCCATCCGTCACTGCTTATCCTGGTCAAAGCATCCAACTCCCTTGCCCAGAACCTCATCCTGCAGCCTGCCTCAATTCCACTGCAGGCTTGATTGAATTAAACCCTCAAGATAAAAACAAAGAACCAAAAAACTTTGCTCTTGATAACCAACTGGATAAGCAGGCTCATGTGATGCCAAAACCCCAAATCAATATCCACTGGACTATCTTTATTTGGAAAGGCAGTGGTATATTAAATTAAACTGTGTCTTTTGATTTTTTTTTCCTTCAATAAAATATGAGTGGTCTCTACAACAAAATTGCCCAGGATGATTTAGCAGCCTTCCAAAATCAGCTTCCAATTTACTCAAGTGTCTGGAGTGAGACCTGCAGGAAACGGGCTTCTGAACTCATCAAAAGGACAAACAGAATTCCAGGCTGGAAACAGTTCCCCAGTGTGTGTCATTTCAGGAGCTATCATTTCTGATCAATGTTGTCTCTGCAAAGAGAGCCCGTGTGCCAGGCCACTGCCAACATTGATGACTGATGTGACCTCGGTCCCCTGGGCTGGAAAGTCCCTTGAGCATCAATTAATCCAAGTATCTTCTTTTACCAACAGGAACGAGGACATTTCCAAAGTCACACAGGCAGCAAGTCAAAACCATGGGCTGCCTCGCTCGCGGGGTCTAAGGATTCATGATTTAGAGCAAGCTTTATCAACTTTCACATGATTGACCATGGGTGGGGCTGAATAATTCTTTATTTGGGGGGCAGTTCTGTGCCCTGTAGGATGTTTAGCAGCACACTTACCCTTTGCCCCTTAGACATCTGTTCATGACAACCAACAACGTCTCTAGACATTGTGAAGTTGTTCCTAAGGGGGCCAAAATCACCCCTGGCTAAGAACTCAGAGCCTAGAGCAAAAAGTACAGATTGGTGCTTCATGGGCTAAATTTGGCTCACAGGTATGCTTTGTTCATCCTATCTAATGTTTGTCAGGATTTTAAAAATGGGGGCAATTTCACATAAAAACCCAGACTTCTGGCTCCTTTTGAACATTTAGAAGACCTGCCAACATGGAGCACGCCCTCCCACATGGCAGTGCGAGACTGCAGTTGAGCTGACGGCCTTCAGAATGACCACCTGAGTCCTGCTTTGCCACAGTCCCCACCGCTCCCTATTGTTGCCCTCATCAGACCCCCGGTATTGGTTCTGTAATCTTTCTGGACCCCAGCTGAGTGTTTCAGGTCTTCTCCCTCAAGTACGGCTCTCAGCTCATTGAGGGCAGATCCTGCTATTTTCTGCTATCCCTGAATAGAGACTCAAAAATAGTTATCCATTGATTTGTCTAGAGCATCTTTTCCCAAAAGACATCTGGCAGAATGCTAGTCTTCAAGGTAAAAAGGCGGGAAGTCAAGAAATTTCAGGTGAAGCTGTGTTCTGTATCTCCGTTTAAAGAGAACCTAAAAGGCCCTGTATTGAAGAAAGCTGCTGAACTACACTCGACCTAGAGTGACTCAAGACAATTTGGTCACCACAGAACTCTCTTTTACCTGGCACCAATCAGTATCCCAAGAAACTACTGTTCTATAGAATATACTTCGACAAAGCCTGTATTGGAAATTTATGAATTAAACACAGTCCCTGAAACACTAAATGCTGTGACAAAGGCAGGCGAGCCCAGTCCATGGGACCTCGAAGAGTTGGACACGACTTAGTGAGTGGATAACAGCAAACGACGAGGCAGCTACAAAGCACTGACATATAAAGAGTGAGTTTTCTAAGCACAGACATTTATTTGGATTACTTTTTTGAGATTTCCTCTACAAATATGTAGAATAGGTGAGATTACTATCCATACCTTACAGAACAGACAATAAAGCAACAGAAGAGGAGTTAGCCCATGGTTACCCAGCTGGGAAGCGTTGAGGCCAGGATTGGGATCCAGCCCATCCAGCCGCACAGCCTCAGTGCTTATTCTCCATCTGCACTGTTCTGCCTCCTGGGACACAGGACCATGTTGTCTGTGTGTCTGCTTCCCGCTCAGGATAAGTACCAGGCCTCACCCGTGAAGGAAGCAGAGAGGAAATTACCATCCACTCGTCAAGCGCTTCAAATAATGCTTGGAAGATTTTGACATGGAATGGCAAGCAGTCCTTCGCATCATGCCTGAAAATTAGGTCTTCTGACGCTCATCCAATCTGGGCAATTCTCTCAACCTCTTGAAGCCTAGAAGCCAAATAGTGAACGGAAACCTGGGATATGAACACGTCCTGGAAACAAGGTATGTGTTCCTTCCTCTTTGCTTATTGTATAGTAAGAATATAGGAGCTGAATAGATGATGGGTGGATGGATGGATAAATGGATGGGTGATTGATGGATGATGGGTAATTGATGGCTAGATGGATGGATGTATATATGAATGATGGATGGTCGATGGAAGGCTGGCTGGATGATGCATGGATATGATTTCTTGCCCACTTACTTTATGGAAGGCACCGTGCTAAATTTTGTGGAGAGGCATACTGAAAGGAACAGGGTAGGATGCTTGCTCCTAGAGAGCTTTCCCTATTTCCTGGGGTTTGATCCTTCTAATCTCAGAAGGGAAAAGGCAAACTGTGCCCTTCTCACATTGAGTATTTTCAGTTTACATGGAGATCCTGTAGTTTCACACAGTCATTGCTCTGAGAAAGCTCCAATCAACTGGATATGGGCCAATCCAACAACAAGGGAAACAAACTCTCAGGAAAATCAGCTCTTAGCCCAAACCAGAGTCGTTAGGGAAACAGAGGCTGAGTTAGCTGGAAGGTGATTTCAGAGCTGATTTGTAGTATGATGCTTTCAGCCTGTAAGCAGAGAAATGGTGAGGCTGGAGCAGGGGAGGGAATACTCCCTCTCCTGCATTTCTCTTGGACTCCATCTGAGGAGTAAATGCTTTGTTTACTTCTGAACCTAAATTTTACATCCCCATCCCATTACCATTATTCACAATGATCTATAGCAAAGTACTTCAGGGAAAACACAGCTCTCTGCAGCACTTGAAAGAAGCAGACCACATCATTTTGGTGACAATACCTACAAGAAATCATAAAGTCTCACACTAGGGGGAAAGCCCTCGATAAAATTCAGGGGGAGGGGTAGAAGAAACCACTCATAAATGTTTTAGGGTGAACAAGGCTTCAGAAACATAAGCGACTTGATAGAGATTCCTGACTCATGATGGGTAGTATACCCAGCCTCCTGCAGTGTATAGTTCTCCTCACTTAGCTGATTGTTTACCAAATAATACTAAACAATCGGTAAGATTATGTCTCCATGGATAGCAGTGACTTATGGATAAATGAGTAAGAGCAGGTGAAACACTTCTAATTGTATTCACACGTGATTGGGCTCATAAAGAGCTAAAATGCTCTCAGGAGCAGCATCTTTTGGTTATGGGAAGAGAATTGAGTGTTCTATTAACTTTCATTATAAAAGTACAGACAAGTCCCTTTGAAGAGAAACATCCAAGAGGGTGAAAACCTCTCTAAAAGGAGTTGTTGGGAGAGCAAGATTGAGTCACAGAACTGAGATCCTTGGATAATGTTGCCCTTTCAGAAGTTATGAGGATTAACCTGTATTCTTATTCATTTCTTGAAGGCCTCTCAGTGGCATCTCTATATACCCCTGCTATACCTCCCAATAGAATCTCTCCTCCTCCCTATCAACGATAGAACTTTGACTGTTACCTCCAGTGTGGTCAATTAAGAAAAAAGCCTGCATCTCCCGGTTTCCTTTGTGGCAGGATATGGCCATGTGACTAGGCTCTGGTTAATAAGAGGTAAGGCTTCACTGGTAGCTCAGCTGGTAAAGAATCTGCCTGCAGTGCAGGAGACCCTGGTTCAATTGCTGGGTTGGGAAAATCCCCCGGAGAAGGGACAGGCTACCCACTCCAGTATTCTTGGCTCAGATGGTAAAGAATCTGCCTGCAATGTGGGAGACCTGGGTTCGATCCCTGGGTTGAGAAGATCCCCTGGAGAAGGGAATGGCTACCCACTCCAGTTTTCTGGCCTGGAGAATTCCATGGACAGAGGAGCCTGGCGGGCTACAGTCCATGGGGTCGCAAAGAGTTGGACACGACTGAGCGACTTTTACTTTCAGATGTATTTTGGCTGCCTCCCCCTTTCTCTAAAAAGAAGCGTGTGGGTCTTTCTCCCTCCTCCCACGTGTCTTGCTCCCACTGCCTGGAACATGGATGTGAGGGGCGTATTTTGATGAGAATGAGGTCAGTGCCTCATCTGGGTGGAGTACCGAACTGGAAGGGACCCTGATCCTTGATGGCTCTGGGGAGGCTCCATACCGTCCTTATGGATATTCTGTCTTTAAGCCACTTTTTATCTTGAGGCTTTTATTATTCATAGCTGAACATTACAGCCTTCCCCGGCCTTCCAGAGAGAACATTCTATTTCTTCTTTACTGTGCATGATTAATTATCTGTGTGATTGTTTTTGAGGGGAGTCATGTCAATGGAAGAGATTGCTCTGTTCCACAGACACACTCTTAGAGCTCACCACTGCCACAAACAGTGGTCCAGTGGGTTTAAACCCAAACACCTGCAGCTCTTTCAGAATAGCTTGGTTAGCTGCCAATTCCAAAACAGTCCATGTACAGGGCAGACCAGGAAAGGATGGTTAGCACCCCAGAGAAACAGCCCTTGGCCAAGGACTGACAGGGGGTGGTAGTCCATTTACCTAACCTCTTGACTGTGACGCCGCTGAGGCATGTTCTAGCGTCACGCAGAGCTCTCCAGCACGATTTAACCTGAGTCAGTGACAGAGGTAACCTGCTAGATGGTGTACCTTGTACTGACTCCTTTCTACTCCCTCTATCAATTCCCCACCCCAGTACTCTTGCCTGGAAAATCCAATGGACGGAGTAGCCTGGTGGGCTGCAGTCCATGGGGTTGCTAACAGTTGGACGGACTGAGAGACTTCACTTTCACTTTTCTCTTTCATGCACTGGAGAAGGAAATGGCAACCCACTCCAGTATTCTTGCCTGGAGAATCCCAGGGATGGGGGAGCCTGGTGGGCTGCCGTCTATGGGGTCACACAGAGTTGGACACGACTGAAGTGACTTAGCAGCAGCAGCATCAATTCCGCAGACTCCTTCTTCACTCAAATAAGCCATTTACACTCAAATATTTAAACTGTAAAAGGTTTGCTTCTGGGGAACTCAACCTAGATCAATCTACGCCTCCCCTATTTGTTCCATTGGTGCTGAGAATGCGTGCATGCTAAGTAGCTTCAGTCGTGTCTGACTCTTTGCGACCCTATGGACTGGAGACTGCCAGGCTTCTCTGTCTATGGGATTCTCCAGGCAAGAACACTGGAGTGGGTTGCCATTTCCTTCTCCAGGGGATCTTCTCAACCCAGGGATCAAACCTGGCTCTCCGGAGTCTCCTGCATTGCAGGCGGCGTTCTTTACCACTAGCGCCACCTGGGAATCCCAGTATGAGAATGTTTGTCTTATTCTGCATTCTATCTCCAGTACTTAGTAATAGTACAAGGTCAGCACTCAAAAAGTGATGAAGAATATCAGTTCACTTTTTCCCTCTGACATGTCTAGAGTTAGCCCTCTATGACTAGTTCTATGAGATATAAACAGGAAGTTTATTCTACCTCTTTCAGGATGGGCTGCACACTTACTCAGTACTTCTCTGAAGATAATGCTGTACTTGTGGCAATCATGCTTCATCGACTTTTAAATTACATCAATACAAACTATAAGAAATTATAGCATACACTGTTTAATATGAGCTCTTGGATATTACTAAGATCTTTCAATGGCCATCAACCATTAACTGCTCTTCATTACTGACCTTCTAAATTTGTCTTCTTCCTCAATCTACTCTATGGCATTTTTGAAACCCATAACAGCTTATAAAATCATAAATATTATGCAGGGAGGGTAAGCATCCACACTTTAGAGTCAAATGCCTTGCACTTCAAATCCCAGCTCTGCCAGACTAAGTGTCCATTAACTGTTCTTCATTACTGACCTTCTAAATTTGTCTTCTTCCTCAATCTACTCTATGGCATTTTTGAAACCCATAACAGCTTATAAAATCATAAATATTATGCAGGGAGGGTAAGCATCCACACTTTAGAGTCAAATGCCTTGCACTTCAAATCCCAGCTCTGCCAGACTAAGTGGGTGACCTTGGGAAAGTTACTCAGTTTCTATTAAATTTTTTCCTGGGTAAAATGAGGATAATAGTACCTGTCTGTGGGTCGAGAAGATCCCGGAAGTAGGGAATACTGGAACCCATTCCAGTATTCTTGCCTGGAAAACTCCATGGACAGAGGAGTCTGGCAGGCTACAGCCCATGGGGCCACAAAAAGTCAGATATGACTGACCGGCTGAGTACACACACATATACACACTGTACCCGTGGCACAGGATTACTTTTTAGATTAAACAATGTATTATAATAAATGACTAACTGTATTGAGCAAAATACAATAGAAGAAATCTTATTAAAGGATACAGATGAAGACATTGACTATTTGCCCCAGGTGACGTATCTCTCTGGAAAGTTACTGAACCTTTTCAAGTTGCTTAGAAAACCATTCAGAAATGGTACTAAGACTCACTTCTTTTGTGTGGCTCTCCCCTAAGATGGCTTATACTGTGAGGGGTTCCTATTTAGACCCCCTACACCCCTCCCATGGTACATACACCTGTTCCTACCTCATACACAAGTTAATAGAGCTGAGTTGTAATACTGCATTTCACCAGCAGTGGCCGTTGTGGTGACATTGCCCTACAAAGTAAGGTATTTTGCAACTGACGTTCTAAAGCCAATGCCCAAGGAAATCAATTTTATAAATTGAAAACAGATTTATTGTGTTTATTTGGACAGATGCCTTGCCGCAGGGCTTTTGCCGCATTCCACCAGAGAGGAGAAGATTTGAGAATACTTAACCATCCAGGTTAAGCACAGGACTCAGAAGAAGGTATTCCTCCAACAGCAGCAGACTGGTGTGTTTCCTCTTAGCTGTTGTTACAATCAGCTGCAAACCAATTATAATCTGGTGTTTATAAACAGCCAGAAGGTTCCCTTGGAGGGAGTAATTATATTCCTTTTAACATATTATAAGGGAAACACTTCTCTTAAACATGCTGTGTGCTGAGTGCAAAGTAGATTAACTTTCTGTTCTTAAAGGGAAGCCCTCAGAATCAAGGCAAGGGGTCCTAATGGGATAGAAATATTAGGAGGCCAACAAAGGGCCAGAGAACATAAAATGCCATGGAGTATTATCCATCCAAATAAGCATGCATGGTGAGAAGCTAAAAGCATCCATTTGGAGCTGGTTATCCCACCACAGTCACTGTGTTCCTTTGAGCAGGATAATTCACCATGTTAAGACTCACTTTTCTCTTCTGTAAAGTGGGAACAATGATGTTTACCTAATAAGGTTTATTCTGAGAATTAAATTACAAAAGATACATAAAGGGTCTAGAAGAGTAGATACCCGCAAATCAAGACCGCACCTTGAAGATGTTATCAGTGCCAGTCCCATAGCCCCTCTGAACTCACCATTCCCTGTCTAAGATAATGGCTTGCTGTGGAGAGCATCCTGCCTGGAGCATCTCAGCACAGGTACAAGGGGCAGACTGAAAGCACCGGGGAGTTAACACTTCCAGGACAGCCCTTAGCGGATCAGCAGAAAGCTTAGTTTAAAGCACCCATGTTCTTACTCCTTGGATAAGACGGCACTGAGCGTGTCCCACTCTCTCTCTGGGCCTGGGCTCCCCATGTTCCTGTGGTCACGCTCCTTGTGTTGGCTTCAATTGCTTCCCTGCTCACTTCCTGACTTCCTGATGGAAGCTTCCTGGGAACACCTCCCAAATAAAGCACTGGCACTCCAATTCTTGTTTCAGGATAGAATCCAGCCTGAATACTATCCCGCACAATGTCAACAGACTTAATGATTCGGGCAATTTGGTTTACAATCAAATGTTCAATCCACTACCCAAGTCTTGTCTATTTAGCCTCCTTCTAATCTCCTCTCTTCTACCCTACAGTCATTGCCTCAGCTGAGGCTCTTATTTACTGACTGATTTGTCGATTGATTGATTTTTGTCTGCACTTGAGTCTCTAACAGATCTCCATGTTTTTAGTAACTCTATCGTCCAAACCAGCACCCACCCCTTTACCTCCAAACTTGTTATCCTGAAATGCAATCTGGTGATGCCATGCACCCCACTTTTTTTAAGACTCCAGTGGTGCCCCACTGCCTTCTGTTGAGTCAGGGCTGATTATGTCTTAACTTTTTAACACAATATGTAAAAATCCTCAAAAGCTGATTCCAACCAACTTTTCAAGCCTAGTCTCCAGTGATTGTCAAACACAGCCAGTGATCAGCTCACACAGGACAAACCAGTGTCTTCCCAGTAGTCCTTTCACCTGCCACCTTGCCATGTGTTTGAAGGTACTTGAGATCACCTGTCTGAGGAACCTGGTTCACCTTCAAGGTCTGGCTCAAGGCCCCTGCTCCCTGAGGTCTTCTTCAAAGATCTAGGTGTTTTGGCTCATAACCAGAATATACACCTATCACTCCTTAACTGCATCTTTCTTTAAACTGCTGCAAGGGAATACCCCATCTTTTTTCCTTTAAAAAAAAAATCTAAGTGCTTCTATGAGCTCTTTTCAAAAGGGCTCGCTAACAGAAGACAAGAAGCCAGGTATTGCCCTGCGTGTTTGTGTGTGTGTACACGTCTGCGTTGCAGGTGTGTGTGTGTGTGTGTGTGTACAGTGATCTGATCTTCCATTGAGTCAGATCAAGAACAGAACCCCTTTCTGGTACTGAACTCTATTTTGGAACCTCTTCAAAGGCCCCAAACGGGTCGGGTGGTCAGTTAGCCATCATGAGATGCTCCTCGCTATCCCGGGTAAGGGGCATCGCTGGAGGTCCCAAGTGCAAAGACCTGGATCTGGACTCCTCAGGGCAGCCAATGGGATTTCCAGTTTCCAATTTCCCGAACCTCTCGGTCCTTCTAACCCGGACTGGTGGTTTGAGAAACAGCCGCGTTTCCCGTCAGTTCCCCGGCCCCCGCACATCGGTGGGAGAGGAGGCCACCTTGGGGCAGGGAGGCGTTCTCCAGGCCCAGACATTCATCTCTGTCCATTTCAAGGCGCCCAGCCCGCGCCGTATATAATGAAGTATTGCATCCACGGCGGAGAACAAGGCGTCCTCTGTGTGTTTTATTCACGAGGTGGTTTTTTTTTTTTTTTTTGGCAGATCTGGGCTCTGGGTTCTACGATCAAGAGCTTGGTGTGAAACTGGCTGAGAAGCGGGAGCTGAGGCGTGGCTCGGGCAGGACAGAGAGGAGGGCAGCGAGGCGGGGCGCGCGGCTCTTGGGAGGATTACGGCGGAGGCCGTGGACCGCCGCGCGGCTCGCAGAGGCTGCAGCCATTGCGCCGCCGAGCATCCCGCATTCAACAGGAGGAACCTGCGAGCAAGGGTCCCCGAGCCCCCCAGCGCCGCAGCCGCCGCAGCCCGTGCGCCCCGCGCTCCCGCGCGCCATGGCCAAGGAAGGCGTGGAGAAGGCGGAGGAGACGGAGCAGATGATCGAAAAGGAGGCAGGCAAGGAGCCGGCCGAGGGCGGCGGCGGCGGCTCTCACCGCCTCGGGGACGCCCAGGAGATGCGCGCCGTGGTGCTGGCCGGCTTCGGGGGGCTCAACAAGCTGCGGGTCACCCGGAAGGCCATGCCCGAGCCGCAGGACGGCGAGCTCAAGATCCGCGTCAAAGCCTGGTCCAGTATCCGCGCCTTTCTCGCTTTCTTTCTCTCTCTCTTTGCGCGCTCAGAGCTCCGGGGGAGCGGCTGGCAGAGCCTTGGCGGGCACGCTGCCCGCGGGGAAGAGCCTCCCTGGGCGGCCCCCCGCGGGCCCTCGCCGGCTCTCCGAGCCTTTCCCGCCGCCCCTTGGCCCTCCGATGCTGGGAAGGAGGCTGGCAGGCAAGCCCTCGCTCTCCCCAAGCCAGATCTGGGGGTGAGCGGAGGAGACGGTGGGCTCCGGGGAGGGGAAGGGTGGCCGGTGGCGCCCAGCGCTCAGGGTCTGGATGATCGCGCCACGGGAGCTCTCCGTGGCCTAGGACAGCTCAGGGGCCAGGAGAGGAAGGCTTGATGGTAACATGGTTAGAAAATCATAACCTTCGGCTCACTACGTACCTGCCGTCGGTTCTTAAAAGAGTTTTACATGTGCCATCTTATTTAATAGTTCCTGGGACCCAGAGAGTTAGGCATCATCGTTGTCCACTTGTCACAGGTGCGGCAGCCGGGGCTCAGAGAGTGGTTTGCCCCCGATCAGCCGGCTGCCGCTAAGCGGTATGGCCAGGATTTGATATGGCATCTTTTTCAACCTCTAGGCAGTTTTCCCTTTGTGGCTGGGGTCGGAGAGCAGGGCTGGGGAAATGCGTCCTTCCTCACCGCTGTACACTCCCTCCTTGCGGTCTCATACCGGGAAAGGAACTGGGAAGGAAGCATTTTAGGTACCCAGCATTTAAGCCTGGTGAGAGGTAAGGCCAGCACTGCTACTTAATTCCTCTCTTGCCCACCAGCATCTTCTGTGTTTCTCTGAAGAGGAAAAGCACAAGGAAGCAAAACAGTTGAATCTTGTAACTCCTGCTTCCAACTCCTTAGTACCCTTCCTGTCCCCACCCCTCCCCGGGGAACGTCAGACCCTCCCCGGGCTGGGATTCCTCCCGGAGTGTTTAAACATCGCTCTGCTATCACTGCATGATCATTTCCCTGGAATTCCAGGGAGAGGGCTCACCCCGGAGGGCTCACTGGACCAGCGCTGTGAGTTATATGCTACAGCGTGCAAAGCTTTCCCGGGGAACTTGCTGTTAGCACAGTGAGATGGGCCCATCCCTTCCCATCACCGTTCTTTAAAGCCCCCAACAGACCCAGCTCCCTAAAAGCAGCAGCCAGTTCACTGGTTAGCCCCCCACACTCAGCATCTGGGAACAGTCTAGAGGCAGGAAGAGTGCAGAGGAGCTTTCCCTCCGCTTTGCCACTTTGAGAGCAGGCGCGGGTTTCATTCTTCAGACTGGAAGGTGGCTGGAGAGAGGCAGGCACTGGTCTCTGGCCCACTTCTCACATAGGGGGCTGGGCACCTTTGACTCTAAACACAGGGCCTCTCCCAAGGGAATTCAGGGTGGCAGAGGCGGCTTTGGCCAACTGGGGGAGCCTGTACAGTTCTATCTTGTCAACTCTTGCTGAACCAAGCTGGCTGATCCAGAAGGCAGAGCGTGCCTCTGATATACGCTCACTGATAAATTCCCAGTGCCCAGCACAGAGCTTGGCACCCAGTGTATCTTGAATATGCTATTGCTGAATGACTTAATTATTGCTGGATGGAAGGATGGGAGAAAGGTGCTTGGAGGGAGATTGTTGAGTCATTCTTTTTCTTCACTTGCTGGTGGAAGTATGTCTACCTAGTAAAATTAAACCTGTGTATTGACTCATTCTCCTTCCTCAACCGCCGATCAAAAATATTATGTGTGTGTGTGTGTGTGTGTGTGTGATTTATGACCCTCCATTCAGGTTGAGGACTGGGTTCTAGGACTCTTTGTTAGAGTGTATATACAGAGAGTAAAAATCTTGAAGCTACTTTTTTGTTCAAAGATCGTCATCTGCGGGACAAATAGACCTGGGTTCTCCAGCCTTTTGGCATTTACTGCATAAATGCCAAGAGGACCTGAAGGGTTTGGAAATAATAAATGTCAGGATGAAGGCTGGGAGATTGATTTTCAAAGCCAGACACAGAAGCCTGTTTTTCGCTGGAGCCGCACACACACACACACACACACACACACTGAGTAGAATCACCGCAGATCCCCCGCCCCAGTTGTTTAGAAAGCCAACAAGCCATGAGGGGTGGGAGGTGATGCTGGATGGGGGAGGGGAAACAGTACCGCAAAGGGCCTAGGTTGATTTTCATTTCACCCAAGCTGGCAG
This sequence comes from Oreotragus oreotragus, assembly GCA_006410675.1. NCBI lineage: Eukaryota > Metazoa > Chordata > Mammalia > Artiodactyla > Bovidae > Oreotragus > Oreotragus oreotragus. The sequence goes on from SJYX01015931.1 coordinate 151,027, forward strand.
CAGAGTTAATCGGTTTTGCAGGGAGGGATTGCAATAGGTTTGTGAGGATCGCCCGCTGGGCCCTTCTTTCTCCACTGGGCTGGGATTGGCTGGCCAGAGATGCCCATTGATTGTAAGATTAGCCTTGGGAGCCAGGATGACTCATTCTGTAGTTTTATGAATCAGCTGATGGCCTCTTGGATGAAGGATCCCTCTTATCCGTTCTCTCTCGGTTCTCTATTTTCTTTATGGAAACCTTTGATCATCAAACAGGATTTGCTTTTTGCTGGAAAATAAAGCATAGTCCATCTGAACTAGTATCATTCAGACCTGGAGTGAGGGTCCAAGTGGATTACCAGATTAATTTTGTGGAAATGGAAGAGAGAAGGCAGGGGGAGATACATATTTTATCTCATTCCCCCCTTCTCGTCTGTGGTCTAACACAGTAGGTATTATGGTAAAGCAAACTGAGACTTGGAGATGTTGAGTAATTTGCTAAAAACACTACACAGGTAATGAAGCTAGGATTCGAATCCCAGTTTATTTCTCCTTAAAGCGCCGCTCTGCTCCTCTTATTTTGTTTCCCTCTGTTGAAAAGCCAGAAGAGATGGAGTTTGCTGCTCTGGCCTTTGACACATAGCCTTGTCTTCCTCCCTTGGTTCAGTGACCTGTTTGCACGGGTGCTGTTGCTTCTGTTGTGTCTGACTCTTTGCAGCCCCGTGGACTGTAGCCCACCAGGCTCCTCTGTCCACGGGATTCTCCAGGCAAGAGGACTGGAGTGGGCTGCCACGCCCTCCTCCAGGGGACCTTCCTGACCCAGGAATGGAAACCGCATCTCTTACGTCTCCTGCATTGGCAGCCGGGTTCTTTATGTGCCACCTGGGAAGCCCTTTTAATCTGTTTATGTCTGGCTTAAGGAAGCCTTCTCTGGCTGTCCCCAGAGGAATCCAGCTTTCTCCCTAGAGTGAAACACGGCTCAGAAAGAACCACTGTGGGCTGTACAGGGTGGGAAGGGTAGCCCAGTCTTCCATCTGATTTGCTACCAGAACATCATTGTTTATGGGGAACCCATCTCATCAGCCATTCAGTGAACAATTTGCACAGCAAGTGATTTACCTGGCCAAGTGGAAAAAGCGTGTGGCCTTTGGAGAAAGAGAGATCTGTGTAACCTTGGTGAGCATCTCCTTTAACTTCTCCTGCCTCGACTGCAAAATGGAGTTAATAAGATGAACACTATAGTGTTCAGAGGTTCAGATGCAAGAAAGAGATGGGCTCAAGGTTAGCAGCAAGAACTGTGGTGTTGGAGAAGACTCTTGAGAGTCCCTTGAACACCGAGGCGATCAAACCAGTCAGTCCTAANTGCCTCGACTGCAAAATGGAGTTAATAAGATGAACACTATAGTGTTCAGAGGTTCAGATGCAAGAAAGAGATGGGCTCAAGGTTAGCAGCAAGAACTGTGGTGTTGGAGAAGACTCTTGAGAGTCCCTTGAACACCGAGGCGATCAAACCAGTCAGTCCTAAAGGAAATCAGCCCTGAATATTCATTGGAAAGACTGATGCTAAAGCTGTAGCTCCAATCCTTTGGCCACTTGATGCGTTGAGCCAACTCATTGGTAAAGATCCTGATGCTGGGAAGTATTGAGGGCAAAGGGAGAAAGGGGGCGACAGAGGATGAGATGGTTAGATCGCATCACTGACTCGACGGACATGAGTTTGAGCGGACTCCGGGAGGTGGTGAAGGCCAGGGAAGCCTGGCGTGCTGCAGTCCATGGGGTCACAGAGTCCGACACGACTCAGCAACTGAACAACCACAAACAGTAGTTGTGACTGTCGTCACACTGATGCCTGTGTGAGATATCTGCTGGCAACTTGATCACTTGGAGGCCATCATTTTAATCATGTATGTCATAATACAGGCAATGTTGCATCACATCTACTTAGTGATGAAGAGTGAGACCTTCCTAGACCTGAGCTCAGCTCAGCCCCCTGCTAACCGGCTATCCTAGGACTGGTCCCCTGGAGGCACAGCCTGAGACAGGAATGCTGTTTGAAGAGGCTGATGGTGTGTGGGGGGAGAAGGGATAGAGCAGAGGAAGGAGTGAAGCAAGGGTTGGTCTCAGCTGGATCCCTCCAGGAGTTCTAGAGCACAAGTTGTACCACAGAGTCAATCTGACCTTGTAGCAGTTGGGGGAGCCTTCTGGACCCCCCCACCTTGTCATCGGTCAGTGATGGGCTCTGGGCTGCTTCCTCAGTGGGGGTGTGGAGCCTCTGTAACTCATGGAAGGAGGAACAGGGCTGCTCTGAGCTCCGATAGCCAGCTGGGGGACGGGTGCACTGCCTGGTGAAAGAGATCTGGGTGAGGTGCGAACAGTGTCCTCTACACTGGCTGACCTTGACCCCGTTGCTTACCGCTCTAAACGTGGGCTTCCGGTCTATAGAATGGAAATAATAATAGCACCACCCTTCAGAGCCAAGCCAGTTATTCCCCAAGATCAACCCTGAAGGACTTTATTGGAAGGACTGGTTCTGAAGCTCCAGTACTTCGGCCACCTGATGCCAAGAGCCGACTCTTTGGCAAAAACCCTGATGCTGGGAAAGACTGAAGGCAAAAGGAGAGGAGGGTGGCAAAGGATGAGATGGTTAGATAGCATCACTGAGTCAATGAACATGAATTTGAGCTAACTTGAGAGATAGTGAAGGACAGGGGAGCCTGGCGTGCTGCAGTCCACGGGGTTGTGAAGAGTCAGATGCGACTTAACCACTGAACAAGTGGAGAGTGTTGTAGGGGGTTTCAGTGGCACGATGCATCCGGACCTTTGTGGTGACGCCTGACACAGAGCAAGAGGCCAACAAATGCTAGATGCTATTGTTCAAACTGCTTTCTTGGTTTCCACAGGTTCCCCTTATAGGTTATCATACCAGCACTCTTTGGAGAATGAAAGGGACACTGTTAATAACTGCTCTGGGACAGCAGGGACAAACTGAGACTGTTCTAGACAAACCAGGGTTTGTGGTCTCTCCTCCCCCAGCCCCCGGCAATCGCTCAGAGTCCTGTCTACGCCTTTGCTGCCAGGGGTCTTGTCACAGTGGCGCTTCTCTTGGACAGGAGCTGGGAGGATTTGAGGCTGAGGGTCCCCAGACTGGGCTGCAGGAACCTACTTAAGTAGCCATTAACAAGCCTGTCTGTTTTGAGGCCCAGATTGGCTTGTGGTGGAAAGGCTCTAATGGACTGGGGACATTTATTTTCCCAGACTGATTTACAGCAAGAGGCCACATGAAGCTGCTGGAATGAGACCAACTGGATGAAAAATAGTTGCAGCCAGTCATGGCTCCATTGGCTGATCTGAAAATGGGCCGAGGGCGGGCCACGCTAGAGGAAAGCCAAGAGATTGGTGGGATCCTGATACATCATGAAGGTCAGGTGCACTGGAGATGGGCTGGGAGCCCATCCATCGGCCCCTGGTGATGAGGCAGCCACTGAGTTGCCTGCTGTATACTTTGGTTCATTTTATCCTAACGGCCACTCAACAGCATCAACAACATCAGTGTTATAGTCTCCATTTTAAAGATGGGGGAACTAGCATTCAGAGATATGTTAAGATTGCAAATTTTTAGGTGGACAAGCACCATAAAAATCCAAGTCTGCCTTGCTCTGGACTCTATGATCTGAGGGACACAGTGACAAACACACAGAGTAGAGAGAACAGACAGAGGCAGTGAGAGACCAAGAGACTCAGAGGCGGACAGACCCAAAGACTGGAATGGGAGATGCAGAGAAAGAACCACGGGAGGCACTGGGCTGACTTGAAGCACAGCTGATCACACTCAGAAGTGCAAGATGGGGCTTCCCTGGTGGTCCAGTGATTGAGCCTCCATGTTGCAGTGCAGGGAACACCAGTGCAGTCTCTGCCCTGGGGAGATGCTACATGCAGTGGAGCAACTAAGCCCACGCAGCGCAGTAGGAAGCCTCTGTTCTAGAACCTGTGCTCTGCAACCGCAGAAGCCAGAGCAGTGAGCAGCTGGAAGCCGCGACAAGAGAAAGCCCATGTGCAGCCACAAGGGCCCAGTGGGCCAAAAATCATTAATATATATATATGCACTTTAAGTTGCATGCTGTCATCTTGCCTCCCAAAGCAGCCATCGTGGTTCTGAGCCACATCCACTTCCTCGCCATTTCTGGGGTCTGGAATGCGTTTGGGATCCACTTAGAATTCCATTACTATGGTTGACCCAGAACACCCATGCTGATTAAACATGATCACCACTCAAGACGTTTCAGTTCCTTCCTCTGCCACATTTCCTCCCCTGGTCTGTGGCTACACCAGCAACTTGAGCGCAGGGTATGTCAAACAACACAGCATGAAAGGTCAAGCCAGTGAAATATGGCCAATATGCTCTTCCCTGTGTCTATTTGAATAAATAAGTGGAGTGTATGAGGTCAAGTTGCAAAGAGCCAACTCACTGCAAAAGACCCTGGCGCTGGGAAAGATTGAAGGCAGGAGAAGGAGGGGGGCGACAGAGGATGAGAAGATTGGATCGCATCACCCACTGAATGCAATGAGTTTGAGCAAGCTCTGGGAGATAGTGGAGGACAGGGAATCCCGACATGCTGTAGTCAATGGGGTCATAAAGAGTCGGACACGACTGAGCGATTGAACAGCAAAAATGCTCTTTCTTCTCTGTGTTTATTGAAACAAATAAGTGGACTGTATGAGGTTAAGCACCGCCGATGTTTGTGAAACTGAGAAATTGTTTGGAGGGTCCCAGTACCCGAGCTGGGAGCCACTCTGGCACAGAGAATGGAATAAAGTCCTCTGTGTTGGACGGGGTCATCCGGATTTGATGGGAAAGGATGACTCTCCAGAGTCACACTGAGCCCCGCTTGGGGGTGGGAAGGTGGAGGCGCTGCATGAGGGGTCTTTCTCGTCCATCCGAGTTTGCGTTCTTCCGTTAACTGTGTCCTCCCCGGGGAGGGCTGGTGACGGTGACAGTGTCTGCTCTGACCCGATAACAGAATGGACTTCCCATCTCCCCAGCACTTTGAGGAAGAAAGGAAGCCCAGGATCGGAGTTTCTTCTGCTTCATAGAAAGAGGAGACACAGAACATCTTATCGGACGTCTGACATAGAGCAGGTTCCCATAAACAGCAGCCTGATCTTCATTAGATGGAAGCCAAAGGCAGGGGGCTCACAATGGGCAACGGGAATGAGGACTCAAGTTCACCCTCCCCTCCACTGGCAGCATCTTTGCAGCAACAAAGCCTGTCATCCTTGTCATTTCCCATTCGACCCTCAGCCGTGAGGCTGTCATCCTTAATTTCTAGGTAAGGAAAAAGGGACTCAGAGATGAAATGGGAAGAGTAAGGACCTACAACAGATCTGAGTTCAGACTCTAACCCTGCCTCACCGCGGCTGGGTGATGGTGAGCAGACAGCACCGACACCTTGCCCGTAGCCTCCCCTCGGTAAGAACACCCTCTCTTTGGTGTTACCGTGAAGACTGGCTGAGGGTCTCTGACCGTCCTCACTGCTCCTTGCACATAGTGAGTCAGTTATTTCCCTTCCTCTGTTACTGGACTTGACCCCTACCCTCTGGTGCCCTGTCCTGATCACCTCCCATCCAACGACATGCACAGCTGGAGGAGGGTGCTGGCTTTTGAGTCTTATGCCCGGGGTTGGGAATGGACTAGGAGGAATGTATGCTACTCTGACACCAGCTCTCTGCACACCCATCCGTGGGTGACAGCACAAATTTCTCCGACAGCTGGGCATGCAAAACGGCCCAGCCTCTGGAGTCTGGTTTGCACCCACCCAGTGGAACCAAAGTCCCATGACCTTTGGGCAGATCACTGACATTCATGCCAACAACAAAGCTCACCCCAGGCACAGGGAAGAATGCCCTCAGGACCCCAAGTTCCTGCTATTTCTTATTCTTCACACAGGTCTTTCTTGGCATCTTGGCATTTGTCGTAGAAGAAAAAGTTTAATTAGAAACAAGAAGAGGCTCTTCCTAGGAAAGGGCAGCAGGCATGTAATCTCGAATTAGTCTGATTCCTCTGTATGTGATCTCACACAGAACATCAGTTGCAGCCACGCTATTAAAATGAGTAAATTTAATGTTTAATGTTTGAAGGCCCAAGAGACAAAAGCGATGCTCCAGTGAAAGGAGCTGTTTCGTCTTTGAACGTGATGTTTTTCTAAATGAGAGCCTGTGGGGGGAATTCTGTTCCCCAGCTCCTTGACCCCTCAGCCTTAGCCCCTTCCCTAGCACTGTCCAGGGGGCAGAAACATGTGAGCCACAGCCTCCTCTGCAAATTAAAGCACTGAATCCTCTTAATCCTGACTTCTCCCCTCCTCCAGAGTCCCTTGTAGGATAATTCTCTTCTGCGAAAAGACTGATAATGACTCATTTGGGGGGCTGGCACTGACTAAACCTCCAAACTGGATGGGAAGCAGGATGCTTTAGGGTTATAAAGGGGTTAATGTTTGGAGTGAAACAGATGTGGTCAAGTCCTTGAATTGGATCGTTTGAGCAACCTCTATCACCTTGGGAAAATGACTTCCTCTTTTGAAACCTCAGTGTGCTAAGCTGTAATATGGGTATAATTATAGTCCTTATGGGGTAATTTTAGATCATGTCTAAAGTATTTAGCAATGATGTTGGCACATTTCATATCTGTTGAATGAATGGAGTCCTTGTTGTATAGTATATGTTTAATATATATTAATGGTGGGAAGGAGATGAAAAAAAATAGGACATTAGAAGGTCCCTCCTTAAGTCATAAAGTTTTCTAAATGGAGTCCCTATTCAGACTCCACGTGTCTCCCCTAAAGGGTATAAGACCCTAAAATCAAAAGTAGCTGAGGGACTTCCCTGGAGGTCCAGGTGGCCAAGACTCTGAGCTTCCAGTGCAGGCGGCCTGGGTTTGATCCCTGGTCAGGAAACTAGATCGCAAAGTAACTTGAGATCCACATGCCATAACTAGGAGATCCCACTGCAACTGAGACCAAATGCCGTCAGATTTTTAAAAAAAAACATAGCCCGGACAGGCTGTGCCACCACGGCATGCCATAAACACGGACATCCAGGTGCATTCCCGAGGGAACAGGAGTGTGAGTGGGGCTGGGCCAAGCTCAGGGACCTTCGGAAGGGAGGCTAGTCGCTTCTGCTCCGACCTCTCTGTCCTTCCTTTCAGCCATGCTGAAGGGAGTTCACCTTTGTGAACTATTCCCTGGACTCCTAGGCCCTCCCCCTCCCTTCTCCTTCCCTCTTGTCTTCTCTTTCCTCATGGGTTACTGCGATCAGCTGCCTTCCCGAGACCTGGAAAGATGGAGGCCTTTCACCCCAGCTGCCTCCTCAGAGTTTAGCAAGCCCTGATGCAAAGAGGACTTTCTCCTTCCAGTTTTCTTATGTCAGGGAAGGGATCTAATTGGCCCCTCATAAATCAGATACCAGCCCTTGGGTCTCTCTCTGTCTGGCCCGAGGGAGTAAGGTGTAATGATTGGCCACACTGGTGTCTCACGCCCGCCTGTTCTGACCTAAAGGAAGGGAGCACTGTGATCAACAGCCCAGCCAGGAACTTGTGAAGCATGCACGCGTGCGTGTGTGTGTGTGTGTGTGTGTGTGTGTGTGTGTGTGTGGTGAATGTGGCGTAGATGCTGTAAGTGGAATGGAGGGCAGTTGTCAGATGACGCAGGTAGGTCAGAAACACTGGGCTGATCAGAATGGTAGCCATCATGGTAGATGGGAGATGCTTCTTTGTCCAGAAAAAAGTGAAGAATCAGAGGGGGCACTGGGGAAGGCAGCTCCATGCCCTCTCTTGGAACTTGACGTCCCTCGGCACCGAGTCACTGAGTCACATTAAATAACATATATAATGTTGTCAACTTTGAGGCCCGCTGTCTTTTGAATCTCTGGTCATCCTGGACATTCCAGAAGCTTTCTCTGTTCTCCTCTAACTGATGAACACCATGCCTAGTGCTTCTGGAACAGTAGGCACGCAATCAGTGTTAGGGGGAGCGAGTGAGTGTGTCACCCAGAGTGCTGGGTGGACATTTCAGCAGCAGGGGCTGTGCCACTTGTAAATGTGACTTTCCTAATACCAACAGCGACCCCTCCGAGCCCGTGTTCCTTTGCACTCTCCTCTGTCATCTTAGCTTTCTCTGAGTCTCCCTCCCTCCAGCATGCAGGTCTTTGAATGGGGATTTGAAAGAATACCAAAGGAGCTGGGTTTCGGGGGAGTTTTCCTTCTCCTTGACACAGTTTGTTCTCTTGAAGCCAGAAGATCGCTTCTTGAGCCCTCTCGTAACCACTCCCCCGAGGCGGGGAGATGTGGGTCTCCACCTTCTCAAGAAGCTCTGTGGCTTCCTCCTCACTGTCACGTGGTCCCGGGGCTGCAGGCTGGGTTCTCTCCAAGAGCCCAGTGGGCTGCTCCTGGCGAGGGTTACTCCAAGAGCACTAACTCAAGTGTCCCTGCCACGCTTGCACACCTGGGGACCCGAGGCTCCACCAGCCTGGCTGTTCAAACGTTTCCCTAAAGTAAACAGTGTTGTGACAATCCTTGTGTAAGATACGCACACATCAGATCGTTATGCTGTGCACCTTAAATTAATACAGTGTGTCAGATACAGCTCAGTACAACTGGGAAATAAATGAATAAATATTTCAAACTGCAGGGGGGAAAATAACCTTTTAGAACAAGTGGTATGTCCTTGACTCTGTTCTGATAGCAGGTATCAGGACCCCCACCTTCAATGCGTCCCACATCGTTGCCAGGGTATCTTAGCTGCTGTGGCCTGGACTCTCAGAACACAGTTCTCGTTCCCCTTGATTGTAACCATCTCCCGTTGCTCTGCTCTGCTCCTCCCGGCACACTGAAGCCACCCAGTGTGCTTCCCATTTCTTCTCCATCCTGGGTGGAGCCCGGCCTTCTCCTGAGCATGCAGCCCCCTTTCTCCCCAATACAGGTTCTAAAGCAGCCTGTGCACCCTCCTTATCAATGTTTCTGCTGTTTGGAGCTAATAATAATGACACTCTCGTCATTCATTATTTATCATCATTATTATCACAATGACCTTTACTGAGTGATTTCTCACAGCACCACGGTAAGGGTTTTCTAGAAATTTCCCAGGTGGTGCTAGTGGTAAAGGACCCGCCTGCCAAAGCAGGAGATGCAAGAGATGTCGGTTCAATCCCCAGGTCAGGAAGATCCCCTGGAGGAGGGCATGGCAACCCACTCCAGTATTCTTGCCTGGNGACCTTTACTGAGTGATTTCTCACAGCACCACGGTAAGGGTTTTCTAGAAATTTCCCAGGTGGTGCTAGTGGTAAAGGACCCGCCTGCCAAAGCAGGAGATGCAAGAGATGTCGGTTCAATCCCCAGGTCAGGAAGATCCCCTGGAGGAGGGCATGGCAACCCACTCCAGTATTCTTGCCTGGAGAATCCCATGGACGGAGGAGCCTCCACGGGGTCGCAAAGAGTCTGACGCAACTGAAGCGACTTAGCATGCACGCGTGCACTTAGCGTGATACCAAACGTTTTCTGATGAAGGGAAAGGATCAGAGAAATAAAGAACTTGCTAAAGATGACGAAACTCATGAGACAAAGAGCGGGGATTTGAGCCAGGGTTTTCTTTACTGACTTTATACCCACTCGTCACGAGCCCTTGAAGTTGAAGGGCAATCTGAGTTGTACCAAAGCCCACGTTCAGAGTCAAGCTTCCCGCTTGCATTAGCGTAGGCTTCTCCATCTAGGCTCCGATTCTCCAACTCGCATTTCCCTTAGCATGAGTGTGTCTCTTCCTTTCCCAGGCTTATCTGCTCCTCATGCAAATAGATACATGGTGGGGCAACCCCGGTGGCTCAAACAGTCTAAATTCTACAGTAAGCTCTGATGAAGCTTGCAAACTGCAAAGCCCTCTCTCCCCGCCCTCCCGATGCAGACACATCTCCTTCTTAGACTATCCATCAAGTAACAGACTTAAAAAAAATATCCCTAAGATCAGAAAGAATTGCTTTTCATTTATCTGTGCTATCCCTAGTTCAATCAGCTAATGGGGAGCTATTAAATCCACCATTCCTACGACTGGTCTCAATGATTTCGTAATTGGATTCTCTTTATCCTCCAGCTAAACTGACTAAAATTGTTCTGACTGGGGACCTTGTAATAAGCTGTGACTCAGTGTTTCTGCAGCCAGAACCCGGGGTGTGTAATACAGCTATAAACGTGCCCCCTCCCCTTCCCAAAACATTCTGTTCAGGTTTATCTGTTTTCAGATCCTGGAGAACCGTTCTCTCTGATCACAGAGGAGCTGATCCATGCCTGGGACTGCTCCTTCCTAGGAAATAAATAGCAGAGGCAAATTTGCCTCTCACCGGCTTGAAGCCCGTCTCCGCCCTCAGCCTATGGCACTTACAGGACACCCTTCCTTTTGCTCTTTTAACAGTTTCATTCCTGTTCCTATTCTGTTTTCCCCTTTGTAGCCCATTTTTAGCTGGGATGATTCACTCTTGAATAGGAACCCAATTTTTCAATATAATTGAGAGGCACTGTCAGATTCTATTGAGTCCTTTAGAAAATGGCAAAGCTGGAACTGTTCGTGCTGCAGAGGAAACATCTAGAAAATTTCTCTCCCCGTTTAGACATCCCCCGCTCCCCCAATGCCTCCTCTCCCTCCAAACTCTCTCCCCGAGCTCTTCAAACTCTCCCAGACTCTCAAACCCTGCCCTCACGCTCTCTTGTCTTTTGCATCTATCTTTGCTCACCTTTCACATCTCTTCTTTTATCTTCCAGGATAAATATTTGCTCTTCCCAAAGCACATCAATCAAGCAGGTCTTTGATCTTCTCAGTTTTACCCTGACTACTGACAAGGCTGCCAACCAGTAGCTCCCTTTAGCAGGAGGAAGGAAAGAGCTTGAATCACGCCTCGGTATTTTCCTACTTAACACCTCCAGTGGAGGAATCTTTGTTGGCAAGCCTAGAATGTGCCCTGGGCTAAGCAGTGAACATCGAAAGATGGATTTTAAGGGAGACTCCCCCTTCGAGTTGTGCATAGTCCACCAGGAAGACAGCAGGGTAGTGATGTCGCTGCTGTCTCCTTCTTAAGCTAATTAAATTTTTTACTGAAGTTTAGCTGATTTACAATGTTATCAGTTTCTGACATACAGCAACACAATTCAGTTTTGCATATCGGCACCCCACTCCAGTACTCTTGCCTGGAAAATCCCATGGACGGAGGAGCCTAGTAGGCTGCGGGTCCATGGGGTCGCTAAGAGTCGGACATGACTGAACGACTTCACTTTCACTTTTCACTTTCATGCATTGGAGAAGGACATGGCAACCCACTCCAGTGTTCTTGCCTGGAGAATCCCAGGGACGGGGGAGCCTGGTGGGCAGCCGTCTATGGGTTCGCACAGAGTCGGACACGACTGAAGCGACTTAGCAGCAGCAGCAGCGTGTTGTTTTTCATATTTTGTCCATTATGGTTTAGATTTTATTTTATTTTTGGCTGCACTGGGTCTCCATTGCTACGCACAGACTTTCTCTAGTTGCAGCGAGGGGGGCTCCTCGCTGCTTGTGGCGCTCAGGCCTCTCACTGCAGGGGCTCCTCTTGCTGTGGGGCACGGGCTGTCGGTGCACGGGCTTGGGAGTTGCTGCATGTGGGCTCAGTAGCTGCAGTTCCCTGGCTCCAGAGCACAGGCTCAGGATTTGTGGCACACAGGCTTAGCTGCCCTGGAGCACATGGAATCTTCCCGGACCAGGGACCGAACCCATGTCCCTTGTATTGGCAGGCGGATTCTTAGTGAACTACCCGGAGAAAGCCTTCCGTTTTGGCTTATTACAGAATATTGAATACAGTTCCCTTGCTCTAGAGTAGGATCATGTCACTTGTCTATTTCGTAGACTGCAGTTTGTATCTGCTAATTCCAAGCTCCCGACCTGTCCCTCCCTCACCCGCTTCCCCTTTGGTACTCACCAGTTTGTTTTCTGTCTGTGAGTCTACTTCTGTCTCGTTAATAAGTTTATTTGTGTCATATTTTAGAGTCCACGTGTAAGTGGTCTCATATGGTATCGGTCTTTCTCTGTCTGACTTACTTCACTTGGTTGATGATCTCTAAGCCCATTGTGTCGCTGCAAATGCCATTATTTCATTCTTTCCTGTGGCTGAGTGATATTCCATCCTGTATGTGTACCACATCCTCTTTGTCCATTCATCTGTTGGTGGACATTGACATTGCTTCCAAAGCTTTGCCATTGTGAATCTCAGTGAACACTATAGTACATACATCTTCTTAAATCAGGATTTTCATCTTTTCCATTTATATGCCCAGGAGTAGGATTGCTGGATCGTATGGTAGTTCTAGTTTTAGATTTTTAAGGAACTTCCAGACTATTTTCCATAGGAGCTGCACCAATTTACATTCCCAGCAACAGCATAAGAGGGTTCCCCTTCTCAATACCCTCTCCAGTGCTTGTTACTTTTTAATGGTGGCCACTCTGACAGACACAATAGTTTTGATTTGCATGTCTCTAATAAAGGTTAATTAAATTTAAATACTGATTAAAGTTAAAAGTCCAGTTCCTCACCCACACTATCCACATTTCAAGCATTCGGTAATCACACACGGCTAGTGGCTGCCATACTGAACAGAACACACACACAGAATATTTCTGCCACTGTAGAATGTTCTATTGGACTATGCTGTTCTAGTCTTATCCTACTTGTTTTCCAACTGACATAACTGTTTATGGAGCAAAGCTTTTACCAGCATCAGTGACAGGAGATAACCATCACGTTATGGCAAAAATGGAGCGTTTCTCTGGGGGAGCCCTCCTCCCAGTCCCTCTGGGGCTCCAGTGAGAGGTCAGGCAGGAAGCAGTTTGCACTGTCCGGGGATACCATCTCCCTTCCGTGGAGAGGTGGGATGGTGCTGGAGAGCTCGGGAGCACGGGAGCAGAGGGCGCAGCCATGCCTGAGTGGTGCTTTGCCGTAGGACCTGCACGACTGCCGTGTGGTGGATATAATTGCCCGGCCTGCGCTAGCCATGACCCACGTCCCACAGCCTGCAGGGGAACTATCATACTGTGAAGGCGCTTATTTTGTTGGTCTCCGAACTCTTGGGAAGCAGAGGTGCCATTGTCACTGTAGTCACATTAGTCCCAAGCCAAGCCCCAAATCGTGAAACGTCTGTTGAATTTAAATTAAATTCACTTGAATGCTCTGCACAACCAGTCACGGCTGGGCACCTGTTTGAAGTCAGTGACTCCATCAACATCTAACCCGGACCGCAGAGATCTTAACCTTTCTGGGAGCCTCCTCGGGAATAAACACCTGCTGTGTTCCCAGGACAGGCTGAGAGTAAATAAATTCCTCCAGGTCCAGAAATCAAGGGGTTCGTCTCAGCATCAGGGAGAATTGTTCCTGGACACACTCATGCCGCGCTTTTCGGTTTCTGCGGAGAATGACTGCTCATATTTAGATTCTCCGTGTAATCTCCTTGGCCATTTTGTTCTGTGTTTGAAATATTAAACTGACATGTGTTTCGAATACTAATGTGGACCTGTGATGGGGACATGTTTCCTGTCTCTGAGTAACAACAGACCCGTACAACTACAGCTCAAGCTGGGTCAGCGCACCATCAGTTCCTGTATTAGAGATACAGGCATCTGGGCTGCGCAAAAACAGCATTGTTCACTTAATAAGCGGTCGATCACAAAACACATCAGATGTGTCCAAAAACTTCAGGTCTCACATCTAAAAATAATGGTTAAACAAGGTAGGGAGACATACGTGGACCCCGACGTGGCCGGGGATGGGAAGAAGGTAGCCTGAGGATCCATAACATGCTTTAAAAAAATCTTCTTTATATTTATTTTCTATGCGGACAGAAGAAAAATGGAGTCGTAACTGAAAAGTTTTCCCGTTCTGTGGGTTTTGTTGCATTGTTGTTTTTAAGTAGAGGAGTCAGATTTTTAAGCCAGGAAGTTCATTTTAGAATTTGGACTCTATGTTTTAGCATCAAAGATGACAGTCTGTTTAGAAAATATGATAGAATTGAATATTTTTGTAGCTGAAAATTTCCCTTCTGTCTCTTTTGCTTACATATCACTTGAAAATATTTAGTCAGTTCAAATGTCATATTTTAGTTGTTTATTCTTGATTGAAGGATTTGAAGAGTCGTCTGTGTGCTAACTGATGAAGATCTTAGCATAAGCCAAACTATTTGTTTGGAGGTTACTTCCTCTTTTCTATGATTTTTTATTTTTGCTTTTTTTATTTAGGTGTAGTTGATGTACAATATTATGTAAGTTTCAGGTATATAGCGTGGTGACTCACAGTTTTAAAAGTATCCTCCATTTATAGTTACTGTAAACTATTGGCTGTAGTCCATGTGTTGTACAATATGTACTTGTAGCTCATTTATTTTATGTGCTGTGTGTGCTAAGTTACTTCAGTCGTTGCCAACTCTTTGCGACCCTATGGAACATAGCCTGACAGGCTCTGCTGTCCATAGATTCTCCAGGCAAGAATATTGGAGTGGGTTGCCATGCCCTCCTCCAGGGAACGTTCCTAACCCAGGGATCGAACTCATGTCTCCTATGTTTCCTTCATTGGAAGATGGGTTCTTCCCCACTGGCACCACCTGGGAAGCCCATTTATTTACACATGGTAGCTTTTCCTCTTCATTCTCTACCCCTTTCTTGCCATTCCCCCTCTCTCCCCACTGGTAACCACGAGATTGTTATCTGCATCTGTCCTAACACACTCCTTCCAACCTCAGATGAGGCTCAGGTGGTTTCTCTCTCCTGAGGTCCACCCAGGACAATTCTGTCTGTTCTCCAGTAAAAGGTGCCATTTGAGATGTGCGTGAAAGTTTTCCTTGCTTTAGACAAGAGTTTTTCCTTCCGTAGCAGATTTGTATCAATCTCTTTTCTTGAGATCATAAAGTGGGTGCTTCAGTTCAGTTGCTCAGTGGCATCCGACTCTGCGAACCCATGAACTGCAGCACGCCAGGCCTCCCTGTCCATCACCAACTCCCGGAGTCCACCCAAACTCATGTCCATCGAGTCAGTGATGCCATCCAACCATCTCATCCTCTGTCATCCCCTTCTCCTCCTGCCCTCAATCTTTCCCAGCATCAGCGTCTTTTCAAATGAGTCAGCTCTTTGCATCAGATGGTCAAAGTACTGGAGTTTCAGCTTCAACATCAGTCCTTCCAATAAACACTGAGGACTGATCTTCTTTAGGATGGACTGGTTGGATCTCCTTGCAGTCCAAGGGACTCTCAAGAGTCTTCTCCAACACCACAGTTCAAAAGCATCAATTCTTCTGCGCTTAGATTTCTTTATAGTCCAACTCTCACATCCATACATGACTACCGGAAAAACCATAGCCTTGACTAGATGGACCTTTGTTGGCAAAGTAATGTCTCTGCTTTTTAATATGCTGTCTAGGTTGGTCATAACTTTCCTTCCAAGGAGTAAGCATCTTTTAATTTCATGGCTGCAGTCACCATCTGCAGTGATTTGTGGGCCCCCCAAAATAAAGTCTGACACTGTTTCCACTGTTTCCCC
>SJYX01015931.1:168264-181218 GCA_006410675.1 Oreotragus oreotragus
AATTGTGTGGTAGTTTGAGCATTCTTTGGCATTGCCTTTCTTTGGGATTGGAATGAAAACTGACCTTTTCCAGTCCTGTGACCACTGCTGAGTTTTCCCAATTTGCTGACATATTGAGTGCAGCACTTTCACAGCATCATCTTTTAGGATTTGAAAGAGCTCATCTGGAATTCCATCACCTCCACTAGCTTTGTTCGTATTGATGCTTCCTAAGGCCCACTTGACTTCACATTCCAGGATGTCTGGCTCTAGGTGAGTGATCACTCCGTTGTGATTATCTGGGTCGTGAAGATCTTTTTTGTACAGTTCTTCCATGTATTCTTGCCACCTCTTCTTAACATCTTCTGCTTCTGTTAGGTCCATACCATTTCTGCCCTTTATTAAGCCCATCTTTGCATGAAATGTTCCCTTGGTATCTCTAATTTTCTTGAGGAGAACTCAAGTCTTTCCCATTCTATTGTTTTCCTCTATTTCTTTGCATTGATCACTGAGGAAGGGTTTCTTATCTCTCCTTGCTATTCTTTGGAACTCTGCATTCAAATGGGTATATCTTTCCTTTTCTCCTTTGCTTTTCACTTCTCTTCTTTTCACAGCTATTGTAAGGCCTCCCCAGACAGCCATTTTGGTTAAACAAAGCCAAAAAAAATAGAGGTAAAAAAAGAAGAAGAACTGGGAGCAGGATTTTCTCAGATCAATGAGTATAGTCCTAGATGATTTTAAGCTATCAACTGTGATTAAGAAACAACACCAAAATCTTCGATTCTGGGGAAATGAGGGAATAACTCAAACCTGTGTTTCTCTGGCCCCACCCCCTTGGGTTTGGAATTCAGTGCTTTGGTGAACATCGCAGCAGCCAGACGAGGGGTGAAGGAAGGGCAAAGCAGTTTGAGATAACCACCAAATAAATAAAAATCAAAAATGTTAAAAAAAAATCAAAATAAAAGCAAGGGCACAGCTTCCGGGCTGCTGTGGCTCAGCGCAAAGCTGCATGTTGGGAGCCTCCGGGCCAGGCTGTGATGGCTTCTGGGCAGTGAGTTCACCAAGCAGAGGGAATTCCAGACTCCCCGCGTGGCGTCTGACCGTGTTCCCTCTGGTGTCTGGGTCTCCACCAGTATCCTGTGATCCCCGCCTTCCCGTAGACACAGAGAAAGCCCCGAGCTACTATTTTTCATGGATTTCCCCAAGCAGTTTACTAACCCTGCATGTATATTTTTCATAGCTGAAAATTATCTATTAAACCCTGTAAAAGACTTTTTTCCCCTTTCCCCCAGCATCACTGAGATATGACTGATATATAACATTGTGTAAGTTTAAAGTGTTGATTTGATACAGTTGTAAATTGTCAAATGATTACCACCGTCCCATTAGCTGCCTCCATGCTATCAGAAGGTCACCGTTTTTCTATAGTGAGAACATTTAAGATCAACTCCTGCGTGTGTTTTGATAATTCGTCCGCCTTTCCTTTTCTCTTCTTTTCTTAGTTTGTCGTTCCTTGACACCTTGATCTCTTCAAGTCCTCCCTTTCCCTTGCCTCTTTGTCTCTCATCCTTCAGATCCCAGTTTAAAGCTATCATCCTCTTCTTCCTTCCCAGCATTGGTCATAAGAACCCTAGACCTTTCCTTCTCAGAAACCGCCATCCAAAGGACACCTCTGTAAATTCTCACCATCAGTGACTGCTGCTCTGTGCCAGCAGAGGAATAAAACCCTGCAAAGGAAGACCACAACACCCCTCTCATGGTGGATGCTGGGGTACACCACCCACGACCCCCTTTTAGAGCTCCTTCCCCCAGCTACAGCGAGTGCTGGCTGCTGGGGGCTCGCAGCTTCGTCCCTGCTGAGGAGTTGCCCTCAGCAGAAGGAAGGGCCCTTGCCTGAGATCAGAGCCCCTCCCGGGGACACCTCTCATCCAATGAGCAGTTGACATGAGGTAAAAAGGTCCAGGCCCCTTGCCTGGATTCACCATGACTTGAGGTCCCATCCTAGCTCTAGAACTTTCCGCGGATAAATTGTGTCCTTTTTTACTACCACGTCAGTGTTTCAACCTCTCCACGCAGTCCAGCTTCCCTCACCGCTGGGTAGGTGTTGTTCTCGGGGGTACCTCCTATCGACCCTCCTGCGTGCAAAGCTGAGTCTCGGAGCCTGCTTCCCAGGGAACTTGACCCAGGACACCTTCTCTGCGGGCTGATGACAACGACCGCAGCCCACACTCAGTGAGCACTGCAGCGTGTGAGGCACCCTGCTTCACAAGGTCCTGTCACACGCCATCCACACCAACCCCAACACCGTGAGGCTGCTACCTTCACAGGTTTGAGATGAGAGAACCAAGGTTCAGGGAGATGCAGCAACTCCCTTGTGGAGAAGCCAGAAAGCAATAGCCAAGGGCTTAAGTTTAGCTCTGACTATAGAGCTTCCCTGGGAAGTCAGTAAAGAACCCGCCTGCAATGCAGGAGACCACGGTTTGATTCCTGGGTTGGGAAGATACCCTGGAGAAGGGCCAGGCTACCCACTCCAGTATTCTTGGGCTTCCTTTGTGGCTCAGATGGTAAAGAATCCACCAGCAGTGTGGCAGACCTGGGTTCGATCCCTGGGTTGGGAAGATCCCCTGGAGAAGGGAAAGGACTATACAGATACATGGACTATCCAGTTCATGGGGTCACAAAGAGTCAGACATGACTGAGCGACTTTCACTTTCTTGTGGAAGTTGCTCATTTGTGTCTGACTCTTTGTGATCCCATGTCTGACTTAATACAGACCATGGAATTCTCCAGGCCAGAATACTGGAGTGGGTAGCCTATCCCTTCTCCAGAGGATCTTCCTGACCCAGGAATCGAACTAGGGTCTCCTGCATTGCAGGCAGATTCTTTACCAACTGAGTTATCAGGGAAGCCATCACTTTCACAGAGGCGTCACCAAAGCTAAGAGTTCTTTGAGAAAACCCTGTTGAGGGGTCCTTGTTTCGACTCCACGGTTATCTTGTCTGTGAGTCCATCTCCTGGGGGCCAGGTGAGCTCTCTGGCTACACTTCTGTCGCACCACTCATCCCACTGTGTCGTGATCAGCTTTCACGATTCCGTCTCCCCGTGAGAAACCGAGCCCCCTGTGAACTGTAGACATCCAGTACGAAGTGTCTGCTCAGGACATAGTAAGTGCTCAGTGTGACACGCGAGTCGAGAAGTCCCCTCTCTGTAACTGGAGACACTGAGTGCTGAAAGGACAGCAAAGGGCAGTAGCCTCTGGAGGCATCACTTGCCTTCACCTCTTGGCTTCATAAACCTTGATGTGCCTCCGTATTGTTCTCTGTAAAATGTGGGTAATGTATATCTCTCACGCTTGCTATGATTGCTCTGAAAATTAAGTATCAGCCTTACAGACATTTAACACCATGCCTGATACATAGTATGCACCCCATAAGTGTTATCTATTACAATGACTCAGCTGCAAATAATTCCTTTTCTCCTCATCCCTATCATCTGAGGAATTAGAAGGGGGTTTCTAGAGATCTACTAGTTTCTTGGGGGCCCCTCCAACCATGCAAAGCCCTACATGAGAACCCATCACAGAAAGGACCCATCTCTTCTTTAAAAGTCTTCTTTGTGGGAACAGCTGATTTGAGGCTGCTTAGAGCAATTTTTCTGGAGAAGGCAGTGGCAACCCACTCCAGTGTTCTTGCCTGGAGAACCCCAGGGACGGGAGAGCCTGGTGGGCTGCCGTCTATGGGGTCGCACAGAATCAGACACAACTGAAGCGACTTAGCAGCAGCAGCAGCAGCAGCAGCAGCAGAGCAATTTTTCTCAGTGCTCATCACACATGAGAATGTGTGCCTGGGTAAAGCACTCTCAGAGTTAGGACCAGAGTGTGCACATCTGGGGATCTGCGGTGGTTGGGGAGGGGGCGGATATATATATATATAGTACGGGAGTGGGGAGCTATGATGGTCGTGACATGCATCCAGAAAACTGCTGTACCTGACACTTGCTCAGACTGTGCCCACGTGGTCAGCAGCTTCTGCTGTAGGGGGAGGAGGGTTGACTGCCTTTGCTCACAAGGAGTGGGGCTCACTAACTTACACAGATCTTGTTAAAGGTGAATTCAAAGTATTGGGTTGGCCAAGAAGTTTGCTCTGGAAAAATCTGGAAGAACTTTTTGGCCATGCAAGTATTTTGGAGACATTTCAGAGAATCATAGAGTTCATGAATTGGAGAAACTGTCAACTGGTTCTATATCTTGAATTTGCTCCATGACATCTCCTTGTGGTCTTCACAAATACCCTTAGTAACCAGGAATGTGACAGCCAATCCAAAATGTTTATCAGCAGTTTGTACAGAAAACTCAATGGCCTGATAACTGCATCCTCAGAGGCTACATATCCAAAAGGAAGAGCCAATTTTTTGGATGAAAGAATTAGGATCCAGGAAAGAGCCAGACAAATCAGAATGATGAACCTAATCTAATAAGACCACATTTAACAAGAGTCATATAATTCTTTGGACTAGGATCAAAAAATTCAGCTGCCTTAGAGGACTGTGAGAGAGCTTTTCATTTTCTTATCTACTTAATCATCATCTATTAATTTTTACCTTGTCTCATCCCAAAGACAACTTGAGATAGCTTTAAAAGAAATGGTACAGCAATGGCTCTCTAAGTGTGTTTCTCAGAGCATCTGCGGCTGCAGCAAGGGAAGCTTGTTAGAAATGCAGATTCTTGACCCTCGCCCTAGACCAGCTTAGTTAACAGTGCAGGAGTGGGACCCGACCATCTGTGTTTTAATAAGAACTCCTCAGAATTTTGGTGTACAATCAGGTTTGAGATCCGAGATAATAGAGCCTGAGATTTTTAAAAATGGAAACCCCAAAGCATTCAGAAAGTTAAGATGATAGTGAGTGTTAGGATGACATAGAGAATGAATTCCAGAAAGCTCTGCTGTTTTCAGGGAGGGGTGCTACAAATTTGGCCTGGAGCTTCCTAGTAGCCAATGCAAAGAAACAAATATGGTCAGTTTCTACACTGTACTGGGCCTGTGAGACCCATGTAAACTAAACCTCTGTGTTGAAATTTGAGGGAAAATCCCCAGTCTTCATAAAGAAGAGAACGTCTATTGTAACAAATGATATGTTCAACAGCATCCCTCAGAAAGTAAAACAGGGGCTTTCTAAAGGTGGTTTCTGTGGCCATGGATCTCTCAACTGGACCAAAGATGGGGCAAAATTAGGGATTCCTGTTGAGTGCGAGATCAAAGTATATGATTGGACTGCACTAGTAGAGAAGTAGGATTCTGGAAGATTTTCAAGATTTTCGTCTCACTGTCCTTTGTCTGGTGATCTGTGTGTTTGGATTCCTGTGGTCAGTGCCGAGGATACTGATGGTCTCTGGGAAGAACTAGATGGCAAGAAATCCAAAACCCTTTCCCATGAGCAACCTTCACCATATCTTCACCTGGAAAATAAAAGGGGACTTTCTCCACATCTACTTGCTCTTCTTTGCTAAATCCCTCTTTGGGCCAATTTTCTCTCAAACTGGAAAATTAATAAACGATAGCTAGGCTGATTTTTCAGTCATCCACTTACTGGTGTCCTTTAAGAAATAATTCAGAAGCTTTTTGCATGGCAAAGGAAACCATAAACAAAATGAAAAGACAACCTACAGGCTTGGAAAAAATATTTGCAAATGGTGCAACTGACAAGTGATAGATTTCCAAACTATACAAACAGCTCATACAACCCAATATCAAAAAACCAAGTAATGCAATCAAAAAGTGGACCGAAGACCTAAACAGACATTTCTCCAGAGAAGACATACAAAAGGAGCGACAGGCACATGAAAAGATGCCTAACATTGCTAATTAGTAACGAAATGTAACTCAAGCCCACAATGAAGTATCAGAGTGGCCTCACTGAAAAACCTACAACTGATAAATGCTGAGGAGGGTATACAGAAAAGGGAGCCCTCCTACATTGTTGGTGGGAATGTAAATTGGTACAGCCCCTATGGAGAACATTAGGGAGATTCCTTAAAAATCTGAAAATAGAGTTGCCATTTGATCCTGCAATGCCACTCCTGGGCATAGAGCTATAATTTGAGAAGATACGCTCCCCTATGTTCATTGCAGTGCTGTTTACAATAGTCAAGACATGGGAACAACCTAAATGTCCATCCACAGGTGAATGGATAAAGACACTGTGGCATGTACATGGGCTTCCCGGGTGGTGCTAGTGGTAAAGGACCTGCCTGCCAGTGCAGGAGACATAAGAAACACGGGTTCAGTCCCTGGGTTGGGAAGATCCCCTGGAGGAGGACATGGCAACCCCCTCCAGTATTCTTGTCTGGAGAGTCCCAGGGACAGAGAAGCCTGGCAGGCTGTAGTCCACAGGGTCGCAAAGAGTCAGACATGACTGAGCGACTTGAGCGCACACACACGCCTGATGCATGCATACATATGACGGAAGAGCACTCAGCCATAGAAAAGAACGAGATGACGCCATTTGCAACAGCATGGATGAACTCACAGACCATCATACTAAGGGATGCAAGCAAGACAGAGAAAGACAAGCATCATACAGTGTCATTCATATGTGCCATCTGAAAAGTGACACATTTGAGCTTATTTAAAAAACAAAAATAGACTCACAAAGAAAACAAACATATGGTTACCAAAGGGGAGGGGGGTGGAGGGATAAATTCAGGAATTTAGGATTAGTGGATACACACTACTGTCTATCAAATAGATTTTAAAAGGGACCTACTATAGCGAAANAGAAAACAAACATATGGTTACCAAAGGGGAGGGGGGTGGAGGGATAAATTCAGGAATTTAGGATTAGTGGATACACACTACTGTCTATCAAATAGATTTTAAAAGGGACCTACTATAGCGAAGGAGCTATGTTTAATATCTTAATAATCTGTAATGGGAAAGAATCTGAAAAACTATATATATACAGACACATATGTATATATATATATATATATATATACGCACATGACTCTTTGTGACCCCATGGGCTGTAGGCCACCAGGCTCCTCTATCCATGGAGTACTGGAGTGGGTTGCCATTTCCTTCTCCAGGGGATCTTCTTGACCCGGGGATCGAACCCGGGTCTCCCGAGTTGCAGTCAGACGCTTTTACCGTCTGAGCCACCAGGGAATCCCATATGTATATACACATATACAAAAAACTAAATCATTTTGCTGTATGTCTGAAACACTGTAAATCTCAGTAATAACACCTTAAGCCTCTTATTTGACTAATCATTTAATGTCCCGGGGATCGAACCCGGGTCTCCCGAGTTGCAGTCAGACGCTTTTACCGTCTGAGCCACCAGGGAATCCCATATGTATATACACATATACAAAAAACTAAATCATTTTGCTGTATGTCTGAAACACTGTAAATCTCAGTAATAACACCTTAAGCCTCTTATTTGACTAATCATTTAATGTGGGAGGGAAGAAGAGCCTTACTTTTATGACTATATCATTCTTGGAGAAACACAGGATTGGGTTTTTGCCTCAAGCAGCTTGCAGCACTATTTCTTTTTGCAGTGCTTTCGGAGGTTTAAGAGAACCACATAAAAAGTCAGCAAGAAAGATATCTGACAGGTACCCCTGGTGTGGGCCTGAATCATCAGGCATAGTCACTGCCCCCTGCCTCAGAATTTCCAAAAGTGAAAGTGAAGTCGCTCAATCATGCCCGACTCTTTGGGAGCCCATGGACAGGAGCCTGCACCAAGCTCCTCAGTCCATGGGATTTTCCAGGCAAGAGTGCTGGAGTGGGTTGCCATTTCCTTCTCCAGGGAATCTTCCCAACCTAGGCATCAAACCCGGGTCTCCTGCATTGTAGACAGGCGCTTTACCATCTGAGCCACCAGGGAATCTTAGAGAAAATTGGAAACTGTTATAATGACGATGCATGGCTTGATAAGCCCCTGTTTTTCCTGAGGGGGTGGGAAGAAAAATGTGTTTGACAGACCCAAGTTTAAGCCCATGCCTTTACCATTCACTGTCTGTGTGGTCTTGGGCGAGAACTTATTATCTCTAAACAATGTTACTTTTTTGCTTGAAAAAAAAAATAAATGAGGTCATTAATGGTTGTCCAGTGATTTATGGATATTGATTATGGTATTTGTTTTTATTTGTATTTGGGGTTCATGAGGCAGAAACCACACACACAACCCAACGAAGAGCTCTGTTATAAACACATATGTGAAGTATCCAAGGACCCCTTAGATGTCTGATGGCAGGAGGAGGCACTTGGAGCTAGGAGGCAGCACAGGTCTGGAGTGGACTCTTCCATCCCTGATAATTCAGCAGTGAGGTGTGTGTAGCTGACCCTGGGGGAAGCTGTTGGGCTGGCTCTTCGAGGCAGCTCAGTCCTGTCTTTTGACATCCTCTCTGGTACCAGGGTGTTCTCTTGACGCATGTTTCCCAGTTCATAGTTTCTGAGATGCAGTTCTTGGACCAGCTCGCTTACTTTATGCTGAATGGGCTCCTGCCCACACTAGGAATGGCCACTCCTCCAACACTGGGTCCAACCGCTGGCAAAGAGACAGGAAGTTATAAATGTGGCCCCCGGATGTGCCCCCTTCATCAAGGGCAGTGGATGGAGTCCCTGTAAAGAGGGAATAGGATGTCATCTGTGAGATCCTGGGTTCTGGACTTGGCTTGAATTTGGATCCTGACTTTGACAGTTTCCAATGATGAGACTTGACGCAAGTAACTTGTTGAGCCGAAGTTTCCTCATCTGAAAAGTGGGTATGATAGTTCATACTTTGTAGGAGTGTTGTTGAGTCTTAAATAACAAAAGGAAAATGTTTATCCCAGTTTCTGCCCCAAATGAAGCCCTCAGTAAATGCTGGCTGGGTCCATTTGAGGAGGAGGTGCATGGGCAGGCACCACGAGACAGGTCTGATGTAGCATAAAGGTGCTTCGTTACCACCTCGCCACCTCTCTGTGCTGAGATAAACAACGCTGACCCATCCCCCTCACGTGGGACACCCCTCCTTCTTGTTTCCATCCTGAAGGCGGTTGGCTTCCTCCACGAGCCTGACTGCATGTCTCACTGAGGAAACGGGGTGCTCTGGCTCTGTAACTCTTGGCCCTTCTCTCTGGCACTGAGTAGCTGCCTCCTCATTTACAATCACTGCACCCGCTTCGTGCCGGATGGAAACTGAAGGCTGCCCTCCGGAGCAGTGCGACAGGCATCCGGCTGAAGCCTTGTCCAAGGGGCTGGCGCGTTTACAGAACTGCCGAGTCATCTCTCCTGCCATTTCTCCATCAGGGTCTTGGGAAATCATAAGTTTTCACATGGAGGATATAACACGGTGAGCTGAAATATGTGTGAAATGAGATGGAGTGTTTGATTTGGCACGTAGAAATTCCTTTTATTGTTATACAGTGATGCTTTATTTATTTGATCGTGTCGGAAAATGGGCTATTTCACAGTAGCGAAGCTTACAGATAGCTCAAGTTTTCCCATTTCAGCTCTGAAATGATTTTTCACTCTCATTTAATGGGAATCTTCCCAAAATATATCTCACACTTCAGCCTTCTTAACAGAAGACACAGATATTATTATTACTGAATGCATACTTTTTACTTAGCACAGTGCTTGACTCTCATCAGTTTTCCCAACAACCCTGTGATATGGGTGCTCTCATAACCCCCATTTCACAGATGAGGAAACTGAGGCTTAGAGAGGTTGAATAATGGACCCAAGGTTACCCAGGGAGAAGTCGTGAAATTGAGACTTTATTCAGCCACATTATTGGAGAACATTTTGGTTAATAAGTGGCCCTAAGAACTATTAAACATCAAAACAGGATCTTTGGAAGTCTACACACACATTTCAGAAGGGTGTCCATGACTCTGAGCATCCCTTGGCTGTTTTCTAAAAGGCGTTAGTACTCAACCTGGCAGCACATGTGTTTGAATATTCATGAATATTCCTTCATTCAGTGTATGTTGCTTGAGTACCTACTATGTTGCTGTGGGTATGAGGCATGTCAGGTATTCCGGGAGCCAGGAAGTGTGAGGCATGCAGCTGTCTTCAGAAAGGGCACACATCAGAGATACTTCGGTGGGGGGAATATGTGAATCTTGCCTCATTTGTGGCTAGAAAAACCTTGAGAAAGGGGTGACTGTAATCCACCTTTCAAGGAAGTCACCCTCCTTGCCCTTATCCACTGCTTATGGATGAGACTGACAAGCAGAGACCAGAGGCGGTAGGTAGACATCCATATGTCCTTGGCTCCAAAGAGGCCGAGGAAGAAACAGACAAGCTGTGTTTAAGAAAGAGTTCAAGTCTTCTGCTTGGGAGAGAAGCTGCGGTCAGAGGCTAACAGGCCTTGGGCCAGACCGAGGAGTTTGGTTTCTCCAACCCATGTCTTCCTTAGATGGCAGCTTGTGAAAACAGGAAGTACGTGAGAGCCACGTGTGGTGTGAAAAAAATACACGTTCACGTATTTCACACACATGCTTTCTCACTTCATTCTTTCACGGGTGTTAAATGCAATTCTCAATTGTAGCTCTTAAAAAAAAATAGTTTGGAAGATCAGTAGCATCATTAGAATTAAGTATGTGGATTTCCAAGGCAATGACTTTGATATAGTTTAATGATAACTTTCTTATTTCAAAAGTAATATGTCTATAGAGAATACCAAAAGATTTCTCTTGGCCAGAGACAACTCAGGTTTTGAAACAGACCTCTCAGGCTCCCCACACCCACTGGCCTGTGGCCCATCTCTTTCGAGCCACCACCCTGCAGGTGCGCCCAGCCTGGTCTCGTGATGGCTCAGTCACCCTTATGGCTAGCCTTTGTGTCGCGACGCTGGTGTAAGTCTGTGAGATGGGTGAAAGTGAAAGTTGCCCAATCATGTCTGACTCTGCGACCTTGGAGTTCTCCAGGCCAGAGCACTGGAGTGGGTAGCCGTTCCCTTCTCCAGGGGATCTTCCCAATCCAGGGATCGAACCCAGGTTTCCCACATTGCAGGCGGGTTCTTTACCAGCTGAGTCACAAAGGAAGCCCAAGAATACCAGAGTGGGTAGCCTGTCCCTTTTCCAGGGGATCTTCCCAACCCAGGAATGGTGCCGTTCCCTTCTCCAGGGGATCTTCCCAATCCAGGGATCGAACCCAGGTTTCCCACATTGCAGGCGGGTTCTTTACCAGCTGAGTCACAAAGGAAGCCCAAGAATACCAGAGTGGGTAGCCTGTCCCTTTTCCAGGGGATCTTCCCAACCCAGGAATGGAACCGGTGTCTCCTGCATTACAGGCGGATTCTTTACCAGCTGAGCTACTTGTGACAGTCTTTTTGAAACCTTTTAAGTTAGATCTTTTTTTCTCTTTCTTTTTCGTAGATTGGTGGGTGGCCATTATGTCTGGCTGCTTTCTGTGTTTCTTCTTATAAGCTCCAGTATTCTTGCCTGGAAAATCCCATGCACGGAGGAGCCTGGTAGGCTGTAGTCCATGGGGTCACAAAGAGTCGGACACAACTGAGCGACTTCACTTTCACTTTTCACTTTCATGCATTGGAGAAGGAAACGGCAACCCACTCCAGTGTNGTCAGATTGATCCATCATCTCCTCCACCCCTCCTCCAGTACTTTCAGCTGCACAAACAAATAAAAGAAGCCACCTACGGGTTTCCAATCAGGGCGTGACTGGGGAGAAAAACCAATACTAATATGCCCTCTATAAGTCTGACTTAAGATTTTCAATCATGTTGGAGATAGAATTCCACACAGCAACACACGGAACAGCTAGCTCTCTTGGCTTGATCGATTACAAGGAAGCCTTGAAAAATTATTGCCGGGAGCACTGCAGAAAAGGAATCATTTGTAACCAATACTAATATGCCCTCTATAAGTCTGACTTAAGATTTTCAATCATGTTGGAGATAGAATTCCACACAGCAACACACGGAACAGCTAGCTCTCTTGGCTTGATCGATTACAAGGAAGCCTTGAAAAATTATTGCCGGGAGCACTGCAGAAAAGGAATCATTTGGGCTTTGTTGCCAAAAACTAATTTCTTTTCTCTAACAGAATCAAAGAATGAGGTGAATTAGATATTTTTAAAAAAGTTTCCCACCTCTGGACTCTGAGGGTTTGTCTGATGGCTGACCCCCTTTTTGACATTTTGATAATGAAATAAGAGGCCTGGAGCGGTCAACCCTGCTGGGATGGCACGACCATTACTGTCAGGGTGGTCTGGGGAGGGATGACCATCACTGTCAAGGTGGTTGAGGTACTCTTTTCCCACACTCTGTCTGCACTGCAGGTCATCAGCTACTCTGTGGTGTTATGATAGAGTTTTAGGTTCGCATGACTCTGAAAAAGGAGGATGCCAGTATTAGAGCTGGGCGATCCTCTGGTCCAAGCCATGATGTTCCTGACATCATCTTTTGATTCTCAGTGCTTCCAAGGATTGGCACTCACTGCCCATGAGACAGCCTCTCCCACCCATCCGTTTCCTCATTAGACAGCTCTTCCTCTGCTTCATGAAACTCAGTGGGTCGATATTTAGCTTTTGATCATTAAACTGTGAATTCCATGGGAGACCACGGATTGTTCTTTGCTCAGTTTACATGCACCATGCCATGTAGGTTGCTTGCCTGTTATATTATTTAATCTCATAAGGACCCACTCCTAATATTAAACCTATGTAAGAGCCAAGGACACTGAAACCTAAAGACCTTAGACTAATATTCTCAGACTAGGTAGGTTTCCCCTGTTGCACACCCTTATATGACTTGGTGTCTTCTCTGTAGCACTTAGGTGTAATGAATTAACTATTTGTATCTGGAGTCAGCCTCGCTATGTTTACATTCAGGTCCAGCTGCTCTCTGGCTGCATGATTTTTGGATCAGATCAGTGATGTGACCTTCTCTTTGTTTCAGTTTAAGTGTCCGCAAAAACCTCTCATCGTTCATCTGTAATATGAAGCTATTAAAAAAAAAAAAA
>SJYX01015931.1:181452-344160 GCA_006410675.1 Oreotragus oreotragus
ATAAGAGACAGGTTGTTGTTTGTTGAACAAAAGTAAAAGAGAAAGGCTAAACTAGAAGAAAACGGTAGAATCAATTACTTAAAAAAAAAAAAGTAAACTAAAACACAGATATATGAAAGCCATTAGTTTACTGAGAGATCACTATGACCGTAACAATTTGAATATTGCATTGAAGAGCCACAGGACAAGGCTAAATCAGATAGCAGAATGGTTCCGTTGAACTAGCACTTGGCAACTCTTATAAGCTGTTCATGATGGTTTACTTTGTATTTCCCTTGAATAATGATATATTATGGGCGGGGGGGGGGCACTTAGCACACGATTATAACCACTTTAAAGGGAAGACCACTCTTTTCTTTTCTGCCTGGTGTCTGGCTATGTAAACCACTGATTAAAAAAAAACCCACAGTCTTCAGCCCTGCCTCATCTGATCAGGAGGTAAAACACGTGACAGCCTTAGGATGACGTCTGCCGTATAATACGTGTGCAATAAAGGTTGGTGGTCGCCCCTCACACCCGCTGGCATTCTCCTATTTCTCTCTGAGCCTGGTTGCTTTTATTCAGTTCCCCACACTCAGACTTACATGACTTTTCTGACGCACCAGGTTTCACATCTAATGCCATCGGTAGTCCGGTGCTAACCTTTGATGCAGATACTGCAGTGAACTAGCCTGGTAGGGAATCAGTATGGGCTGGGAGAGAACCAAAGAGAGGAGACTGACTCCAAAACCTGCCCCTTTGCCCCTCCACATCCTGAAACAGGGAGATTAGATGAGAGGTCGGATCGGTAATGTGACCTTCTGACACTAACTTTCCAAGGCATGCAATTTGGCACACGCTGTATATTTATGCTCCGGAAGATGGGTGGAGACCTGGCTTCTATGGCCTCTGGGAAGCTTGCAGAGATTGGTTCAGAGCATCCACAAATGCCTCAAAAGGCAGGTGAGGGGAAGGTATGCATATTTTAGGGTTTGAGGTTTCTTTCCCCTTCCCTGGGAAGGACTCTATAGTTTTCGCTAGATCGTTAAGTGTATTTGAGAAATATCTCAGAACAGACTAAGAACCCTCCCCTAACCCCATGCTTCCCTCTCGCCAGATCGGGGACCGTGTCATGGCATTTGTTAATTACAACGCCTGGGCAGAGGTGGTGTGCACACCTGTGGAATTTGTCTACAAGATCCCCGAGGACATGAGCTTCTCTGAGGCCGCTGCCTTCCCCATGAACTTCGTCACTGCCTACATGATGCTTTTCGAAGTTGCCAACCTCCGAGAAGGGATGTCTGTGCTCATACACTCGGCTGGCGGCGGCGTGGTGAGTGGGCTGCTGCGCGTCCTCCTCCCCGAGGTCAGGGTGGAGAGAGTGGAGTGACACGCGGTTGATGATGTTTCTTTGTGAGCTGTGTCCATTCGTAGAGATGATCACTGTGGTTCTCCTGGATCTCATGTGCATGGCAGAGTTCATATAGATGAATGTGTTGCGGTTAACATGAGCCTCAGAGATGGTTTCTCTGGAGTTTGGAAAGATCTCCTAGGTGGTGTGTCTCAGTGGTGGGTTCTGTAGAGAAGCACTCACTCTCAGTCTTGGCATCCCAGTGAACTTTCATGTCAATCACTGTGAGATGCTCCGTAGGTCATGTACAACTAACGTTATCTGAAATACCAAAATGGTGGATGACTTACTCTTTTCAAAAAGTTGCCACCAATTCGTGATACTGCCCAGATTAATGGTGTCCTTGTTCATTTGTGTTCTGATATATTTTCTTGAGTGGCAGGGAGGTAGATGGAGATTGTACTAGCACAGTGGGAATGACACTTTAACCTAAGTCTACCCACGAGAGTGGTTGCTTGTAGGAATGTCATCTGTAAGGTGTGTTTTGACAAGGGACGAAATAAAGGAAATTAAAATTGCTGCCCTGGAGCTCAGGCATGGCAGAGATTTCTTTCATGGTTTGGCTGGATCTCAGTACCAGTCACATCATACGTACTGCCCGCCTGCCCCATGGCAAGCACTGTGTTCCCCTAGGTGTCTTGGGGTTGGAGGAGAACGCTCACCTTTGAGAATGAGAGGTACTTATGCTCATGTCTTGACTGGGAAATTCCATGGACAGAGAGTGAGCGATGTCACTCATTAATTCAGCGACTGTGCATTGAATACATACTACATCTTGGGCTCTATGAGGATAGAGGTTAAAAAGAGAAGGTCTGGATATACTATCCAGTAGGGTGTGAGAGGTTCTTGTGTTGAGGATTCTGTCATTTTATGAACTCAGAGATGGACTCTTAGGGTGTGTATATCTTAAAGATTTTTTCATTGGTGGTTCTACTAAGGTTTTTTGTTTTTTTTTTAATCTTGGCTTTCTACAACTACCAAAACCTTATATACTGTAAAACTCATTTCTGGTTTTCCTCTCCAAGAAGACAAGCTCACATACAAAGATATGAAGGCAAAACTTCAGGAATGCCTCTAAGAAGAGTATCTTCAATCACTTTAGCAAATTTGCCAATGTCTTTTGACCATGAGTAAAGATACAATAAAAGTTAAATACCCCCCAGAAAAGAAATGGATCTCAGTGCCAGTGAATCTATTAACAGCTGGCAAGCCATTTAGAACGCTGGCATTTATGAGCTCGGTGTGCTCGGCATGTGAAGTGTGAGAGACCTGTTTTCCTTTTATCAACCTCAGTACCAGGCTTTACAGTGGAGCTGGATTCAGTTCTGCTGAGAGTCTGTGTTCAAACATCAGCATTGATGTTGTTTGGCTATATGTTTTGATTTTTTGTTTTTCATTTGAGTTTGTTCTTCTTGGAACCAAGAGAAATTTATCAGGGACCTGGGTCTCACAAAAGAGAAAAAAAATGTCTTGGGATATAACAGAAGTTCTTACCATGCCTTATTCTGGGCTCACAGACACGAAAGGACTAACCTCTGAACTAAACTAAAGGATAGTAAGAACTAAAATGTGAAACAGGAAGGAACTGGGGAAAAGGGACAATGAGGGTCGGTAACTACTGGTGCATTTAATGCAGGCTTTGACATCTTATAGCTTTGCGGAAGGTTCTTGGCTTCCTAATAGTGGGTTGTGCAAAGGGAGAAAAATGATCAGCCGTGTGCTCTAGTGTTCATTGATGGAAATAAACCAGTCACTAGGGAAACCATAACCAGTACTGGGGTGTTGTTGGTTAGTTGCTTTGATTTTGGTCAGTCCATGCAGGTTGTGGGATCTCACTTCCTCCACCAGGTATCAGACCCATGCCCCTGCAGTGAAAGCCCAGAGTCTTAACCACTGAGCCACCAGGGAAATCCCAGTGCTGGGTTTTAAGAGCAGGGATAATTACCTGTCATTTCTCATGAGACATGTATGCTGACATGTAATGAATATCCACTCACAAAAGAGTTACAATAAATGCAGCTTCAGTGATGCTGTTTCTTATGATGTGCTTGTTACGTAGTCTGTTAGCACTAAGTAAAGCAAAGTTTAGTGAAAGTGAATAGCCTGGGGCCAAAAGGATGCGATCTGGCTAGATCCATGGACACTTGAAGGGTGGGGTTGGACTGTCCAGCTCTCAGGTGCTTGGGGCTCTAGATAGTATTTTCCCCAATCAAGATTTGATGGGTGGTGTGTGGCATGGGGGCTTCCCAGGAGGCACTAGTGATAAAGAACCTGCCTGCCCATGCAGGAGACAAGAGACACGGGCTCGATCCCTAGGTAGGGAAGATGCCCTGGAGGAGGGCATGGCAACTCACTCCAGTGTTCTTGCCTGGAGAACCCCATGGACAGAGGAGCCTGGTGGGCTCTGGTCCCTAGGGTCGCAAAGAGTCGGACGTGACTGAAGCAACTTGATGCACAGCACAGCTGTGGTAGGCAGGGTGATTCTCTCTCCATCCCTAACTCCCCCCACCCCACCCCAGACATCCACGTCCTAATCCCTTATACAGCAAAAGGGACTGTGCAGATGGGATTAAGGAAAGGACCTTGAGATGGAGAGGCCCTTCTGGATTATCCAGGTGGGTCTGATCAAAAGAGTCAGGAGATTCAGAGATGTTACACTGCTGGCCTCAAGGAGGGAGGAAGAGACCATACGCCAAGGGGTGTGGGGAGCCCCTCGATGCTGAAAGAGACAGAGAAATGGACTCCCCTGGAGCTTCCAGAAGGAACCCAGCCCTGCTAAAACCTTGATTTTAGCCTCAGGCAACCCATTTTGGATTTCTGATCTCCAGAACTGCAATATAAAACCTCTGTATATAATGTACTACAGACTGCATTGTTATATATCCTATTACAATATAAAACTCTGGCAGAATAAATTGGTTTTATTTGTTTTTAGCCACGGAACTAGATGGTAATTTTTTGTAGCAACAATAAGAAATGAATTCATAGAGCCACTTTCTCTGGGTTGCTTCCCTTTTCATAGTGAAAAGCTAGTAATAAGTCACAAAACTAGGATTCACACCCTCCTCTGGCTGATTCGAACACGCTTCTCTTTCCACTCAACAACTCAATCATTCATTCCTTCATTTATTCATTCATTCAACACGTATTTGTCCATCTTCTACTTTAGTGCCAGCTATAGACATTTCTAAGAGCCAAAAAGGCTGTGGCCTGGGCATGTAGTTCCTAACTTGATGATGATCAGATGACAAAGCAGATTCAACCTAATTAGGATAAAGTTTCCTAAACTTGCTTCATATAAAGCGTGCAGTCCTCATGGTACCAAGACTTCTTCTGTCTGACTTTATCAGAGACTGTGAAGCAGAATTTGCAGACAGGAAGTGAGAAATGCCAACCTAAACGTGATTTGGAAAGAAACTTTAATATCGTATAGGGAAATAATTCAATCCAGAGCCAGTTACTTTCTCATCGAAATTGCCCAAGAGTCTCCACTGCTCTGTCTGATCTCTGAAGATGCTGTTGATTTCCTCTGACAGTAGCAGAGTCAGGTGGTCTGAGAAGATGACACACCTAATCAAATCTCTGTGTGCACTTAGTTGCTCAGTCGTGTCCAACTCTTTGCAGCCCCTTGGACTCTAGCCCGCCAGGCTCCTCTGTCCATGGAGTTTTTCAGACACGAATACTGGGTTGCCCACTTCCCACTCCAGGGGACCTTCCCGACTCAGGGACTGAACCACTGTCTCTTGCATCTCCTGCACTGGATTCTTTACCGCAAGTGCCACCCAGGAAGCCCCAATCAAATCTGTGTTAGTCGCTCAGTTGTGTCCGACTCTTTGTGACCCCGTGGACTGTAGCCCGCCAGGCTTCTCTGTCCATGGGATTTCCCAGGCAAGAATACCGGAGTGGGTTGCCATCTCCTTCTCCAGGGGATCTTCCTAATTCAGGCATCAAGCCTGTGTCTCCTGCATCGGCAGGTGTATTCTTTACCACTGATTTGTTACTGCTGCATCATGAATGCAGTAAACACTTGTGAACCAAAACGCTGTTGCAAGCCATATTTTATGGCCTAGAAAACATATTTGCTGAGCTAAGGTGAGTCCCATCCTTGATTTAATCTCAGAAAAAAAAAAAATCACTCCTAGGGATCTTGTAAATTTCAGCCTAGTAAGCCATCTTTGGCAGTCTAGCTCATGCCATCCCACATTCTGAATATTGTTCCGAGTCTCCTCTCTGCATCTGGTGTGCATTATTAGTTGACTGGGGCCCCCTCTTCAAGGCCCTGTGGCCATTTCACCCATACCCTGCTCTATCATCCCACGGTGTGGCTATGCCCAGTCTGTACTCTTCAGCACCCAACTAGAGGGCGTGTGCGTGAGATCTCAGAGCCGGCAGGAGACGAAGACACCCAGTGGTGTCCCTCCCACACCAGCTGTGTACCAGGGTCACTGTAAACAGAATTCATGTAGCCCTTGTAACAACCTTCCCGGAGAGAGAGTACATAGCAGTGAAGACTTCAGACCATGAGTTCTAGACCCGGATTCCCTGGGCTTAGTCCCAGCTCCATCTTCCAACCCCTCGGAGAGTCGACCTTCTCATTTGTAAAGCAGGGTGACATTATGGCTAGCCTCAGGCGGTACCTCTGAACTTGAAGCAGTATACTTGTGCATGATAAACACCCAGTAAAAATGAACTATTGTAATTTCCCAGATCCAGAGTTTCAGAGTTGTTTGCAAGCCCACAACTGTTCTTTAGATGGAAGGATCAAATTTGAACTCGGAATTCCGGGGCCAGGAACTCCCCTATCCATCGCTCTTGAGATTGCCTCACAGAGGCAGCCTCAGAACTGTCTGTACCACCCCTGTCTTCTGTCTGCCCCCTACCCTATGCCCTGGATAAGAGGGTCTACACCATAGCAAGACCTCCGAGTCCCCAGGGGCCTGCAATACTTGGAATCTCTGAAAGTTTTAAGAGGATAAAGTGCCTCTGTCATATCCTTGAATATCTATGTCATATCCATGAATAATAGAAGAGATAAGGATTAACTATCTCAGCCATCAGCAGGAAGGGCTGTGGCCTGGGGACTCTCTGGGATGTGTAAGACCCTCATTCTATAACTGCTGACCCCGAGAAACAGGCCCTCACCCTCCTAAATGTCAAAGATGCTGCAGAGATGTGTCGTGGCACCAGGCCCCACCTCCCTGCTTCTGAAAACCTCTGATGCTGGCTGCCACTGCCTGACTTTCACAAGTCAGCAATATACCTTAAGGTTAAGAAAATCATATCTAAAAACATTTCTTCCAAGCTAGGTCTATGTCTGGATAAGCCTCACTTGATCTTTATTTTTAGTTGCTTTTAACTCCTTTACAGTAAGTCAGGAGTGAGCCAAAGAAACTATCTTTATTATAAACATTATAAAGGTTAAATTTGGCCTCTGAGACAGAGGCTTCATTCACTCAATATTCGTTGAACGTATATATCAGATCATGAAGGAATTAGAGCTGAAATAGAGTTCAGTAACTTCCATACAGTGCCTGTGAGGTAGATACTGTTTTACCCCTGTTATATTGAGACACAGAGAGGTTGAGTTACCTCTTTCAGGTCACCCAGCCATAGAGAGGATGGGCCTGCATGTGTACTTGGGTCTCTTTGAATATAGAGCTGGTGTTTTTTTAAGTACTGGGAGGCCATGTGCAGAGAAACCCAGCTTCTGCTTAGAATGAAGTGGAATGGATTCCTCTCTGTGGGTTTTGTTGGTGGGCTTCCCCGCCACCCCAGGAGCTGAGGACAGCCTGGGGGGTTCCTCAGGAGAGTGGAGTTATCTTTAGGAGGAGGAGGGAACCATCTGTTGATACAACCAGCCTTTCAAGAGGCAGGCGGATTTAGTGCTGGACCTTCTCGTCTTGTTAATTTCCCAGCTGGAAATAAGCTCTAGGCTGCTGTGTCCCTGAAGGCAGGGATGGTGCAAACTCCTCAACACTATATCCTGAGCACACAGCCCAGTGCCCAGTAC
Source organism: Oreotragus oreotragus (assembly GCA_006410675.1). NCBI lineage: Eukaryota > Metazoa > Chordata > Mammalia > Artiodactyla > Bovidae > Oreotragus > Oreotragus oreotragus. Next base: position 188,853 of record SJYX01015931.1, read on the forward strand.
ACTGGGGTTACTTGCTGAGTATCTGTAGAGGGAATGAAGGAAGAAAGGGGCAGAAGGATTGAAGGGGGAAAGGGAGCATTTACATTAGTTATAGAGACAGTTCAGTCCAGTTGCTCATTCATGTTTGACTCTTTGNAAGAATTGATGCTTTTGAACTGTGGTGTTGGAGAAGACTCTTGAGAGTCCCTTGGACTGCAAGGAGATCTAACCAGTCCATTCTGAAGGAGATCAACCCTGGGATTTCTTTGGAAGGAATGATGCTAAAGCTGAAATTCCAGTACTTTGGCCACCTCATGAGAAGAGTTGACTCATTGGAAAAGACTCTGATGCTGGGAGGGATTGGGGGCAAGAGGAGAAGGGGACGACCGAGGATGAGATGGCTGGATGGCATCACGGACTCGATGGACGTGAGTTTGAGTGAACTCCGGGAGACGGTGATGGACAGGGAGGTCTGGTGTGCTGCGATTCATGGGGTTGCAAAGAGTCGGACACGACTGAGCGACTGAATTGAACTGAACGAGTTTGAAATTTTTAGAGATAAACCTGACAAAGGGTTATAAGACCTACATACTGAAAACTAGAAGATACTGCTGAGAGAAATTAAACAAGACATAATTATATAGAGAAATAAAACAAGTAGGTAGATCAGAAGACAGTATTGTTTAGATGTCAGTTCTCCCCAAACAGAATTATGGCTCCCAAGCAAATATCCAGCAGACTTTTTGGTAGGAATGACACGCTGATTCTAAAATTTACATGAAAATGCAAAAAGCCTAGCATGTCAAAATAACTCTGAAAAAGATAAATCAAGTTGGAGGCCTTGTCCCACCAATTTCAAGCTTATTTAAAAGCTACAGTAGTCAACACAGTCTCATATTGGAGTAAAGACAAATAATCAGTGGAACAAAACTGTCCTGAAACAGCCCAAGTTTATAGTCAGCTGATTTTCAACAAAGATACAATATCAATTCAGTGAGTAAAAGATGGTATTTTCAATAAATTGTGTTAGAGCAACTGCTTAGCAATATGCAAAGAGAAGGAAAAAAGAACTTTGATACTTAATCACATCACAAATAACAAATTAACTCTAAATGGATTGCAGACTAAAAGCTAAGAACAGAAACTATAAAACTTTTGTAGGAAAATGCTGGAGAAAAAGACTTTGAGCTTGGTAAAGATTTCTATAACACAACAAAAAATTCACAAACCAAAAAAGAAAAAATCAACAAATTATACTTCATCAAAATTAAAAACTATGTGCATCAAAAGATACTATTTCTACAAAACAAGCCACAGACTGGCAGAAAATAATTATAAACATATAGCTGAAAAAGGACTTGTATCTACAATATATAAGGAACTCTTACAACTCAAAAGTAAGACATCTCATTAATTAAATAGGTAAAAGATTTAAACAGACTCTCAAACAAAAGAAGTCATAACAGATAGTGTATAAGCACACTGAAAGATGTACATCATCAGCCAATGCTGCCAAGTTGCTTCAGTCGTGCCCGACTCTGTTTGACCCCATAGACGGCAGCCCACCAGGCTCCGCCATCCCTGGGATTCTCCAGGCAAGAACACTGGAGTGGGTTGCCATTTCCTTCTCCAATGCACGAAAGTGAAAAGTGAAAGTGAGGTCGCTCAGTCACGTCCAACTCTTTGCGACCCCATGGACTGCAGCCTACCAGGCTCCTCCGTCCATGGGATTTTCCAGGCAACAGTACTGGAGTGGGTGGCCATAGCCTCCTCCATCAGTCAACAGGAAACTGCAAATTAAAAACCACAATCAGATATCGCTACTTATACACTAAACTGGGCAAAATTAAAAGACTAAACTGAATGTTAGTGAAGAATGGAGCAAGTGGAACTGTCACACAATTGCTGGTGAGAATATAAAATATAGACTTTGGAACACATTTATTCAAGAGAAATGAAAAGTATATGTCCTCACAAAGATTTAAACATAAATGTTCACAGGAGCTTTATTTGTAACAGCCCAAACTAGAAAGAATCCAAATAACGATTAACAGGTGAATGGATAAACAATTCCATTGTGGAACTGTGGCATACACACAATGGAATATACCCAGCAATATGACATAATGCATAAAACAACATAGGTTAATTGCGAAATAATTATGCTGAGGGGAAAAGGGCAGGAAAGAAGTATACTAAATGATTATATGAAATCCTGGGAGATACAAACTAATGTAAGTGAAATAAAGTAGATCAATAATAATAACAGGGGTACTCTTTCTGCCCCCTTCTGATGCCTATGTCAGAAGCTTTCTCTATGTCCTTTATACTTTAATAAAACTTTATTACACAAAAGCTCTGAGCGATCAAACCTCGTCTCTGGCCCCGGATTGAATTCTTCTCATCCGGGGGCCAAGAATCCTGGCATCGTAATTCAACAACAACCTTTCATCTTGGGGGCTCGTCCGGGATCCTTCACGACAAGGTAAGGATGCTTGGAGCTCTAGTTCTTTGTTCCCTTAGCGAACACATTTTCTGCTGTGCTTTACTAACTCTACGGTGTGCTTGTGTGAATAAATGACATGCCCTGCATGAAGCAAGTAAGGAGCCCTGCTCTGCGGTTCCACAGTGATCTTATACGGCTTATGGCAGAAACCTGTCAGGGGTTTCTACCAACCTGCCAAGGCCAAGAGGCACCCAATGTCTCCTTTGGGAACCGACCAGAAATAGGCAAAGCGTGTGGACCGAACTCTCCTTTCTCGGTCAAAATTTTCGGTCTCTTTGACCAGTTCATAACTCCTTGGGAATTAGAAGTACTAACCTAATCTAACTCTAACAAGCGGGTACTCTTTCTGCCCCCTTCTGATGCCTATGTCAGAAGCTTTCTCTATCTCCTTTATACTTTAATAAAACTTTATGACACAAAAGCTCTGAGCGATCAAGCCTCGTCTCTGGCCCCGGATTGAATTCTTCTCCTCCGGAGGCCAAGAATCCCGGCATCGTTAATTCAACAACCTTTCATCTTGGGGGCTCGTCCGGGATCCTTCAGGACAAGGTAAGGATGCTTGGAGCTCTAGTTCTTTGTTCTCTTAATGAACACATTTTCTGCTGTGCTTTACTAACTCTACGGTGTGCTTGTGTGAATAAATGACATGCCCTGCGTGAAGCAAGTAAGGAGCCCTGCTCGNCTCCTTGGGAATTAGAAATACTAACCTAATCTAACTCTAACAAGCGGGTACTCTTTCTGCCCCCTTCTGATGCCTATGTCAGAAGCTTTCTCTATCTCCTTTATACTTTAATAAAACTTTATTACACACACAAAAATAATAATAATAATAACAGATAAGGCAGGAAGACAGGATGGAGAAGATTACAAAGGAGTATAAAGAAATGTTTGAGAGCACAAATCAAAATTTCAACAAACTGTACACCTTTAATATGTGCAATTTATTGCACAAAACAATTATATTTCAATAGAGGTGTTTAAATCAGATATTTATATAAGTAATTATATATACCCATATATATATATATATATGGCTTCCCTTGTGGCTCAGCTGGTAAAGAATCCACCTGCAATGCAGGAGACTTCAGTTTGATTCCTGGGTTGGGAAGATCCCCTGGAGCAGGGAAAGGTGGCCTGGAGAATTCCATGGACTGTATAGTCCATGGGGTCGCAAAAAATCAGACATGACTGAGCAACTTTCACTTCACTTCACTTCACTTAATATATATATATATATGTAACTGGTTATACTAGATTAGTTGACTTTAATTGTATAATATAAAAACAATCAAGCCAAACAAACTGTAAAGCAAATATGTGTGCTTTAAAAAGAATGGACTAGCTAACTTTAAAAATATAAGGAAATGAGAATTACTAAGGTCTTTGAACCATGGCTTTTTGAAAACCACAACATTGCTACTGTCATCTAGATTTAGAGCCAAGTAAAATAACTTAGTAGAGCCATAGGAAATATTTATACAAGCAAAGAATATAAAATCATTTTACAATTTTAGTGCCAGAAAAGTTTCTCTAGTTCAAAGTCCTCATTTTACAGCAGAGAATGTGAAGCTGAGAGGTTAAGTTCATAGTTCAAGGTCACACTAAGGCAGAGCCAAGACTATAATCAAATTTGTACAATTTTAACTTAAAAGGTATTTTAGGATCAATTACCATTCCATTCCCCTTCATGGATCACAACCTTGTTGTGGCAAAAGGGCTTGCATAACTCAATGAAGCTATAAGCCATGCCATGCAGGGCCACCCCAGACAGACAGGTTATAGTGGAGTTCTGACAAAACACAGCCCACTGGAGAAGTGAACGGCAAATCACTCCAGTATTTTTGCCCCAAGAATCCCATGAACAGTATGAAAAGGTAAAATGATATGATGTGAGGAGATGAGCCCACCAGGTCGGAAAGCACCCAATATGCACTATGGAAGAATGGAGAAATAGCTCCAGAAGGAATGCAGAGGCTGGGCCAAAGTGGAAATGACACTAGGTTGCAGATGTGTCTGAAAGTGCAGTGCATAGGGTCACAAAGAGTTGGCCACGACTTGGTGACTGAAAAACAACACATTTCTTTTAAAAAAATTACAAGGATGGGACAAGGATCAAGATACGCTCATAATAAATTTCACCCCCCCCCTTTTTTTGAGCATTCACAATTTGCAGTTTATTTGGTTTGGTTATTTTTGTAATATGCATGTAAAGAAAATCAATCAATCCTGTCTAACTAGTTTTTCCACAGAAACATTCAAAGAATGGAAAGGCTGCAAACTGGCAGCCTATGAGCTGTGTTTTGCCCACAGACGTGTTCTGTCTGGCCTGCACAGTGTTTCTAACAACCGGAATATGTGGCTAACATAGATGTTACATTCAGAGAAGGCAATGGCACCCTACTCCAGTACTCTTGCCTGGAAAATCCCATGGACGGAGGAGCCTGGTGTGCTGCAGTCCATGGCATCGCAAAGAATTGGACACAACTGAGCGACATCACTTTCCCTTTTCACTTTCATGCATTGGACAAGGAAATGGCAACCCACTCCAGTGTTCTTGCCTGGATAATCCCAGGGACAGGGAGCCTGGTGGGCTGCTGTCTACCGGGTCGCACAAGGTCAGACACGACTGAAGCGACTTAGCAGCAGCAGCAGCAGCAGCAGCAGATGTTACATTAAACCTGGGTTTCTAAATTTCGTTGAAATGTCAGAAAACCTGACACAATTAGATATACATTCTTCAAGGCAAAAACTGAGCTCTGATTAAACTCTTGGGTAACTTAGACAAATGAGACAAAATTACTGCTTTCAAAGACCTCACGATTTACGATTAGAAGCAATTACAGAAAGAAATTATTATAGTGTTTTACAGTCATACTATGTGTCAGGCAATGAGTGACGGATATTATAATAAAAATGAGACTAGGTTAAGATGGAGGAGGGAAGAGGTCATCAACTTTGTTAAAAAGCCTACTGCTTTGGAAAGGCTTTCATGGAGGAGGCAGCATTGGAGCCACATCTTTGAAAGGAAGTTTTTGCTAGGTGACCAGGGCAGAGGAGGACGTTTCAGATAAGCAGCAGCATGTTCAAGGTTACAGGATCATATGCAGCCAGCACAGATGAAGCACAAGGCTAACAATAAGGTAGTTTGAAAAGCATAAGGTAGTCTGAAAAGAAATTATATGCTTTGAAAGCATAGCAGCAGCCAGATCGTGAAGAACTCTTGTATCTCATGCCAAGGAATGCAGGTTTCATCCTACACATCAGTATTATTCCCACAGTGTCCCTGAGGAGACTGCTCATGATTCAACCTAGGTGGAACAGAAATAAAAAGGGTAAAGATATGCCAGCTGAACCCCACCCCCAAATGCTGTTTCAACTAGAATGAGCCCTACTACTGTTCTACACAGTAAAGTTCTATTTATATTTCTTTGGACAAAAAATTATGTTATAAACCAAAAAAAGAAAAAAAAAATTTAAAGCTTGAACATGAGCTATTGAAAAATATTTACCAAGAAATTAAATAAGATTAGTATTTTGTCAAGCTCTCTCTGGTAGCAGTTCCAAGAATGGAATAAAGAAATATGAGAAGGGCTTCTCCGGTGGTCCCGTGGTTAAGAATCCACCTTGCAATGCAGGGGATACCAGTTCGATTCCTGGTCCCTGAAGATCCCACATGCTTCAGGGTAACTAAGCCCACGCACCAGAACTACTGAGCCTGCACTTTGGAGGCCGCAAACTGCAACTCCCGAGCCCATATGCCAAAACTACTGAAGCCCGGGTACCTAGAGCCCCTGCTCCACAAGAGAAGCTATTGCAATGAGAAGCCTGCAAACTGCAATGAGAGAAAGCGAGCAGGCGACAATGAAGACCAAGAGCAGCCAATAATAAATACGTAAATAGTTTTAAAAAAAGAAGCACGAAAAATGAGAATACTTAACCTCAACTGATCCAAGAAATTAAGAGTTAAATCTGGGTAGTGACAGTAGAGATATTCACATCTTACTGATATCTACTTTGTACCAAATAATCTGCTCCATGCTATGTTCAGGATAAAAAAGATAAATTCAAGAGGTATTTACATAAAAAGGGACACTCACTGATTAAAATAAGAAGGTTAAGAAGAAAAAGGAATTAAGCTTGTAGGTGACTTGAATAAAAGCACAGACAGATGTTATTTAAGCTTAGATGAAAATCACTACACCTTACCTTCAATAAGCTAAGCACAAACCAGACCAAAAAAGAAACGCTAATGAGGTGTAATCTAGGCAAAGTAAAATTTACAGCCATGACTATACTTCCAAAGCAAAGGTCCAAGAGGATTTGCTAGAGATATACACAAAATCAGAATCATCCTTGAATGCCACCAGAAACAACAGAAGTTCTTAACTACCAATATCTTAACAATCTCAAAAAATAAACTATTTTATTTCTGTGCCCAGAAAATAATCTATAAAAGTAACCACTGACATTTGTTCAAGGATCTTTACCAAGAATGTTCCAGGATGAGCAAGTAGGCCATAGCTTGAGGCCATGGGAAGGATTGTTATCAGAGACCTGTTTGTGAGGGGAATGTTTAAGGCAAAAGAAGTTTGCTGAGCTTAGGGTTTAGGAATAATTAAGAATAGTTAGTTCATGATCTGAGCCACAATCAGCTCCTGGTCTTGTTTTTGTTGACTGTATAGAGCTTCTCCATCTTTGGCTGCAAAGAATATAATCAATCTGATTTCGGTGTTGACCATCTGGTGATGTCCATGTGTAGAGTCTTCTCTTGTGTTGTTGGAAGAGGGTGTTTGCTATGACCAGTGCATTTTCTTGGCAAAACTCTATTAGTCTTTGCCCTGCTTCATTCCGCATTCCCAGGCCAAATTTGCCTGTTACTCCTGGTGTTTCTTGACTTCNTTGTTTTTGTTGACTGTATAGAGCTTCTCCATCTTTGGCTGCAAAGAATATAATCAATCTGATTTCGGTGTTGACCATCTGGTGATGTCCATGTGTAGAGTCTTCTCTTGTGTTGTTGGAAGAGGGTGTTTGCTATGACCAGTGCGTTCTCTTAGCAAAATTCTATTAGCCTTTGCCCTGCTTCGTTCCACATTCCAAGGTCAAATTTGCCTGTTACTCCAGGTGTTTCTTGATTTCCTACTTTGGCATTCCAGTCCCCTATAATGAAAAGGACATCTTTTTTGGGTGTTAGTTCTAAAAGGTCTTGTAGGTCTTCATAGAACCATTCAACTTCAGCTTCTACAGTATTACTGGTTGGGGGATCACTGTGATATTGAATGGTTTGCCTTGGAAATGAACAGAGATCATTCTGTCATTTTTGAGATTGCATCCAAGTACTCCATTTCGGACTCTTTTGTTGACCATGATGGTTACTCCATTTCTTCTAAGGGATTTCTGCCCACAGTAGTAGATATAATGGTCATCTGAGTTAAATTCACCGATTCCAGTCCATTTTAGTTCGCTGATTCCTAGAATGTCATTGTTCATTCTTGCCATCTCCTGTTTGACCGCTTCCAATTTGCCTTGATTCACGGACCTAACATTCCAGGTTCCTATGCAATATTGCTCTTTACAGCATCGGACCTTGCTTCTATCACCAGTCACATCCACAGCTGGGTATCGTTTCTGCTTTGGCTCCACCCCTTCATTCTTTCTGGAGTTATTTCTCCTCTGATCTCCTGTACCATATTGGACACCTACCGACTTGGGGAGTTTCTCTTTCAGTATCCTATCATTTTGCATTTTCATACTGTTCATGGGGTTCTCAAGGCAAGAATACTGAAGTGGTTTGCCATTCCCTTCTCCAGTGGACCACGTTCTGTCAGACCTCTCCACCATGACCCTCCCGTCTTGGGTTGCCCCGCAGGCATGGCTTGGTTTCATTGAGTTAGACAAGGCTGTGGTCCTAGTATGATTAGATCAGCTAGTTTTCTGTGATTATGGTTTCAGTGTGTCTGCCATCTGATGCCCTCTTGGAACACCTACCGTCTTATGTGGGTTTCTCTAACCTTGGATCTCATGAATAGAGACAGTACAGAACCTCAAGTGCTCAGATTCTAAAGTCTGAGCTGGTTTTCATCCTAGCCTCTCTGTTTTCCATGTGAGAGACCTTGAATAAGTGCTTTAACTCCCTTGGGTCTTATTTTTTCATCTGTAAAAATGAATATAATATTGATCTCAGTTTTTGTACAGCATTTTAAAAGAGGTTTATGGAGTGGGCTTTGCAAGCTAATCGGCATACAGGAAACTCCAGTGTCAGCTGCTATTATTACTATTATCATCATGTTATTATTATCACTCTCTGGTTAGAAAATATTACTCAGTGCCATTGTGGCACTTAATAGCCAGAAGCAAGAGAGCAACAAATCAGAGAGTCAGCGGGAGGCTGGTTGTTGGAACCTGGAGCAAGGGGCAGGTAAAGCCGGTCTCAGCATCCTTTTTTCATCCTCCCAGACAGGTGTCTGCACAATGATCTCATGAATTAGCAGGGCTGTCACACAAGCCCCTTTTCAAGCACCACTTTTCTCAAACACATAAGACATAATTAGACTTGAAGAAAAATGTACCTCTGTAGTTCCAGCCCTTGGACATGCGCTGAGGACTCCAAACACACAGACTAGTCTTGCTGAGTTTATATAACCCTAGGGACCCATCCACTTCCCCAGCAACACACTTGAAAGGCCAGACTTGCTTTTCAGAATATTATTGCCCATATTAAGATGGAAAAAAAAACCCCAACTGTTCAGCTGGTAAAGTGTGTGTACAGCAAGAAGCAGCCTCGCCTGCTCTCATGGGCACCCACCAGGCTGTCAGCCGTGGTCCCCGTCCTCTACCCATCCCCAGCTGGCCACTGGTCCCTCTGACGGTGTCCATCCTGCAGCTCACTCCATGAGAAACTCCAGAGAATCCCCCACGTAGCCCCTGTTTAAACTGCACTTGGGCTCCTCAACCGTTTGACTGGATAGAGAGAATAACTCTCGGCCTCACCTTTGCTCACACAAGCCTGAGTCCTTCTCGCCCCCCACCCCCATGCTTCCCACCCCCCACCACACACATGCTCATAATTCCCTGCCCTCCCCTCCACCAGCCCCTGTCTCTCTTTGCCTGGCTGTCTCTCTCTGCATCTGTCTTTCTCTGCATCTCTACCTCTGGCTTTTTCTTTCTCTGTATCTTTCTGTCTCTGTTCTTCCTTCTCCATTTCTTTCTCTCCTTCCTTCCTTGCTTTTATCTTTTTCTCGTTCCTTCCTTTTTCCTTTCCTTTGTCTTTTCCTCTCTCCCCTTCCGTTCGCCCTTCTTTGTGTCCTTCCTTCCATCTTTCCTTCCTTCTCTCTCTTTCTCTTTTCCTCCCTCCCTCCCTCTCTCTTTCTTTCTTCTTCTATCTAGTACAAGCCCTGAGCAGGTGACTGTGTCAGTCGCTGGGTGTTATAGAGTGAGCAACATGAACCTGATGCCTCCATCCTGAAGCCTGCAGTCTCATGGATATAATACCTCTTTACTAGGGACACATCAATCATCAATGGCAGTGGTGATAGGCATTAAAGGGGGAGTAAATGGTGCTGTGACTATAGAATACGAGGTCTAAGCACCTGGTCTAGGGGATCAGAGATGACTGTACTTAGGAACCAAACTTAGGACTGCTATTTAAGGATGACAAGGAGCCGGGGAGGTGTAAACAGTGAAGGGAGGAGGTTAGGGGGTTACAAGAATAATCAACAACGTGGAATCTGCATATGTTCCGGAAACTGAGCAGAGTGTGGCAAGAGAGAAGGAAGGGACAGTGAGTGACTGGCAGGTGGATGACCACGTGGCAGCATGGTGACCGTTTTATCCTCATCCCAAAAGCCATGCGGGGTCCTGGGAGGGTTCTGAGCAGAAATGTAGCCTGTGGTTGACAGTTTTGTAAGATTCTGTATTGCTGAAGGGTGAACAGATTGGAGTGGGTCGGATGGAAGCTGGGTGATTGAGAGATGGCCAGAGTGTCCGTCAGCTTCTCTTTAGAGCAGCTAGAGCTCTGGATACCGGAATGCCAGAGAGTCAGGCATCCAGGACTCTACCCTTTGGTCTGACGGCATCACAGTGTATGTAGCCCTAGGTAAGCCTTTTCCCATCTTGTGCCTTAGGTTTTCCTGTAAAATGAGGTAATGCAATGCTGCTTCTGTAAAATAAGGTAGACCAGATGTTTCTCCTGTAAACTGAGATAGACCCAATGGTTTCTAAGGCCCCATCCATCTTCACTGGTGATGCCATGCTCTCTTGTGATGTGGCCAATATTTACCTCCTAGATGAAAACCTCCTTACCTATCACTCTCACCAGCCGCAACTCCCCTCCCTATTCATCCACCCCCACCATGATTCCCTTCTTTAAATTCATAAGAGTCAGAGAAACAGTTAACAGTTGTTAAACGTTCAGTCTTTGGAACAGACTTCCTGGGTTTGAATTTGATTTCTATGACTTACCGCTTAGCTGTTTGTTAGTTTCCTTGTGTATAGTAGAGTTATTACACTTATCTCATAGTGTTGGGAGGCTTGAATAAATTAATAGATGTGAAACATGTAAACAGTGCCCAAACCTAGTAAGTACTCAAACGTTACCTAATGAAACTGTGGGGGACGCTGTGCTGTGCCATCTAGAACACCCTTCAGAACTGAGGTACACATTTTCCCGAGCTGCTGGAAGCTTTGGCTACTGATGACTCACAGCTGTGTCCCCTCCCCAGTAAGAGCTGTCAGGGGGAGGGAGCTGCCTTGCTCAAGGTTTCTGCCCCTTGCTGGGGCAGCCCCTGTCCAGTCACTGTTGGATGCAGGGCTAGAGAAACCCGGCCCCCTTGCGTCCATGGACTAGAGACAGCTCTGGAGGGCACGAGACAGCTCTGGAGGGCACGAGACAGCTCTGGAGGGCACGAGACAGCTCTGCAGGTCATGAGACAGCTCTGCAGCGCACAGCCATCTTTGAAACAGTTATGGGACTGGCATGATCATCTTTTGAGATGTGCCACAGCTCAACTTCTTTCTCTGCCCAGTCCTGCTTCCCTCACTCCTTTGCAGATGCTGTCCCCAAGAGTACTTCCCAATAAGCACTCTGCCCGCAGGTCTGCACTCAGAGTCCTTTCTCTGAGAACCTGGCTCTGGACAGTTATTGTGATGACCATTATGAGTGATTGTCATCACATCATCATACCCCGGCTTGCCTGCCTGGTTCCTGGGTTGAATTCCCAGCGATGATCATCCTTTAGACCTTGCTTCTCTGCCCTGTGCTTAGTTCTGGAAGCTTATCTTCTCTCCTTTCTGAGAATCCTTCCTGTTGTCTGGAGCGCTGCTGAGTGCCCAGAAGAAGCTCATAAGTGCTGGCGGGCTGAATAAGTGTGTACACAATGGGGATGGTGCATACTTTCTTTCTCCTAAACCATTTGGGCTCCACTTGATATTACTAAACCCAGGATATACACCAGACAAAGCATCAGAATAACTTCGCAATATGGCCCTGAGCTGGGAAAACGGGGCCCTGGGCTTTCAGGTCTTAGGGGATTGCTTTTAGAACCAAGAAGAGAGAAATAAAGCTATTCTGGGCTCAGCTTAAAGAAGAGAAGCTCAGGCTAAAGGCATATTTCTCTTTATTTGGGCAAGCTACTTAACCCTCAGGACCTTGGTTTCTTCATCTTCACAATGAGGATGAAAGTGGAGATGTGAGTACTCAGTGAGTAAATTCATATAGAGCTGTGGCTTTCCACAGCATGGTTCCTGGACCACTGGCATCACCTGGAAGTTGTTAGAAATGCAAGTCCTTGGGTCTCACCCCAGACCAACTATGGAGTCTGAAACTCTGGCATGGAAGCCAACATTTTAACAACCTGCGTTTTAACAAGCCCACCAGGGGACTCCAATGCAAGGTCAAGTTTGAGAATCAGTGATACAGGGAACTTCTAATAGAGCCTGACACTCGGAAGAATTCACTAGGAATTAGATATCACTGTCATTTGGGTGGTGGTACACTGTAGTGGGTAATACACATGAAATGTCATGCATTAAAGAGCGAATTCATATTCATTTCAGTCTTCTGTATTAGTGTATGCTAGTTTAGGTGCCTGGAGAACCCCAGGGACGGGGGAGTCTGGTGGGCTGCCGTCTAAGGGGTCGCACAGAGTCAGACACGACTGAAGCCACTTAGCAGCAGCAGCAGCAACAGCAGGGCACAGAGGTTTAAACTCAACCAACCTGTATTTGCATGCCAACTTCGACAATTTACTGGATGATCTTAACCAAGGAACTTAATCTAAGTCTCAATTTTCCCGTGTGTAAAATTCACATCATAGCACAACCTTCCTCAGACTGTTATGCAGTTAACAAGAGGATAGAATCCTTAATACAATGCCAACGTCAAGTGAGAGCACAGTAAATGGTGACTGTGATTCTATCCAAGTCACACCCTACGTCAGAGAGAAGACGTAACGGCATAATTGCTGCTGCTAAGTCGCTTCAGTCGTGTCCGACTCTGTGCAGCCCCACAGACGGCAGCCCACGAGGCTCCGCCATCCCCGGGATTCTCCAGGCAAGAACACTGGAGTGGGTTGCCATTTCCTTCCCCAATGCATGAAAGTGAAAAGTCAAAGTGAAGTCACTCAGTCGTGTCCGACTCTTCGTGACCCCATGGACTGCAGCCCACCAGGCTCCTCCGCCCGTGGGATTTTCTAGGCAAGAGTACTGGAGAGGGGTGCCATTGCCTTCTCTGAATGGCATAGTTACCCTGTAACATTTCCATGTTTGCTCATAAAAGCAGATGTAGGACCCAGCTTGTTGTGTGTGCAGGAGGGAAATCCTCATGAAATGGTACCCATCTGTGTCACACTGGAATGGATGGTTATTTTCAAAATCTCAAGGCTGTGAGCTCTTCCACTTTGGGGCTTTTCTCAATCCCATGTTGCTGGGCTGTGTGCCCACCTGGTGGAAGGACTGACTTCTTGATGGGGGAAGGAGCCTGTGGGCTGAGAGCAAGGGACACACTTTAGTGCGAAATGGCAAGAAAAAGAGCCCACACGGAATATCTGGGCGCTAAGGATGCTTTTCCTCCTCCTCGGCCTCATTGCTATCTTTGTATCCATAACATCTGTCTGGCATTCATGTCCTGTTCTTCTGCCTGGAGCAGGCATTCATTTTCGTGAGCTGGCAGAAGAGTTACAGACCAAATAGAGGTTCCAACCAAATACTCAGCCACTAAGGAAAGAACATGTCTACTCATGAGGTTAGGGCTCTGGCCTTGGCACCTGGACGTGGGTTCAAACCCCAGCCCTGCTCCTTGCTGATTATGTGATGTGTGCCCTGCTCCTTGCTGATTATGTGTCATCCATCTCTTTTACAAGTCTCATTTTTCCCGTTTGTAAAATGAGGAAACTCATTCAGTATTTATACAAGTCGTCAACACAGCACATGATGCCCGCTTAGCTATTGTTAATTGTACTGTTGGAAATGATGTTAGACTGTCCAGCATGGATGTAAGGAGACACATATTCAAATTACATAAGTGTGCTTGTTTTTGTACTTTTTTTTTTCTTCTTGCCTTGTTATTCTCAGGCTAAATCGGGGTTACGATAACTTCACTTCAAACCGGGAGTGAGCTACATGGATTCACGTTGATGTATGGCAGAAACCATCACAATACTGTAAAGCGATTATCCTTATTATCCTTCAATTAAACATGATTTTTTAAAAGTTGACCATCAGCTCAAAGCCCTCTTGCGTGACGATGACACGCTTCCCCAAGCATCTCTAATTGCTCACGTGCAGCTCTGACATCAGTTGGTGGCGGCCCCTTTATTCCCTCCTTGCTGACCATGGACCATCACCCCCAGCAACAGTGGTGGCCCTGGGGGCAGGGGAGGGCCAGCTAAGGGCCCCCTGTGCTCTGTTATAAATGTCGAGCCTTGGTCAGGCTGAGTCAGGGGTGTGGGGATGCCAGGTATGTCAGCGAGCTGACAGAAAGTTCCCCTGGGCTGTCAGCCTGTCTCCTGAACACCCTGCCTTTCCGAGCTGGGGCTTGATTGTTCTGACAAGAACATAGAGGCTGAGGACCTTGGTGATGGGAGGAGCCTGGAGGCTTCCTCCTTGGGAGGGGACAGTGCTGGACTCAGCTTGGGGCTGGGATGTGGTGTCAAAGTAAGAGTCCAGCTGATGCAAGGTCAGGTCTGGACTTGGCTTTTGTGGAAAGCGGGAGTAGTGCCTTGAGTCTCTTGGACTGCAAGGAGGTCAAACCAGTCCATCCTAAAGGAAATCAGTCCTGAATATCTGATTTCCTGATGCTGAGGCTGAACCTCCAATACTTTGGAGGGACTGATGCTGAAGCTGAACCTCCAATACTTTGGCCACCTGATGCAAAGAGCCAACTCATTGGAAAAGACTCTGATGCTGGGAAAGATTGAGAGCAGGAGGAGAAGGGGATGACAGACAATGAGGTGGTTCGATGGCATCACCGACTCAGTGGATGTGAACTTGAGCAAACTCCAGGAGATAGTAGAGAATACTGCGGCCTCTGTGGTCACAAAGAGTTGGACACAACTTAGCAAGTAAATAAAAACAACAGCAATAAAAAGTGATACCCAAGACTGTCCATCAGGGGATGCTATCAAGGGCTTTCAAAATCAGGCTAGTCACACCATTCCAAGAAAAGAGAGCTCTTTCCTGGGGCTGAATAAACCTGGAGGAATTGGTGATAGACAGGGAGGCTTGGCGTGCTGTGATTCACGGGGTTGCAAAGAGTTGGACATGACTGAGTGACTGAACTGAACTGAACTGATTGAAATAGAGTGATATATACAGGTGCCCGGCCTGTGCTTGGTTTGGGAGAGGCCTCTGCAGAGACAAAGATGCATGAGGCAGTTCCTGCCTGGTGGTACCTTCCAGCTCTCTGGAGGAGACGGATAAGCAACTGCACACATGAATTCGAATATGGAGTCTGCACTAATGGAAGCACTTGGGAAACAGAAGGGTTAATTCTCTATGTGGGAGGGATGCTATGTCAGCAGAATTCTTACAGATAAAGGTGAGTTTTCCAGGCTGCCAGGAAACATGGCACAGAAGGTCAGGGAAAGCGTGGAGCTGCAAGTAGTGGGTGGGCAGTGATGAGTGAGGAAGGAAGACAAGGCTCCATCACAGGGGCCCTGCTGCCTGTCGTGCTGGCTTCACAAGACCCTCCCCCACTCCATACTCTCAGCACCACTATTTGAGCTTTATTCATAACTCTTTGAATAGACAAACTGATGGATAAATGAGATCCAAGATAATACCTAGTAGCAGTTTTTAAATTTAATTATAAAATTTCGATTTTTCAAATGTTGTGAATTATAATGGCAACCCACTCTGGTATTCTTGCCTGGAAAATCCCATGGACAGAGGAGCCTGCAAGCAAAGAGTCAGGCATCACTGAGCAAGTTCATTTTCACACATAAACTTAACACAGGAATGTATGTGTTGCTTAATTTTTGGAAACACATGCTGCCAAATACCTTGCGCTCATTATTTTATGTGTGCTGACAACCACCCTATGTGGTGTTTGCTGTTGTCATCAACCCATTTTGCGGTTCAGGATACTGAGGCTTGTGGAAGTGAAGTTCCTTAGCCAAAGCCACATGGTTGGCAAAGACGGAAACGGGATTCACACTCAGAAGGGTCTTTCTCAAAGCCTGTGTTTAAACCCCTAAGGCAGGTCCGGAAATAAGGAAGGAGACAGCAGGTAAGGTCTACCCATCTGCTCAGGATTTCTGCCTACCTGTCTATTTTTGGCACACTGAAGGGACCTTGCTTTAAGCTGTCTCTTTGGACGGTGTATGGGGTCACACTGGCCTCTGAGAAGCCAGGCGGGCAGTGTAGGGCAGGAGTGATGTCTGTGGGGGTAGAGGGGAGGGGGCGTGGTATGCACCAAGCCAGCTTGGAGGGACAGCCACTTTCCCCCCCAACTCTCTGGGGCCCCGGCAGAAGGTCAATCCCAGTAGGGTTGCCAGATTTAGCAAAATTCAGATTTGATCTGGCAATCCTTCCTTCCCAGGGGCCCCCAAGCTCTCACACAAAAACTCTTGAACCTTCCAAGGAGCTAATTACATCAGTGAGGCTGAAATCCTGGATTTGAGGTGATTAAGGGATGCATCTAGGCAGGAATGCATTAAGGAGGGCAAATATTTTAAGCCCCAAGAGATGCAACTGAAAGGAGCCCTGTTCTCTAGAGCCCATCCCCACGATGAGAAAGTGGCTCCGTGCAGTGCCGAGCCCTGGACTTCCCTTCCCAGGGCCAAGCAGAGGCTAGTCTTCCCACCCACCAACCGCCCCCCAAAGCCCACCACTGCTCAGGGCTCTTCCCCATCCCCCCAGCCCCAGGACAATGGAGAAGACTTCCTCTGCCAGAAAGTACAGGAGGCAGGTTGTTGACCCGATTCCTTTACCTAGCAGACTTCACTGAGCACTTGCTATGTGCCAGGCAACGTGTTGGGTGTCTAGAATGCAATGGCAAATAATGGGGATAGGCACACAGCCAAAGATGAAACAAATATACGCACACGTGGACATACGCTACATATACACAAGCATACATATGCGTACATGCATACATGCATGCATACTACATAACATACCCCTGGAAAGGATCAAGATGCTGCTATAGAATAATCACGGAGGAAGATGCTCTGCAGATTGAATCATCAAAGATGACCTCACTGAGTGGGTGACATTTAAGCAGAGACAGGTTGCAATTACATGAAAGGCAAGAGAGAAGTCCACTGCAGGCTTTAGGGAACAGTGAACACCCAAGGCAGGAATTACTGACGGTGTTAAGTCGCTGGAAAAAGATTATTCTTGTCTAATCAAGATTGCCGGGAGAAATATCAATCACCTCAGCTATGCAGATGACACCACCCTTACGGCAGAAAGTGAAGAACTAAAGAGCCTCTTGATGAAAGTGAAAGGAGAGAGTGGAAAAGTTAGCTTAAAACTCAACATTCAGAAAACTAAGATCATGGCATCTGGTCCCATCACTTCATGGCAAATAGATGGGGAAACAATGGAAACAGTGACAGACTTTATTTTGGGGGGCTCCAAAATCACTGCAGATGGTGACTGCAGCTGTGAAGTTAAAAGATGCTTGCTCCTTGGAAGAAAAGCTATGACCAACCTAGACAGCATATTAAAAAGCAGAGACATTACTTTGCCAACAAAGGTCCGCCTAGTCAAGGCTATGGTTTTTCCAGTAGTCATGCATGGATGTGAGAGTTGGACTATAAAGAAAGCTGAGCGCAGAAGAATTGATGCTTTTGAACTATGGTGTTGGAAAAGACTCTTGAGAGTCTCTTGGACTGCAAGGAGATAAGCCAGTCCATCCTAAAGGAGATCAGTCCTGAATATTCATTGGAAGGACTGATGCTGAAGCGGAAACCAATACTTTGGCCACTTGATGTGAAGAACTGACTTATTGGAAAAGACCCTGATGCTGGGAAAGATTGAAGGCGGGAGGAGAAGGGGATGACAGAGGATGAGATGGTTGGATGGCATCACTGACTCAATGGACATGAGTGTGAGTAAGCTCCGGGAGTTGGTGATGGACAGGGAGGCTGGAGTGCTGCAGTCCATGGGGTGGCAAAGGGTTGGACACGACTGAGCGACTGAACTGAACTGAACTGAATCACAGCATTGTCTTGCCGAAATCTAGCTTGTTACCTACTAGGCTTTGTCATAGACGCCCCACTTGCCCAGCCAACCCCTCTGAGGTCAGTACATAGCCCCAGCTCATGCCATCAGATTCCTGCAGTTCTCTGCCTGAGGTCATTTGCTGGTTTGCAACTTGTCCCTGGCTTGATGCAAGGTGGAAGTGTCTAGGAGTTAATGCCCCAGGAGTGTCCTCAAGTGCATGATGGGAGTTGGCAGATAAATACCTGAACTGGGAGAATGACCAGGTCTGTCCTGCATGGTTTAGAAGATCCCCATTGCTGGGGTAAGCCGTTGTATAGGTTGATAGGTTTTCGTCTCTCCTTCCTCACTGCCATCCTGCTTCATCTTACTTCCCGGATCAACTGCCAAAGAAACCATGTGCACACATATCTTCTTCCCTGGTGGCTCAGAGGTTAAAGCGTGTGCCCGCAATGTGGGAGACCCAGGTTCGATCCCTGGATCGGGAAGATCCCCTGGAGAAGGAAATGGCAACCCACTCCAGTATTCTTGCCTGGAGAATCCCATGGACGGAGGAGCCTGGTAGGCTACAGTCCACGGGGCCGCAAAGAGTCGGACACGACTGAGCGACTTCACTTGGGGGAAACCCAAAACCTTTGAACAAGTCATGATGAGCCAAAGATGAACTCAAGCACCTCTCTCCATCATCTGCCACCAACTTCATCTCCAGCCATGCTCATCTGTTCATCTTCCCCTTGCAACCATGCATTTTCACTCCCGACAGCCTTTCCCAGCTCCCTTTATTTCTCTGACAAATTCCTGTTCATCATTTAAAAATCACTTCCCCATCCATAGAAGGCTTCCCTGCTTTTCCATTTCTACAGCCTCAACAGTTTGAATATTCCCAACCGTTCAAAATAATGATGTTAAAGAATGTTTCACAATTGTATTACGGATAATGCCTTCATCAGACCTCATCCATCCATTTATCCATACATCCGCCCATCACCTACCTCCATATATCAGGTACTGCAACTGTTCTCCAGTCTTCTCTAGATCTTGAGGCTCACAGTGAGTCTTAGGCAACTCTCTGCTTCTAGCGTGCAGTGCAGGGTCCCGCTGGACTGAGTGGGTGCTTGGCCATTTTTAATTGTTTGATCTAATTAAATTGATGAACTTCACCTGTTCCAGGCAGACAGCATCTGTGCAATGATAATGAGATTCCTAATTACACAGAGAAGGATACGTTTATTAGGTATGTGGAATTAACAAATGACTATGTTGTCAAAATGTGAACCACACGTAGACTGTTTCATTACATAAACTAGCTTGTCAGCTATTAAGTCAGGAACCACGTTGAATTTCCCAGTCCCAAAATGTATTATTCAAAGCAGAGACGGCCGTTGCTCTACTTTATCAGTCCATCACCTCTCTCTGCTTTATCAGTCTGTGGACTCCCGAGTTTGGAATTCCTGCTTTGCCTCCCACATCTCCTCTTTAGAACTATATAAGCTGGTGGACCTCATAATTTATACTGGTAGGGTTGCCATATCAACTGTAGGATGGAACCCTATCTACTGGCAATGTCTAATAAGGAAATAATCAAGGAGTTAGTCAAACGAGTGGCAAGTCTGTATTCAAACATTGACTGTCTACCAACATTGGGCTGAACACAAAGTACACAGTGGCAGGCAAAACAGATAAAGACCCTGCCATCTGAAACTTACCATCAAAGATCTACATTCCAAGATGGTCACTGAATTACGGCATTATAATTTCCTCTAAGATATGGATTGGTTACAAGGAATTATAGTGTATCACACAATAGAATTTTCCCCAGCCATTCAGCAGAATGATGTTAAAGAATGTTTCATGACCCACGAATGTGCTCATGATGTAAGCTTAGAAAAAAATAATCAGGGTACACAGCGGTATATTCAGTGTGATTTCAATTCTGTAGACAACCAGCTACGAATCTATACATGTCAGACAACTCCTGGAACAAAAGGAGTCAATGTATGTAGCATATTTATCTCTGAGACTGGCATGATGGTTGGCATTTTTATTGTTTTCTGTATTTTCCCCATTTCGTTCTTTATGAGGAATACAGACATGTGCAGCTTTCAAATAATATGTTTTTGAAGAGCTTAGTAGAGATCAGCATAGATGCTGCCAAATGTGCCGTCGCGTTCTCTCACCTACCTGCCTGGAGAATTTACTAATGTCATCAGTTTGTGCTGTGCTTGGGGAAATACTAGCTTCAGTCTTACCCAGAGCTTTCAGAGAATGAGGAAGCACTTAGGAAACTCTGGACCTGTGAGAGCTGTGTACCTTTGTAAGCGCGTTCATTGACTGCAGCCTATAAATATTTGGTGGCCGAAAGCAGTAGGTGTGGGGGAGGAGGGAGGGGGGCAGAAACCACTCTGTCCCTGCTCCGTCAGTCCCCCAGGCTTCTCACAGGTCAACCCGCAGCCCCTGAGTGCCTCATCGTGGCCTGGGCGTAGATCTTGCTGGGGAAACAGGTGTTGAAGTCCTTAACCATCATGCTACCTGGTGCTAGGCCGGATGCCTAGCCTTCCGTGGGGTCACACTGAATATGCTTCCTTCCTCACACCCACATTAAGCAGGGCAGTTACCATGCATGCATGAGAGGTTAGGGTTCGGAGGACTCACAGGACTTCTCCATTTCCAGATGGCTGGTGAGTGCAGCCAGGGGTACCCCAAAGGACAGAACCTCCCACTAAGGATTCCTAGAACCCAGCGCAGCATGTGGCACAGAGGAAATGTGTACAAACCAGCTTGATTTCTGTGCACAACGTTGATTTATGTCCACAGCACATGCATTTTCACTGAATAGAACAATAAACAAGCAAAATTTATGCGACAGTGAAAAGGATACCATGAAAGAAACAAGGTGTTCCCTTACTAAGCTGTGTCACTTCAGTGCAGTTCAGTCACTCGGTCATGTCCGACTCTTTGCGACCCCATGAACTGCAGCACACCAGGCCCCCCTGTCCATCACCAGCTCCCGGAGTTCACCCAAACTCATGTCCATCAAGTCGGTGATGCCGTCCAACCATCTCATCCTCTGTCATCCCCTTCTCCTCCCGCCTTCAATCTTTCCCAGCATCAGGGTCTTTTCTAATAAGTCAGTTCTTCACATCAGGTGGCCAAAGTATTGGAGTTTCAGCATCATTTCTTCCAATGAACACTCAGGACTGATCTCCTTTAGGATGGACTGGTTGAATCTCCTTGCAGTCCAAGGGACTCTCAAGAGTCTTCTCCAACACCACAGTTCAAAAGCATCAATTCTTCAGTGCTCAGCTTTCTTTATAGTCCAACTCTCACATCCATACATGACTACTGGAAAAACCATAGCCTTGACTAGGCGGACCTTTGTTGGCAAAATAATGTCTCTGATTTTTAATACACTGTCTATGTTGATCATAGCTTTTCTTCCAAGGAGCAAGTGTCTTTTAATTTCAAGGGTGCAGTCATCATCTGCAGTGATTTTGGAGCCCAAGAAAATAAAGTCTGCCACTGTTTCCATCTATTTGCCATGAAGTGATGGAACCAGGTGCCATGATCTTAGTTTTCTGAATGTTGAGCTTTAAGCCAACTTTTTCACTCTCCTCTTTCACCTTCATCAAGAGGCCTTTTAGTTCCTCTTCACTTTCTGCCATAAATGTGGTGTCATCTGCATATCTGAGGTTATTGATATTTCTCTTGGCAATCTTGATTCCAGCTTGTGCTTCATCCAGCCCAGCATTTCACATAATGTACTATGCATGTAAGTTAAATAAGCAGGGTGACAATATAATCTCAAGATGTGTCAGAGAAGGAAAAAATGCAAAGAGATTTTCATTCATTCATTCACTCCCACATTTTATGAACGCCTTTTGCGTGCCTATTGCTATGCCGGGGGCTCCAGATAAAGAAGTGATTCAAGACATGATGTAGAACTGGTGGTGTTAATGTTTACTCATGGGAGATGGCTTGATAAACAATATTAAGAGTTAAATAGCTGTACATTTATTGCATTTACAAAGAAAGTCAGTGGACTTTGAAAGTCTGCTGTTCGTATGAAACAGCAGGATGAAGCTTTGTGAAGTGAGCTGCTCTTTAAAGAGAAAAGGTCATGAGGGAATGGAGAGGAGGAAAAGGTGGATGGACAGGGCTAAACACCCCAGGGGGAATTCCTCTCTGGAGCTGGCGCTTCTCTTCCCTATGGGACTGAGCCTGAAACACACTCTCACCCGGAAGCATCCGATGCCACCTTCCCGGAGTCATGGGCTCCACACCCACAGTGCTTTTAGAACCTCAGTCGAGGGGTTGGCAGTCGCAGAAAGAGCCCAGACGTCTGATCCAGTATGGACAGGGCTAAACACCCCAGGGGGAATTCCTCTCTGGAGCTGGCGCTTCTCTTCCCTATGGGACTGAAGCTGAAACACACTCTCACCCGGAAGCATCCGATGCCACCTTCCCGGAGTCACGGGCTCCACACCCACACTGCTTTTGGAACCTCAGTCGAGGGGTTGGCAGTCGCAGAAAGAGCCCAGACGTCTGATCCAGGAGAGCTGGTGGGGGGGAGCAGGGGTTTGAGGGTCTGAGTATTTCATGCCCGGGACAGGGGCTTTCTTGTGAACTTGCCTGACTAATGAGGTGCCTTCAACAAACGGGGACACTCAGAAAAAGGCACAAAGCCAGAGCACTGGGTCGTGAAACCCGCCGTCCTGAGAGGGGCTCTTACTGCCTCCCAGGCGCTGCCACGAGTTGGTTTCACAAGTCCCCGGGGTTAGGGTGCAGACAGTGTCGTCGTCGGGCAGGGAAGTGAGCTTTCACTGCCTAAGCCCCCACTCTGTACTTGAGCTCAGTACTTCTCCCTGTTTGTCTATTTAGCACATGTGTGTGTGCTAAGTCACTTCCGTCGTGTTCGACTCTTTGCAACCCCGTGGACTGTAGCCCTCCAGGCTCCCCTGTCCATGGGATTCTCCAGGCAAGAACACTGGAGTGGGTTGCCATGCTCTCTTCTAGGGGATCTTCCCCACCCAGGGATCAAACCCTTGTCTCCAGCATCTCCTGTGTTGGAACGTGGGTTCTTTACCACTTGTACCACCTGGGAATCCCTGTTTAGCACACAGAGGTAGGTATTCTCATTCCAACTCTAGAGATCAAGCTGTCAGTTGAGAATCATTGGGCCACGGCCCCCAGGTAGTAAGTGGTCGGTCAAGGGTCAAAGTCCAAGTGTAAATGGATGCCGACACCTTTGCCCTTCGCTCCTGGCCACTCTGTTCCTTCCAGTCCTTGACTTGATTTTAGGGCACTCACACAATAGGGGTGTGTGTGTGTGTTTTAGTCACTAAGACGTGTCCAACTCTTGTGACCCCATGGACTGTAGCCCACAAGGCTCCTCTGTCCATGGCGTTTTCCAGGCAAGGATACTAGAATGGGATCTTCCCGACCCAGGGGTAGAACCCCAGTCTCCTGCATCGCAGGCAGATGCTTTCCCATCTGAGCCACTAGGGAAGCCCAGTAATAGGTATGGCCACCCAGTTTACCTAGGACACTTCCACTTTCTGCCTGTTGAGTGAGCCAAGTTAGTAACAGCATCCCACTCATCCCCTGCTCTCAAAGAGTATTCCATTTTGGATGACGCATTATATGCTCACCCTACCTAACAAGTTTTGGGTTGAAATAGACACATTTATCAAAACCACAGCTCCGAAATGTGAGTACAAACTATAATTTGGCTGAGAACCGTGAATCCGGCATCCCACTGTGCAACAGTAATCATCCAGGAAATGTATCCAGATGCACCACGTGGAAGGCAGCCAGCCTGGAAGTGCCTCTGACCCACCACGATTTAGAGCCCTCTGAAGGGGACTTTGCCATCTGGCAGCCTGGACTGGCTCCCTGGCCAGGATTCCAGCCACGTGGTTAGCAGAGTCCAGCTCTCAGACAGTGTGGGCTCTGGAGTGTCCTATGGGTACCCAGTTGTCTATGGGAAAACAGTCCCAGTGAAAGATATGGATCCCCAGGAGGGCTGGTTGGCAGAGTTACCACGTGCAGTTGGGCAGGCTGTACACTGTACAGAAACACTCAACCCCTGAGGCAACAGTGAGGAATGCCGTTTTATATTCTTTTATGAGATGGTCAGTCTGATGCAACCCCAGGTGGAGACAGAGGAAAATGAAGGTTATGATCCTCTCTAGTCCCAGAGACAGAGGAAAATGAAGGTTATGATCCTCTCTAGTCCCAGAGACAGGAGCACACCACATGCACAAGGAGAAGGAAAGACACCAGGGTGCTCAGGAGGCAGAAGGAAGGAGCAGGGCAGACACTGGCTATGACTTTTACTGGGGTTTCTGTGGGAAAGGCCAGGCTGGGCTGGGTGGACAGTCAAGGACTGGCTATTTTGAATCATTTTAGCAGGGATTGGGCTATTGGGCTGGTCACTAATCAACCCTGAATATTCTTCAGAAGGACTGATGCTGAAGCTGAAACTCCAAGTACTTTGGCCACCTGATGCAGAGTGGACTCAATGGAAAAGACCCTGATGCTGGGAAAGATTGAGGGCAGCAGAAGAGGGCAACAGAGGATGAGATGATTGGATGGCATCATCAACTCAGTGGACATGAGTTTGAGGAAACTCCGGGAGACAGTGAAGGACAGGAAAGCCTGGCGTGCTGCAGTCCATGGGGTCCCAAATAGTGGGACACAACCTAGCTACTGAACAACAACAATCACAGGCCTCCTATCTGGCTGAATGTTGCCCACGTTCAAGGTCAGGAGGGGCGGCAGTGAGGAGATACCCCTCATCCAAGGTAAGGAGCAGTGGCTGCGCTTTGCTGGAGCAGCCGTGAAGAGATACCCCACGCCCAAGGTAAGAGAAACCCAAGTAAGATGGTAGGTGTTGCAAGAGGGCATCAGAGGGCAGACACACTGAAACCATAATCACAGAAAACTAGTCAGTCTAATCACACGGACCACAGCCTTGTCTAACTCAATGAAACTAAGCCATGCCCATGGGGTCACCCAAGATGGGTGGGTCATGGTGGAGAGGTCTGACAGAATGTGGTCCACTGGAGAAGGGGATAGCAAACCACTTCAGTATTCTTGCCTTGAGAACCCCATGAACAGTATGAAAAGGCAAAATGATAGGATACTGAAAGAGGAACTCCCCAGGTCAGTAGGTGCCCAATATGCTACTGGAGATCAGTGGAGAAATAACTCCAGAAAGAATGAAGGGTGAGCCCTCTGCTTTTTTTTTAGGAAATGAGCTATGCATCTTATTGTCAACAGAAAAATGTCTTCGTGTGTGTGTGTGTAAGTGTATGTGCTGATATTTATGCTGTATGGAGTGTCAGTTTGTATATTCTGGCCAGAATGTCTTTATATCATGGATCTTAATCCCTGCATTTTATCTTTTCTGAAATGGTAAAATGTTACAATGGGGCAGTCATGGGGTAAAAGGGCAGGGAATGATATTGGAAAAGGACAAGTTAAATTTTCTTCTCTCTTCTGGTCCTGTCTTGGTGTGTTGATATATTTACTTTCTCAATGGAAGGAAAGGAGAATATTTTCCCTCTACCATTTTCAAGGTAAAATCAAGGATCCTGAGCCTGTAAGCTGATCACTGCTGAAACAAGCAAACTGACAAGGAGTGAAACTGTAAAGTTCACATATGTTGTGTTTACTATGTGGGAAACACCATGATAAGAATTGCATGAATCATCTCATTAATTTCACAAAAACTCTATCATTATCTTTCTGTTACAGATGAGGAAATTGGAGTGTAAATGAGTTAAGATAACTCCTCTCACGGAAGTGTCTGGGCCAGGAGCTGAACCCAGACAGTCTAGTGCTGAGAAGAACCTAATCTGCCTTCTAATGTCTGGTGTGGACTCACCACTAAGGGCTACAATCAGTGTCTATGTCTTAAAATTGTGCTACTCACCAGATCTGCCAACATGACCTGGGAGCTTATGAAAAATACAGAATCTCAACCACATCCCTGACCTACCAAATTTTAATTTGCATTTTAAGAAGATCCCCAGGTAAGTAGCATACATAGTAAAGGTTTGGATACACAAGACTAATGCATTATTTCTGGGATCATGTAAATATTTTTGTGTGATGCAAGAAGAAAAAAATCAGGATTTTAGATGTCTCAAACGGATTAAGATTTAGAGACAATGCAGTTCAACTTCTTTCATAGACACTGAAAATGCTACATGGTGGTTATATATGTGTTTAAAAATAAATAAATGTTTAAGAATTCAATGAAAATTTATTGAGGGTCTGTCACCTGCCAGACTATATGTCAAGTGGGATGGAGATACAAAGACACATAAATTACGTACCCTGGGAGACCAGTGGAAGGGACAAAGAGCATGAAATTTATAGGTGCTGTGATGTAGAGTGTGTATAATGAAGCACTGAGGAACAAAGAGGTTGAGATTGGGATCAAGACAGACATTTTTTTAAAGCTCTGACATTCAATATATTTCATATTATACATTTAATAAATTTTTGGCTGCACTGGGTCTTTGTTGCTGTGCGTGGGCTTTCTCTAGTTGTGGGAGTGGGGACTACTCTCTAGTTGTGGGAGTGGGGACTACTCTCTAGTTGTGGTGCATGGGGACTCATTGCAGTGGCTTCTCTTGTTGCACAACACAGGGTTTGTTGTACATGGTTTGAGTACATGGTTTAGTTGCCCCATGGCATGTGGGATCTTCCTGAACCGGGGATCGAATCCACGTCCCCTGCACTGGCAGGTGGATTTTTAACAGCAGCAGCAGTAGCATCATACCCCTTCCTCTCTGGTAACCGCTATCTCTTCTCTGTGTCTGTGTGCTTATTTCTGTTTTATTTGTTCATTTATTTTTATATTCCACTTATGAATGCCTTGTACTGTGTCTGTCTTTCTCCCTCTGACTTTATCACAATACCCGCAAGGTTCATCCACATTGCTAGACAAGGCAGGGTTTTATCTTTACTATGGCTAAGTAGCAAGGAGATCAAACAAGTCAGTCCTAAAGGAAATCAGTCCTGAATATTCATTGGAAGGAATGATGCTGACGCTTCAGCTTTGGCCACCTGATGCGAAGAAATGACTCATTGGAAAAGACCCTGATGCTGGGAAAGACTGAAGGTAGGAGGAGAAGGGGACGACAGAGGATGAGATGGTTGGATGGCGTCAGCAACTGGATGGACATGAGTTTGAGCAAGCTCCAGGAGTTGGTGATGGACAGGGAAGCTTGGCGTGCTGCAGTCTATGGGGTTGCAAAGAGTTGGACTCGACTGGGCAACTGAGCTGAGCATTCTGTTTGTGTGCGTGTGTGTACATCTATCATCTATAACATCTTCCCTATCCATTCAACTGTTGATTGACACTTAGGTTGTTCCATATTTTGGTTATTGTAAACAATGCTGCAATGAACATAGGAATGCATGTATCTTTTCAAGTTAGTGTTTTCTTATTATTTGAATGCATCCCCAAAAGTGGACTACGTGGGTCATATGGTAATTGTATTCTTCATTTTTTGAGAAATTTCCATAGTGTTTTCCAGAGTGGCTTCACCAATCTACATTCCCACCAACAGTGTATGCAGGCATGCTTCTCTCCACATCTTTGCTGGCACCTGTTACTTCTTGATTTTTTCATAATAGCCATTCTAATGGGTGTGAAGAAATATCTCATTGTGGTTTTGATTTTTATTTCCCTCATAATTAGTGATAATGAACATCTTTCCATGTGCCTGTTGTCTTGTTTGGAAAAATGGCTAATTAGATCCTCTGTACATTTTTTATTGTTTGCTACAGAGTTGAGTTCTTTGTATATTTTGGATCTCAACACCTTATCAAATATAAGATTTGGAAAAATCTTCCATTTGGTAGGTTGTCTTTTTGTTTTGTTGATGTCTTTCTTTGCTGTACAGAAGCTTTTTATTTTAATGTAGTTTCTTTTGTTTCTTTTTTATTTTATTTCCCTTGCCTAAGGAGACATATCCAGGAAGATATTGCTAAGACCAACGTGAGCATATGCTAGGTTTTCCTCTAGGAGTTTTGTGGTTTCCTGTTTTACTTTGGTTTTTAATCCATGTTGAGTTAATTTTTATGTATTACATGACTGGGGTCTCTTTTTGTTCTTTTGCATGTGGATGTCCAGTTTTTCCAACACCATTTATTGAAGAGACTGTCCTTTTGCTCCATGAAATCGTCTGTATAAATCTATTAAGTTCATCTGGTATACTGAGAATATATCTCATTTAAAGCCACTGTTTCCTTGTTGACTTTCTGTCTGGATGATCTATCCATTGGTAGAACTGGGGTATTAAATTCTTCTTGATGATTGTGTTGCTCTCAATTTCTCCCTTTAGGTCTATTAATAATTGCTTTATATATTTTGGTGCTCTCATGTTTATCTGTAGACATGACATGAGTCTCCTAGAGGCAGCATATTGATGAGTCTTGCTTTTAATCCATCCAGCCACTCTGTGCCTTTTGACTGGTAAATTCAATTTATATTTACAGTGATTGTCGGTAAATGAGAACTTAGCTCTGTCATTTTGTCCTTTGTTTTCTGGTTGCTCTATAGCTCTGCTGTTTCTTGTTCCTTGTGCTTCTGTATGCTTTTTCTAGTTTGGTGGTTTTCTCTGATATTTTTCTCAGTTTCCTCTTTTCACGTTTGTATCTCTGCTCTAGATTCATGCTTTATGGTTGCTGTGAGTTCTGTACAAAACGTCTCACAGATAAAATAGTCCTTTTCCTGAAGATAGCATCATATCTTCATTTGGTAACGAGTTCTGTTTTTCTAACTCTTCCCCACTTAAGTTTCTGTTGTCTCAAATTATCCTTTTTTTACTGTTGTGAGTTCGTTACCAAAGTAGTTATTTTTACTGCCCCTCTTCCTTTATCTGTTATACTGTAATTATGTGTGTAACAATTTCTTCTGATATAGAGTTGCAGTTTCCTTATCCTGTCTAGTTAACACCTTATTCATAGTTTTGTGTACTTTTACCTTTTCATTTCAGGTACAAGAGCTCCTTTCAACATTTCTTGTAAAGCAGGTCTAGTGATGAAATTACCTAGCTTTTGTTTGTCTGAGAGAGCCTTTATTTCTCCTTCGTATCTGAAGATTAACTGGTGGATATTCTTAGCTGACAGTTTTTATCTTTCAATAGTTAGATATGTCATTCCGCTCTCTCCTGGCGTGTAGAGTCTCTGCTGAGAAATCTGCTAATGGCTGAATGGGGTTCCTTTATAGGTTCCTGCTCTTTTCCGCACCTCCTGCCCCATAGCCAAAAGGTCTTTATTGATGACTTTTAATAGCATTAATATAGTATGTCTTGGAGGAGGTTTTGTTTTGCATTCAGAAAATTAGATAGTCTCTTAGCTTCATGGATTTTGATATCTAATTCCTTTCCTGGATTTGGGGAGTCTTTAAATGTTATTTTTAAAATAAACTCTGCTCTCTTCCCCCTCATTTCTCCTTCTGGGATTCCCAATTAAGTCTTGCCTTTCATAATGGAGTGGGAAAGTTCTCGTAGAATTTCTTCAGTTTTGAAAATCAGTTTTCTCTCCTCTTCTACCTGAATGACTTCTATATTTATATCTTTAAGCTCACCAGTTGCCTTCTATATGGTTTACTGTGTTTCCAATGCTTTCTAATGCATTATTCATCTCATTTATTGGGTTCTTCAGCTCTAGAAACTCTGTTTCATTTTTAGAGTTCCCTCTGGTAAAGTGTTCCTTCTGTTCACTAACTTTACTCCTGAGCTCACTGAGCTGAATTGCCTTTCTTAGTTTTAACTCACT
Organism: Oreotragus oreotragus; assembly: GCA_006410675.1. Lineage (NCBI taxonomy): Eukaryota > Metazoa > Chordata > Mammalia > Artiodactyla > Bovidae > Oreotragus > Oreotragus oreotragus. The sequence goes on from SJYX01015931.1 coordinate 218,797, forward strand.
GAGTTTCTTCATTATTTTTATTCTGAGTTTTCTTTCAGTCAGATTGTAGTATTCCATGATTTTAAGTTTGATTTCTGAAGAACTGCCAGTTTCCTTTTGTGATATCGAGTTACCATGGTTTTTCATAGTGCGTGATTAGTTTTTCCAGTGCTACATTTGGAGCAGCAAGCACCTTTCTTAGTTAGATAAAGCTTTTAAATTTTGATCTTAACAACTCAACTGGTTAGCGATTCAAACCTTTCTTTGGTTTTTCAGCAGGTGGCATTATAGCCCGAGGTTTTGGTTTCTCTCTTATCAGGGCAGCCTCTGGCTGCATTAGAGAACAGACACTTTTCCACCCTCCACTGCCTCTTTCAAAGGTGTCGCTGGGGCCCTCCTTGCCACCGCCTGTGCCTCTGAGGGGGGTGGTCACTGGTGCCTTGATGCTGCCAATGTGGAGCTTCCATTCAGAATACCAGGAGGGCAGATGCTCCCACTGCACCCAGGGTCATCTAGATTTCAGGCACTGATGCCATGGCAAGGAGAAGGGCGGGGTGGGGGAAGAGCCAGGGTTACTAGCACCTCTACCACACCTGGGGTTGTGGGGTGTGAGGGTACTGCCAGTGGTGGCAGGGGTGGGGGGACTGGAGTCAAGAGTGCTGCCACAGCTGGAGGAACCGGGGTCATGGGTCCTGCTGCTTCCACTACCCAGCTCCCTGTGCTCACAGATTCTGATGTGACCAAGAGGCTGGGGTAGCGTGCACTGCTTCCCCTGCTGCTATGGGGCTCTCTGGGGCTACAGGCTCAGCCACTGCCGGGAGAGTCCAGGATTGTGGACTGGGTTTGCCTCCACTGCTCCCCAGTCCTGCCTCCTCCATGCATTCCAGTCCACCCACCGTCAGATACACAGATGTGTATCTCTGGTGTCCTGGGGGATGGGGCAAGGAACCTCTGTTGAATTCCAAGTCTTTTAGGGTTGCAGATTGAAAAGGAGAAACAAAAAGAGCTTGTCATGCCCCCATGATGCTGACTGCCATCAGTCTCTGGATAGTTTTGATGAGTCTAATTTCCAGACTAATGACACCTGGATTCAGTGAATACGTTGTGTGTTAGTCACTCAGTTGTGTCTGACTCTTTGAGACCCCATGGACTGTACCCCACCACACTCCTCTGTCCATGGGATTCTCTGGGCAATACTGAAGTGGATAGACATTCTTTTCTCCAGGGGATCTTTCCCACCAGATCTTTCCAATCAGATGCAGGACTGAACCCGCATCTCCTGTGTCCTGAATTGCAGGCAGATTCTCTACCCGATGAGCCATTGGGGAAGCTCAGATTCAGTGAGGGAGGGAGGAATTAAAAATCTCTGTAGATGAGACAAAAGTTGGACACATTTTAATGATACACTGTGAACCAAGTACAAAACAGAGAGTTCACTTTCCCAAAGCCTGGCCCAAATGGGCCACCAATATCAGAAGTACTTGGGGAAGCTAAGCACGATTCCGTTTCTGGCTCCTTCCCTAATCCTATTGGATAAGAAACTATGGAGACAGGTCCCAGAAGGCAAATGTTTAACACTCACCAGATGTAATTCTGATGGGCATCGGCTGAGAGAATGACTGAATAAGTCTGTTATTTAATATGAAATCATTTTAGTAATCTGGAAAGTTTATGTTTTTCATTATCTTCACTGACTTTTCTTTCAATTGTATCCAAAAACAAATGTGTCATAAGCAGTCAACAGAACACTATAGATAACCGTAGAATAGGAAATACATTTCGAATATTTGAACAGGCAAATATGTTGCTTATTTTTATATTGGGACAATTTAAAGAGGCATGGTGTGATGAAGCCACTGAAGAGGTAAGGAGTATTCATCTTTTTAATGTCTGGAGCACATATTTGTTGATGTGATTTCATTTCAAAGGAGTGATTTTGCTGACTAAGAGTGCCCAATGGAATTGGCAATAGGGAGAGAAGGTGGCACAGTGCCCAGGAATCGTTAATGTTAAAGGCTCCAAAGGTGCTGCTGATGGATAGTCCTGGTGAGAAGTTCTGCTTTAAATGCAGAGATATGTAGAGTGTGTTAAAAAAAAAAAAAAAGTGCGACCCTGCACTCTTGTAAGGGTGGGGAGCAGTTCTTGAAAGTAGACAACTTGGTTGGAGTCAAGCGAACCGAGGAAAAGTTCTCCTGCTACCAGTAGTTTTTCTCTTGCTTAGTTTCTGCCACTCTTCATATTTTGCTGTTTAAACTTGGACTCTATTATACCTATTCTGGTGGGCTTCGTGATGGCTCAACAGGCAAAATATCCGCCTGTAATGCAGGAGGCACAGGGGACAGTGTTCGATCCCTGGGTCAGGAAGATCCCCCGAAGTGGGAAAATGACAACCCACTCCAGTAGTCTTGCCTGGAAAATCGCATGGACCGAGGAGCCTGGCAGGCTACACTCCATGGGGTCTCAAAGAGTCAGGCATGCCTGACTGACTCAGCACAGCCACACAGCTCAATACCTACTCTGGATTATTGCCAAAACCTTCTAATGGATCTCCTGGTATTCATTCTCTTTCTTCTACTTGCTGCCAGAATTCCTTTCCCAAATTAGACCTGTTTCACTTTCGAGCTTAAAATCTTGCAATGAATAGTTTCTCGCTGCCTAAAGAGTCAAGTCCAAAGTCCTTCCCACCCCAGCTAAGACACCCTGGCTCCTACCAACCATTCCCCTCCTTCACCTGAGTCACTTTTTTTATGCCATTTACAGCCATATTTTACTACATCGATTTCCTACATATTTTCACTGAGCCATTTGTGGACTTTCCTCTCTGTTTCTTCCTCATAAACAAGAGATAAAGCAATGTAACAAAGCAAACCTCTTGAAAATACACATTTCTGGCCAAGGCCTTATAGGCCAGAAATATAATATTTTCACTTCCAGCATCCCAAATTACATGACTACTCCTGGGGGAGAGAACACATTATCTCAGTCCCAAGGATTTTCAGCTCAGTCCATGCAGCTTCTCCTGGGAAATCCTCTTATCTTTATATGAGCTGCTGGCATCTAATGACAGGCCTTTTGGCAACAGGGAATTTTCTGGGAAACCTTGGCACCCAGATCCCTTTCCCATTATCCAGGACGTCCTATGTCCCACATATCAGCTGAGGGAAAAATGAAGTTCTTGAGACAAAGGAAAAGGGCTCTTGCATGGTGTGAGTTACAGATAAGGAACCTAGAAGAATGAAATCTAACCTTGTTCAATCTTGCAGCAGTTCTTACTCCAGGCTCCTGATTCTGCCTAGATTGGGAGTTTAGCATACTTGGAATAGTCAGTTAGAAGACAGAGGAATTGTACTATTCTCAGTCCTGATTGCTAAAGATATACCTGGTTTAAATATTAATGAGACACAAGACTAATAATTCTGCTCAATTCCTTTTCTTCAAAAAATCCCCAGCTGTCTGCAAAATGCTTAGATGCTTGCTTTCCAAAAAGACTCCTTAGATGCTTCAGGGCAAATATTCTTTCTGTGTTTCAAATAAAAATTCTCTTATAAGGTTCCTTAACTTAAAAAAATTATATGGTAAGTTTTAGGAGCTTGGTGTGTTTCTAAGACAGGCAGAGACAGGCCAACAGCAGAATATGATTTGAAAGCAATTGTAAAATAGTGTTTCCAAGAACAGCCTGTCTTTTCTTCCTCCTTCCTTCCCTTCTTCTTTTCCCTTCCTTTCTTTCTTCTCTTTTCTATTTCCTTTTTCTCCTGCACTTCTGCCTTTTCATTTTTTCTTTCTCTCTCTTTTGTTTTTGCTTCTGTTTATTTATTGGACAGTACAATAGGCCAGATTGTATGAGAGATAGAAATATTAAAAAAAAAAAAACACTACTGCCTTTAAAATCACACAACTTAGTGTTGGAAGAAACATATAGGTATGCAATTAATAAGGATGTTTGGGGTTGCTGACTTCTTTTAAAGGAAGGAAGGCATTTTCTCCAATTGAATGACATTATTATTCATTCATTGTACAAGATTATTTTCATGATACTTAGAGCCGTAACTTCTTGTTGCTAGCATAAGGACTGAGCTGAAGAGTGCTCATAAATAGGTTTGAAAGGGAAGCAAGAGGAGATAATAGTATTATCAGTTCAGTTCAGTTCGTCTCTCAGTCGTGGCTGACTCTCTGCGACCCCATGAATCACAGCAAGCCAGGCCTCCTTGTCCATCACCAATTCCCAGAGTTTACCCAAACTCATGTCCATCGAGTTGGTGATGCCATCCAGCCATCTCATCCTCTGTCATCCTCTTCTCCTCCTACCCCCAATCCCTCCCAGCATCAGGGTCTTTTCCAATGGGTCAACTCTTTGCATGAGGTAGCCAAAATATTGGAGTTTCAGCTTCAACATCAGTTCTTCCAATGTACACCCAGAACTGATCTCCTTTAGGATGAACTGGTTGGATCTCCTTGCAGTCCAAGGGACTCTCAAGAGTCTTCAACACCACAGTTCAAAAGCATGAATTCTTCGGCACTCAGCTTTCTTCACAGTCCAACTCTCACATCCATCCATACATGACCAATGGAAAAACCATAGCCTTGACTAGACGGACCTTTGTTGGCAAAGTAATGTCTCTGCTTTTTAATATGCTGTCTAGGTTGGTCGTAACTTTCCTTCCAAGGAGTAAGCGTCTTTTAATTTCTGGCTACAATCACCATCTTCAGGGATTTTGGAGCCCCCCAAAATAGTATTATAGTTCATAATAAAGGATTTGGCATTTGTCCTGAAGTCTGTGAGAAGCCACTACTAAAAGACTTCAAGCAAAGATATGAGATAAGCATAGCATTAGGAAAAAAAGTTATCTGGTAATAGTGAGGAGAACGGAGAAGACAATGGCAACCCACTCCAGTACTCTTGCCTGGAAAATCCCATGGGCGAAGGAGCCTGGTAGGCTTCAGTCCATGGGGTCGCTAACAGTCAGACACGACTGAGCGACTTCACTTTCACTTTTCAGTTTCATGCATTGGAGAAGGCAATGGCAACCCACTCCAGTGTTCTTGCCTGGAGAATCCCAGGGACGGGGGAGCCTGGTGGGCTGCCGTCTATGTGGTCACACAGAGTCGGACACGACTGAAGCGACTTAGCAGCAGCAGTGAGGAGAATAGCTAATAGTATACTATAGTAGTGGGGAGAGGGAAGGGCATTAGGTGGAGGTAAGGAGACCTTAAAGGAGGGTGTTGCTATCATCTAGAAGTGATAAAGTCATTACCAAGTTGAACCTTTAGAGAAGATATGAGGTTTTAACTCACAGAAGAAATGTGGGTGAGTGGCAGAAAGAGAGGAGTTCTGGAAGTAACCCAGGTCTTAAACACAGTGTCATTAACACAGGTTCAAGTCACAGGAGGAAAAGACTTAGTGCTGGGGTTAAGGGGGCATGATTTGGGGTTCAATTCTGAACATGTTGAATTTGAAGCATCTTACTGGATATCTGACGTATATTTAGGGGGTAAATGGCTTGGGAACTCAGAAGAGAGGTGGATAAAAAATGTAGCTTTGGAAGTTGGTGGCCTATCGGTGGTGGTTGAGACCATGGGCTGGATACAATCATTCAAGAATTGGACAGTGTAGGGAAGAGAATAAGGAAGAGGGAAAAGCCCAGAACCTTAGAAACTCCAATAGTTAAGGGAATAAGAGATAGAAGCTGGGGAGATTGAGATTAAATGAGCTGGGAAGTAGAAAGAGGGATTTAGTAAGTGATCTCAAAAGGAGCCAAGGAAGAAAACTTTCAAGAAAAGATGATGCTAGCATTGAATATTGTAGAGAATTCAAGAATAAAGGACTTAATCGAATCAAGCAACAATGTTTTCACTGGGGACTTCAGTGTGAAAGATTTCCATAGATTGAGATAAGGGGTGGAACACAAGTTTGTGGAGGAAAGAAGGGGTGGGGCCTTGGAAAGCTGGGTGAAAGCTAACGAGGGCACCAGCATAGCGATGCTGGGAAACCTGAGCTGAGGGCAGCAAGACTGAACCAGGGTCCATGGTGGGAAGCAGGTGACCCTCAGTGGAGTCCCAGGAACTGAAGAGAACAACGCCGTGTCGTGCTGAGCCCCAGGAACAGACAGAAGGCGCTGGCTGTGTGCTCACATGGGCTGCAGTCTGGGAGCACAGGCTCCGGAGACTGACCCCATGGCCTCTTCTTCTGCGACCCAGCTCCAACACTGGAGAAGGAGGAGAAGCAGGGAAACACAACCTGGGCCCCTCTTTCTGTTCATGTCACTGTACTCCTCACATCGAACCCCCTGTCCTCCCCTCAACCCCCCGCCTAGCCAATCCCACTAACAATACTCAAAGAAGAAAGCTGTGAGCTCACTTATGGAGGAGGATTCATATTGAATTCTACTCTGGGGTGCCTTTTTATTAGTTTGTTCTACTGGGTTAAAATATATTTTTTAATATCTTATTTTATTATTTTTGAAGGGGTTGGAAAGACTTGAGCCTGTCTATCTACAAAAAAAGAAAAGAAAAGAAAGAAAAAAAAGCCCAAAGAGAGAAGATGAAGATTCTGGAGAGAAACAAGCTCTGGAGAGGTGAGAGGTGTTGGACACAGAGCAGTAGTGAAGACAGGGAGAACCCTTTCTGCTAGGTAGGAGGCCAGGCAAGAGAGACACCGAGGGGCAAAGTCAGGCATTTGACTTCCTGTCTACTGGGAAGGCAATGGCACCCCACCCCAGTACTCTTGCCTGGAAAATCCAATGGATGGAGTAGCCTGGTGGGCTGCAGTCCATGAGGTAGCTAACAGTCGGACAGACTGAGCGACTTCACTTTCACTTTTCTCTTTCATGCATTGGAGAAGGAAATGGCAACTCACTCCAGTATTCTTGCCTGGAGAATCCCAGGGATGGGGGAGCCTGGTGGGATGCCGTCTATGGGGTCACACAGAGTCGGACACGACTGAAGTGACTTAGCTATTGGCCCTGGGTTATCCAGTTACCCAGACTCATCTGGGGCCTGGGTTCATGACTAAGCTGAGGCACGATGGCTAAATTCAGGAAGCAGATTCTGGAGCAGTCAGTTATGTGAGTCTGTTTTCAGAAGAGATTTTTATTTGGTTAAATGTTGAAGAAGAAGCTTTATTAGCCTTAGGTGTCTGAGGTCCTGAGAGAGCAGATGAAAGCCAGGGTTAACTTTTAAAAAATGTTTATTGGGGAACATCCCATGGACAGAGGAGCCTGGTGGGCTACAATCTATGGAGCCGCAGAGACTTGGACGTGACTGAACAACTAACACATACACATACGTAATTGATTGACAACGTTGTGTTAGTTTTAGGTGATGCAGCAAAGTGAATCAGTTATACACATACATATATCCACTCTTTTTAGATTTGTTTCCTTTATAGACCATTTCCCTGGTGGCTCAGAGGTTAAAGCATCTGCCTGGAATGCTGGAGATCTGAATTTGATCCCTGGGTAGGGAAGATCCCCTGGAGAAGGAAATGGTAACCCACTCCAGTATTCTTGCCTGGAGAATCCCATGGAGGGAGGAGCCTGGTAGGCTACAGTCCATGGGGTCGCAAAGAGTCAGACACAACTGAGCGACTTCACTTTCACTTTCACAGAGTATTGAGTAGAGTGGGTCCTTATTAGTTATCTATTTTATGTATCTGCATGCATGCTCAGTTGCTACAGTCATATCCAATTCTGTGTGACCCAATGGACCCTAGCCCACCAGGCTCCTCCTTCCATTGGATTCTTCAAGCAAGAATACTGGAGTGGGTTGCCATGCCCTCCTCCAGGGGATCTTCTCAACCCAGAGATCAAGCACCCATCTTCTGCACTGCAGGCTGATTCTACACTGCTGAGCCACCAGGGAAGCCCATTTTATATATAGTAGTGTGTTTATGTCAGTCCCAATCTCCTAATTTATCCCCCCGCCTTTTGTCTCCAAGTAAACATATTTATTTTCTATATCCATAACTCTGTTTCTGTTTTGCAAATAAGTTCATTAAGCAAGGGCTATTTTAATGCAGGTTATTGTTTTCATGAAGAAAGAGGCTAGGCCATCCCCAAGAAGTGAGGTGTGGACCTTCAGGAAAGGAAGAAAGTTAATGAGGAAGAAGGCACAAATATGTCTAGGGCTAATGAAGGACTGTTGAAAAGTGTGGAGGACCTGGCTGGGGATAGTGAGAAGAGTTCTTAGGGCTGTTATTTATCTGATTTTCTTCAGTGTTCAGTAGCTTAATGGGGCTTCCCTGGTGGCTCAGATGGTAAAGAATCTGCCTGCAATACAAGAGACCCAGGTTCAATCACTGGGTAGGGAAGATCTCCTGGAGAAGGGAATGGCTCCCCACTCCTGTATTCTTGCCTGGAGAATTCCATGGAAAGAGGAGCCTGGCAGTCTACAGTTCATGGGATCCCAAAGAAGAGTTGGACATGACTGAGCGACTAACAGTTTCACTTTTCACTTAGCAGCTTAAGTAGAAGAATGTAAAAAGTAGACAGCCAGCTTAACACAGGGATAAAATAATGTCCAAAAAGAAAGCAAAGGTACTAGTTTAAAGATTCCCAGAAAGATTTGGTAGAGGAAGGGCATCTAGAATTCCCACAGTCTGAACAGGAGAACTCAGGTGGTTGGAGAAGCAGAAAACCCCTGTTCTGTTAAAGGTTATTGAGGCTGGTGTGGCCTGGGGGAAATCTTTGTTACACATTTGTAAGGCAGCCTACAATCGCATAAGCATTTTTGGCAACCACATCACACCTTGGGCTTATGTTGAATTCACTGTCGACCAAAAATCCCTAAATCTTTCACACGTGCTGCTCTCAAACCCTGTTTCCGCCATGTTGTACTTGTAAAATTAATTACTGTTTGGGGCCTAAATGTAGGGCTTTACATTTATGGTTATTAAATTTCATCTTGTTAGGTTTAGGCCATTGCGCCAACTCTTAGAGAATATTGGATATCTTGACTCAAGTTTTCACACATTTCCCCCATAACTTACAAAGAGACAGAATCCAGAGGAATTCCTTATGCACAATTCAAAAGTGACAGATTTACCCTATGTCTTATTTTTTAGTTCACATCTTTGTTTTGTCTAAAAGGAACTTGGTCATATTTCTTTCGAACATCATAATTTGCCAAAGCGTGCTGGTTAGGATGTTTGTGCCTGCAAGGGTGGAACTCTGAATCAGCCTGGAATAAACAATAAGGACATTTATTTGTGCACAGAGGTAGGGAGGGCTCCAGGCACAGCACAACCAGAGCTCAGACTGTTCTGCTGTTTGGAGTTTACCTTCTCCGTGTCTTGTCCCCAGGCCAGTTTCCTTTGTGGATATAAGCTGGCTGCCAACAGCCATGGGGATAGCGTGCTTCCTTGTTTGTGTCCAAGAAAGAGGGTGGGAAGGGGAGACAGTGTGAATAGAAGGCTATTCTTTCAGTTTGACTATATCACCTTTAGAGTGACCAGCAGTCCTGATGTGCCTGGGAGGGAGGGGAGTCCCAGGATGTGGGACTTTCAGTGCTAAAACCAGGAAGTCCTGGGCAAGCGGGGACCGTGGATCACCCTGGCACCTACACCTAGACCAGTGACCTCTACCAGGATGAAACCTGACTTTGACTGGCTTAACCCAGTCAAAGCCCTTGGCAAAGGGCTTCCCTCATGGCTCCTTGGTAAAGAACCCACCTACAGTGTGGGAGACCCAAGTTCAATCCCTGGGTAGGGAAGATCCCCTAGAGAAGGAAATGGCAACCCACTCCAGTACGCCTGGAGAATCCCATGGATAGAGGAGCCTGGTGAGCTACAGTCCTGGGGTCGCCAGGAGTCAGCTACGACTTAGTGACCAAACCACCACCGGAATCGGCAAAGGGATGGGAACACGAGGTTGGTTTGCAGACACGTTTCTGAAGTGTGACTCTGGTCTATCGGATTCCACTGGGTGCAGAGTCCTTGGCACCAAACTCACTGATTCAGAATCTCTCAGCATGGAAACGGAAAATTAGTTTTTATCAAACACTGCAGACAGTGCCCTACACAGCAATGCTTAGAGAAACACTGGTTTACACTTGATAGCACTCACCCCCGGGGAAGGCAATGGCACCCCACCCCAGTACTCTTGCCTGGAAAATCCAATGGACGGAGGAGCCTGGTGGGCTGCAGTCCATGGGGTCGCTAACAGTCGGACAGACTGAGCGACTTCACTTTCACTTTTCTCTTTCATGCATTGGAGAAGGAAATGGCAACCCACTCCAGTATTCTTGCCTGGAGAATCCCAGGGATGGGGGAGCCTGGTGGGCTGCCATCTATGGGGTCACACAGAGTCGGACACGACTGAAGTGACTTAGCAGCAGCAGCAGCAGCAGCAGCAGCACTCACCCCTGAAGCTTGGGTCAACACCCAAAATGGCAAGGCTGCTATACAATGGCCGGGGCTGGGGAGGGTGTTGGGGAGTCACAGCCCCATGTACCTACTCTAGTTCCCTGGTTTTCCTGTCTTCTAGAAGGAGAGGAAGATGCTTTGGGATTCCTTGTTCTTAGCGAAATCATACTTCTTCCTGGTAATACCCAAGGGCATTAGTAAGACTCCCTTCAGTAAGTGTTCACAAACCATGCTTGAGAATCATTCTTGCTTTTTTTTTCTTGGAATCAGTGTAAAACTCTCAAGTAGCCAGCTTGCAGAATCCATGACCTTAAAAAAATTTTTTTGATAGAGTAATATTTCCTTGTATTTAGTTCCTACAGAAGTGGCATACATTTGAAGTTAAGCAGCATGCACAAGAGATTGAGCTCTGGTCAGAAAAAGAAGCAGAGAATCTAAGCCTTTCATTTGCATATATTGATTTTGCATATATTTCTTAACTTCCTGAAGCTTATTATCTGCAAAATAAAATAAATATAGAACTTACCTCACTGGGCTGTTGCATTAAATGAGACAATGTTTATAAAGTTTGAGGGCGAGTACCCCCAGGGACTACCAGATTCCACAAAGCTCGTGAATGATCCAGCGATATAATCTGTATGTTCTACTAGGGTCCAAGCCAGAAGAATTAAATGAAGATCATGGCATCCGGTCCCATCACTTCATGGGAAATAGATGGGGAAACAGTGGAAACAGTGNGGGAGAAATATCAATAACCTCAGATATGCAGATGACACCACCCTTATGGCGGAAAGTGAAGAGGAACTAAAAAGCCTCTTGATGAAAGTGAAAGAGGAGAGTAAAAAAGTTGGCTTAAAGCTCAACATTCAGAAAACGAAGATCATGGCATCGGGTCCCATCACTTCATGGGAAATAGATGGGGAAACAGTGGAAACAGTGTCAGACTTTATTTTTTGGGGGGCTCCAAAATCACTGCGGATGGTGACTGCAGCCATGAAATTAAAAGATGCTTACTCCTTGGAAGAAAAGTTATGACCAACCTAGATAGCATATTCAAAAGCAGAGACATTACTTTGCCAACAAAGGTCTGTCTAGTCAAGGCTATGGTTTTTCCAGTGGTCATGAATGGATGTGAGAGTTGGACTGTGAAGAAGGCTGAGCGCCGAAGAATTGATGCTTTTGAATTATGGTGTTGGAGAAGACTCTTGAGAGTCCCTTGGACTGCAAGGAAATCCAACCAGTCCATTCTAAAGGAGATCAACCCTGGGGAATTCTTTGGAAGGAATGATGCTAAAGCTGAAACACCAGTACTTTGGCCACCTCATACAAAGAGTTGACTCACTGGAGAAAGAGTTGACTCATTGACTGTGATGCTGGGAGGGATTGGGGGCAGGAGGAGAAGGGGACGACAGAGGATGAGATGGCTGGATGGCGTCACTGACTCGATGGGTGTGAGTCTGAGTGACCTCCGGGGGTTGGTGATGGACAGGGAGGCCTGGCGTGCTGCGATTCATGGGGTCACAAAGAGTTGGACACGACTGAGTGACTGAACTGAACTGAACGGAACTATATGGCTGAGGGCTGCCTTGGGGTGTATGAACCAGCTACACATACTGAGGAAGAGAGGGTCTCTGGATTGGTTAGTTTGCATATCAAAGCGTGCCCTTGGCTCCCAGGGGAGCCCTTTGTTATTGAGTTGGAGAGCCTAGGAGGGGCCTGCCTCTCCCCAGCCAGTGAGGTTCTTAACATGTCGAAACATCACTTGATATACAGAAAACTTTAAACATTTACAATACAGATGCCCACACTTTGGTTGCCAAGGCTCACAGCTGTGCCTGCCAGGAGGTAGAGAAGGGGAGAGTGGTGGCCCTAAACTAAACCGTTCCAACTCAGCTCCCTGCCTTGCAGTCCACGTGCGGCTTAACCAGAGGCGGAAGGTAACACAGCATGCACATGAGGATTGCGCAAGAGCATTAAACAGGTACTGGGCTTCCGCTCTCTGCCTGGCACTGGGCTGAGTGCTCATCTGTCTGTGTGTGAGCCTCAGACCAACATTTGGAGTCGACAGTCCTTTCTCTGTTTTATAGATGAGACCATGGAGGTGCCAAGAAATGAAATATCTTTCCACAGTCACAGCCCAGCCGTAGAGTGAGCACAAACCTTTCCAGCCTATTTCCCATCATTGATGTAAAGTCAGAACTGCCCAAGGCATGTGGGGCAGATCAGCATCTAAGCAAGGGAGAAAGCAAGGACGCCTACTGGGCAGCAGCTAGGACCAGCCTTCCAAGCCTCCTCTTCTAGAAAGGGCACACCTGTGAAGTCCCCGCCTCAGTCGCCCTCTGACATCGTGGGTCCTCTGTGACTACCTTGCTTTTTGCCACCAAACTTCCAACTCTTCTGCACTTTATCCATTCAACATGAAGCTACTGCGACCTGTGCAGTGAGACTCACTGCTGTGGATAAAGGTAAATAAAACTTGGTTCTCCCCTATAGGAGCTGATAGGCTAGTGGGAGATACAAGAGAAAGAGATTTTTCAAAAGAAAGAGACAGGACAGGAGGGAGGAGAAGGGAAGGAGAATCACAGCACAGAGTGGAAGATGGTTGAAGAGTGATGTGTATGAGTTTTAGGGCAAAGCAAGAGATTTGATGCTTTCAAACTGTGGTGTTGGAGAAGACTCTTGTGAGCCCCTTGTACAGCAAGGAGATAAACCAGTCAATCCTAAAGGAAATCAACCCTGAATATTCATCGGAAGGACTGATGCTAAAGCTGAAGCTCCAGTACTCTGGCCACCTGATGCGAAGAGCTGACTCATTGGAAAAGACCCAGATGCTGGGAAAGATTGAAGGCAGAAAGAGAAGGGGGCAACAGAAGATGAGATGGTTGGATGGCATCACTGACTCAATGGACATGAATTTGAGCAAACTCCAGGAGATAGTGAAGGACAGGGAAGCCTGGCATGCTGCAGTCCATGGGGTCACAAAAAGCGGGCACAACTGAGCAATGAGGAGATATTAACTCCACTAGGGATTTCCAGGATGGCTTCCAGGAAGAGGCGGCTTTGGAAACCTGGTTATTGAGCACCTGCTCTGAGTCTTCTGTGGTGAATCACATCACACATGTTGCCTCCTGTGACCCACAGCTGACCTCACTGAGTAAATGTTATCATCCCTGAATTAGAGAAGAAGAATCTAGGGGTCAACCAGCTTACACAGCAGCTCCAGAATAGAAGCGAGTCTGTGGTCCAAGAGCTCTAGCTTGCTCTGCAGCCATGGATAGGTCTCTTTCTATGCAACTGTTTTGGTGTCAGAATGAAGAACTTGAGCTTTAGTGACAGGAGGCCTGGGTTTAGATCCCATCACTTCCTGCCTCTAGTATTAGCCTCTCTGAGCCTCAGTTTCCAGCACCTAGCAGGATAACCTTGATCCTTCTGAGTCTGTCTTCATGCCGGGAGTATTTTGCTGGGAGGGTGGAATGAGATGTGTGAGGAAGGTCCTGGCACAGTGCTTGGCAAAGAGCACGTGGCCAGTGAGAGATGCTTCCCCTTTCTTCTCTCCTGGTAGCCCCCAGACCCACTACTGTCCTGCAGCTCAGGGCAGAGGTTAAGGCTGTGGATGCTGGAGCCAGGCAACGTGGGTTCAGATCTAGTCTCTGTTGTCGCTATGTGCATTTGGGCCGTTACATCACTTCTCTGTGCCTCAGTTCTTTCTTCTGGAAGATGGGGATGAAGTGGTACCCTTCTCATGGAGGACGGGATGCGGATGGAATGAGCTGGCATTTGCGGAGCTCAGAGAACCCTGCCCGGTACACAGGAAGCTCTGCGCAGATGACACTGGATAAATAAATCTAGACTCTTCACCACCTTGCTCCACTGCTTCTCACCTGAGAGCCTGTTCCGTGAGCTCAGTGCAGCCTGAGCAGAGGAAAAATGTAAATATTCACCTTGCCGTCCGTGGATGGGCAGAGTTGTGGGTGGCGGGGAAATGCCTCTTACTTCCAATCAGTGAAATTGACCTGGGTGTTCAGCAGCCTCATCGAGGCCCTGGGAGCAGGGAGGCTGAACGTCTCCAGGCCTGCAGAGCCTCAGACCATGCTGATGGAGGGGCGACCGTTTTCTCTTCCTGCCTCTCTGACTTACGGAAGACTGTTAGTCATATCCTCACCTACAGGCTCTCACACAGTAAACCCATGGGCTCCGATGCCAACCTCGACTCAGAAGGGAGGAAGTGGATTGTAGTCAAGGCCGTGCTGTGCTCAGCCATCAGTCGTGTCTGACTCTGTGTGTCCCCATGGACTGTAGCCCACCAGGCTCCTCTGTCCACAGGATTCTCCAGGCAAAGATACTGGAGTGGGTTGCCATTTCCTCCTCTGGGGGATCTTCCCGACCCAGGAAACGAACCTGTGTCTCCTGTGTCTCCTGCATTGCAGGTGGATTCTTTACACCCTGAGCCATCGGGGAGGTGCATAGTCAAGGCTGTAACTGACCAAATTAGAAGAAGGAGACTTTATAGAGTACTGGATCTCAGCAGACTCTGCACATTAGAATTGCCCTCTGGAACTTATAAAATACAGACAAATAACTAGGCGCCATCCTGGCTTGAAATAAAACATGCACTATTAAGGTATTCAGAGCATCCCGGGGGCCTTAGCCTCTGAATCATGCCAAGTGGAATGGCGCCGTGAATGATGAGTGGCGTCAGGATCTCCTGGGAGGCTTGTTAAACCTCTGATGCCAGGCTCCACCCCCTGGGGATTCTGATTCTGCAGGTCTGGGGTAGGGGCCTGAGAACCTGCATTTCAAGCAAGTCTCCAGATGAAGTGATATGCCACTGGCACCTCACAAAGAGAAGCACTGAGCTGTATAATAGACAAAATCAATCATCAATCCAAGGTATCATCCACCAGGTCTCCCCAGAGAAATGTGTCTACTGCTTTTTTGGATTAAAAAAAAAAAATCCATATGTAGACCTTCAGTTCAGTTCAGTCGCTCAGTCAGGTCTGACTCTTGGCGACCCCACGGACTGCAGCACGCCAGGCCTCCCTGTCCATCACCAGCTCCCGGAACTGGATCAAGCTCATGTCCATCAAGTCGGTGATGCCATCCACCATCTCATCCTCTGTTGTCTCCCCAGTGCCATGAGACCTTGAGCAATTGAAAAAGGCCCGTCTCCATTGATCTTCACTTTATTCCTCCTCTCTCTTCTCCCTCAGCCACTGTCCCCTGGAACTTCTCGCTGTTGAGATGCTGAGCACATACATGTTACAGGGAGTGTCATGTGTAGTTCATGAGTTTTGCAGCGATGAACAAGATAAAGAGGAGCTGATTCTGAAAACGTACTAGGGGAAAACATAGAATGTTCTTTGCTGCCTTTGATGGCGGGTCACATGGATCAGCCCACACAGTGGGATGTGAGTTTGCTCTTCTTACAACAATTGAGTCAAGTGAATTGTTGAGCAGGTAATGACAGCACTGATCTGGGGGAAAAGAAGCATTTCTAAACCTGTGTCTGAATCCCAGTGTGGGAGTCAGCATTGTCATATGAAAAGCATAAGGAGGGCTCAGGTCTCCCATGTACTAAATTTTACGATAACAGTCATTTATTTCTCCTGGTCCAAATGCCCTTCTGCCTTGACGAAGATGAAAAAGTAAAGAACAATCCACCCTCACTGTTTCCTCCAGGCGTCTCCTCTATATACCCCCAAGCTCATTCTTTTCCATTCTTTGACCACAAGAATGATTGGTAGTTTCCAGGAGCTGTTTAAAATCAAAAACAACTCATGGAAGAGAGAACCCTAATTCTCTTTTATAAGTGATCTCGGAAATGTCAAGTTAGCAGTAGAAAATTCCATTTTTCACTAAATGTAGGATACTATGTAAAATCTCATTCTCTTTGGGAGGCTTTTCAAATAGGTTTTTTTAATAGACCAGCTAAGAACCAGTCCGTGTGACCTAGAAATCATGGCACTGGAGAGACCACAGGGATCAAGTTCAAGTTCCCATTTTGTCTAGTCTTTCCCTCCACGTGTCCACATGCGCTGGAGTGCGTGACCCTTACTTGCCACACATTTGCAAGAGAGCGGTGTGCCCACGTGGTCTTATCCCAGTGGTTCAGTGGTTGGGACTGGCATTTTCACTCCACTGTTTAAGTGTATGGCTGTACTTTTAGTGGTATCTTTATTTTATTAATATCTGTGACCTCTAGAGGAATGCAAGCTCCAAAGTTGTAGGGACCATTTATAACTTGTTCACCTCTATGCCTCCAGGAACTCCCATAGCGTTAGAGTTAGGGTCTATCCTTTTAGAGGCAGTCATGAAATAGCCCTCTAACGATGGAATGAGCAACAAAGAAGTGACAAAGAGGCTGAGGTTCAAAGGATGACTGGGAATCAGCCAAGAGAAAAGACAGGGGAGAGGGCTACAGGCAGTGGGCCTGCATGTGCAAAGGTCCTGTGGCGAGCGGGTGTGGTGCTTAGGGAAGACTTGGCATTTCCCCATATGCTCAGCCTGTCCAAAGCTGGAGCTGTGGCATATGAGGAGGAGGCAGAGAACCTCTGCATCAGAAAGGCCCTTTGAAGCCGTTTTTCCATCGTCTCCTACTTACTTGAGAAGCTGATGCTGCATCCTGAATCTCAGTGCCCTGATAGGAGTACCTATTCCATAATCAAAGATTTTTCTTTTCTTTTTTTTTTTAAATTAGAGGATAATTACTTTACAACATTGTCATGGTTTTTGCCATACATATGTCCCCTCCCTCTTGACCCCCTCCCCCCATCCCACCCCTCTCAGTTGTCATAGAACACCAGCTTTGGGTTCCCTGCGTCATACAGCAAACTCACGCTGGCTAGCTAGCTCACATACGGTAATGCGTATGTTTCAATGCTTTTCTCTCAAATCATCCCACCGTCTCCTTCCCCTACTGTGTCCAAAAGTCTGTTAATATTTTTTAGATTTTTTTACATTGAACTTTTAATTTTGTACTGGAATGTGCCCAAGTAACAGTGTTGTGATAGCCTCAGGTGGACAGCATAGGGACTCAGCCACGTTTCCATTCTCCCCCAAGCCCCCCTTCCATCCAGGCTGCCACATAACATTGAGCAGAGTCCCCTGTGGTATACAGGAGGTCCTTGTTGGTGATCCATTTTAAATACAGCAGTCTGTGCATGTCCATCCCAAACTCCGTCTCTTCCCTCACTCCCCCTCCTCCGCAGCAACTGTAAGTTCCTCTCTAAGTCTGTGAGTCTGCTTCTGATGTGTAAACAAGTTCATTTGTGGCATGTCTTTTTAGATTCTACACATAAGGGAGAGCATCCATTCTAAATTCTTGTTGAGTGGGTAACCAGAATTTCAGCCAGGCTTGGTCCTAATTCCAGGACAGCTGTGTTAAAAATTGTCATTTAGCAAGCTGAACATGTCTCAGGCATGTGCTAAGCCTGTTACACAGATGTGCCTGCTCCTCTGACCTTCCCAGGTGGCACAGTGGTAAGGAACCCGCCTGCCAAGCAGGAGCTGGAAGTTTGAACCATGGGTCGGGAAGATCCCCTGGAGAAGGAAATGTCAACCCACTCCAGCATTCTTGCCTAGAGAATCCCATGGACAGAGGAGCCTGGAGGGCTACAGTCCACGGGGTTGCAAAGAGTTGGACACAACTGAGCAACTAAAACAGCAACTGGCTCCTCAAATTGTTCATCTGCTGTGCCCAAATTTTCTGGAATAAGATCTTGCTTTGAACTGCCAGTCCGTTGATAAGAGTCGAATTGCAGAACCGTCCCCACCCTGCACTCCCGCAAACAACTTCCTCACAATCATTGGCCCGGGATTTCCCACTGTCTGTGCTCTGCTTGAGGAGACCTGAACAGCCCTGGGATTAGGGCTGAGCTGGTTGAAATCTGTTCACCTATCTTAACCTGAGACAGAGCTATCCGGAGTGGATCAATGAAGCCTTCCAGACTGATGTCAAGGACCCATGGCTTTCTCTAAGATTTCCATGTCAGCAACTTGAGTGCTTAGCAGGATGGACAAAAAGACTGATAGCAGAGTGCCCACGGAGTCAGGGACAGCTGAGTCGGACCCCAGCCTTATCACGTACAAGCGCCATAACCCTGGACAGGTTCCTTTTCCTCTCTGAATCCCCATTTTCAGGTATAAAAGAGAAACGAAGCGTCCTACAAGTGAGTTAAGGATTTAAGGCAGCTCTTTAGCCCGGTACCTGGCACAAGGTGGGAGGCAGGAACCACGCCGCTGTTACTGCTCACTGTTAGCTGCAGGGAAGGGAGGCAGAGGCTTGCTGCAAACTCTTACATCCTACAAGGGGAAGGGAATCAATTAGAAACAAGTACATGCAAATCTCCATTTACTGCTGTTGCTGGGAGACTAGATTGTCTTGTTCATTTTATGTTCTGGGTCTGCAGGTAAATTGCAAAATCCTTTTTATTGAAAATTCACTCCGTCTTCCGCAAATGTTTATTGAGTCCATGCTGTTTGCCAGGCACGTGGGAGAAACCGAGGATAAATTAGATGCTGATCTTGCATTCACCTTGGGAGTTGGAGAAGGGAGGGTACAGATTTTCTATAAATGTGAGAGAGAGCACTTTTCTGCTTACGTACAGAATAGTGAGCATTATTTATTTTAGAAAATCACTGAGGATCTTGCAAGGGCCTCTCATTGCCTGAGTGAATTAATTAAGAGTTAAAAGATGGGTGGGAGTGCTGCACATAGAGGTGCACTGAACTTGTGTTTCCTACCCATCATTATTCCTAGCACAATAGAGACTGTAATATGACATATGCTACTTGTACATTGTGCTAATGATATGTGCATTCATATCATATATACGCATGCACGTGTGCTCAGTTATGCCCGATTCTTTGCAACCCCCGGGACTGTAGCCCACAAGGCTCCTCAGTCCATGGGATTCTCCAGGCAAGACTACCCGAGCGGGTTGCCATGCCCTCCTCCAGGGTGTGGTCCCAACCCAGGGGTCGAACTCGAATCTCTCCTGTCTCCTGCATTGTCAGGCAGGTGTTCTTTACCACTAGCGGCATCTGGGAAGCCCATACATATATACGTATAATGCTAGTTCTAGATTGTATAACATAATTATATATACACAGTTGTCCCTTGGTATCCACAGGACCACACCCCTCGCCCAACAGAAACCAAAATCCAAGGATGCTCAAGTCTTTTATATAAAATGGGATAGTGTTTGCATATAACCTATACACATCCTCCCTGTACTTTAAATCACCTCAAGATTACTTTTAAGCCCTAATACAAGATAAATTCTATGTAAATAGTTGCCAGCATGTGGTAAATTCAAGTTTTATTTTCTGGAACCTTCTGGAATTTATTTTTCCAGAATATTTTCAAATCACCAATTGTTGCCTCCACAGATGCAGAATCAG
Source organism: Oreotragus oreotragus (assembly GCA_006410675.1). Taxonomy (NCBI): domain Eukaryota; kingdom Metazoa; phylum Chordata; class Mammalia; order Artiodactyla; family Bovidae; genus Oreotragus; species Oreotragus oreotragus. The sequence continues at coordinate 238,535 of SJYX01015931.1, forward strand.
TATTACAGTCAGGGCTGACTGTAATTATATTATATAATATGTTTATGTATTATATATTATATTTAGTGCTCACATATATTACATAATAATATAAATATGTAGGTAACCCAGTTACTTCTGTCATTTCATTTTATTACCACATGTATCTTTCTCTTTAAAATGTAAATGGTAAATTTCTGCTTGGGCCATAGACTAGTAATGCTGAATGTTAAATCTGTGCTTTATTCCTGCTCTGCAAAGCTGAAAAACAAAGAAATCTGCAAAGTGACAAGGGGCTTCCCCATTACGTCAAACCCGTTATCTCTTGTGCCTCGATTCAACACATTTTACCAAGCACCTGCTCCGTGCCAGGCTCTGCCCTGGGCCCTGGGGTGTGGAGCCCACAAGGCACCATCTCTGACCCCTTGAGGCGCACGGACGGGTCAGCGAGCAGCTGCAGAAAGTGGTGGTGGCTGCTGTCCTGGAGGACGTTCAGTGGTGGCCCTGGAAGAGGGGAGAGGTTCTGCCTGGGATGCTGGAAGACGGGCGGCCTCAGAGCAAGCAGTGTGAGCTGCAGAAGGGAGTGGACAGCCAGGTCGTGACGGGAGAGGGGAAGCACTCGGGAAGCTGGCACTGTTGCAGACAGCGTGCGGGGCCGCGGAGTAGTCGTAGGCTGTGGATCTGCTCCCACTGCCCATATGACCGTAATAATACGGAGAAAAATGGCAACAGGAGCCCGCGTGGTAATGAGCGCAAATGCTTGTTGAGTGCTCCCTGTGCTAAGCCTGTGGGTGCATTATGTCATACAACCCCGTGGCAGTCTTAGAATTTGTACAGTATGCCACATGATGCATACACTATAAAATGCAGAGGAGCGGATGGTTACTCAGGGTCGCTCAGCTGGTGAGCACAGCACATCATGTTCTGCCGCATCGTACCCTGGTGGCCTTGGCCCAGGCCCCTGACCTCCATGAACCTCAGCTCCTTCCTCAGTAAGAGAAGGTGAAAGGCTTATTCTGAGAACGCCTTGGGATGAGGGTCAGGGCCACTGTCAGTGATGGCGCAAGTGTGTGTAGCTAGGGAGTGGATTTTGACAAGGCGGAGGCCGTCTCTTAGCGAGGTGACGGGATCAGATCCCCGGGGCGCTGGCCTTGTGCGGTCAAGTAAAGGGTGTGCATTTCATCCGGAAGGCAGGACAGGCATTGGGAAGCCTTGCAGCACATGAGGAAATGTTCAGTGGTGTGTTTGAGGAAAATCGCCCTTCACGGTGCGCAGTCCATGTGGAAACAGCCAGGCTGGTGAGAAGGGTGCTGTCATAGTGCAGGGGAGGGCAGTCACAAGAGATGGTGAGTGGAGGCAACATCTGTGCCAATCAAAAGAGGAGTTCAGCATGACTCCTAGATTTCCGTCTTTAGCAATGTGTGCATGGTGCAGCTCCATCCACTGAGGCAGGAAATGCAGTGGGAGGAGTGTTTGGGGTTGAATCATGTCCCCTTGCCCTTGTCCAGTTCATAAATCAAAACCCTAAACCCCGGCACCTCAAAATGTGCCCTTACTTGGAGGCAGGATCTTCACAGAGGTCATCGAGTTACAATGAGGTCCTGAGGGTAAGCCTTATACTCACAAGACTGCTGTCCATACAAGAAGGGGGTTTGTGGACACAGATCGGCACAGGGAGAGACCAGTGTGAGGAGATCCAGGGAGAAGACGGCCATCTGCAAGCTGGGGAGGGAGGCCGGGCCTGCTCCCTTGTTCACGGTCGTTAGAAGGAGCCAGCCCTGCTGACACTCTGAGTTCAGACCTCCAGCCTCAGAGCCATGAAAGAGCAAAGTCCTGTTGGCTAAGCCGCCCGGCCTGTGGCATTCCGTGACGGCAGCCCTCGCAAGCTCATACAAGGAGTAACTCTTTTGGAGAGAGCCATGGGTTATGTTTTGGATCGCTTGAGTCTGACGTGTGGTTTCCGGAGAGCCGGGTAAAGACAGCTGGTAAGATGTAGTTCAATACACAACTGTGGGGCTTGGTGGGCCTAGAGAGATGATGGCGTATCAGGAGTTTGCAGCTCGAGCCTCTATTACACAGTGTGACGAGGCAGCATATAGGAGGAATCTGAAAAGGAGTTGCGTGGCTCAGATGGTAAAGAATCCGCCTGCAATGCAGGAGACCCGGGTTCGATCCCTGGGTTGGGAAGATCACCTGGAGAAGAGAACAGCTACCCACCCCAGTATTCTGGCCTGGAGAATTCCGTGGACAGAGGAGCCTAGCGGGCTACAGTCCACAGGGCTGCAAAGAGTTGGATACTTTCACTCACTTGCTTAAGGACAGAAGGCAGGAGGGACTACACAGCGATGAACCCCAGCTCTAAGCTCTCACCCCAGCAGTACTAACAGTACCTGTCGAATTTTCAAGGATCGTCACACTGGTTGCTGACATTTACACTCGGAGCCCACAGGGTCACACACAGTCAGACGTGACTGAAGCAACTCAGGACGCATGCCCAGGAAGGATAATCCTTTTTTTGTTCTCTAAAATCAGGAGATAAAGAAATGAACCAGATTTCCATGGTAGTTCAGTAATTAAGAATCCTCCTGCCAAGAAAAGAGAATCTGCCTGCCAGTGCAGGGGACACGGCTTGGGTCCCTTGTTGAGGCAACTACGGGGAAACTAAGTGGCCCCGGGGCGACTGAGCCCGCGTGCCACGGCTACTGAGCCCACGTGTGCAGCTACTGAGTGCTGCACGTCTGGAAGCCCACGCTCTGCACCCAGAGAGGCTGCCTCAACGAGAAGCCCCCACGCCGCAGTTTCAATACACAACTGTGGGGCTTGGTGGGCCTAGAGAGATGATGGCGTATCAGGAGTTTGCAGCTCGAGCCTCTATTACACAGTGTGACGAGGCAGCATATAGGAGGAATCTGAAAAGGAGTTGCGTGGCTCAGATGGTAAAGAATCCGCCTGCAATGCAGGAGACCCGGGTTCGATCCCTGGGTTGGGAAGATCACCTGGAGAAGAGAACAGCTACCCACCCCAGTATTCTGGCCTGGAGAATTCCGTGGACAGAGGAGCCTAGCGGGCTACAGTCCACAGGGCTGCAAAGAGTTGGATACTTTCACTCACTTGCTTAAGGACAGAAGGCAGGAGGGACTACACAGCGATGAACCCCAGCTCTAAGCTCTCACCCCAGCAGTACTAACAGTACCTGTCGAATTTTCAAGGATCGTCACATTGGTTGCTGACATTTACACTCGGAGCCCACAGGGTCACACACAGTCAGACGCGACTGAAGCAACTCAGGATGCGTGCCCAGGAAGGATAATCCTTTTTTTGTTCTCTAAAATCAGGAGATAAAGAAATGAACCAGATTTCCGTGGTAGTTCAGTAATTAAGAATCCTCCTGCCAAGAAAAGAGAATCTGCCTGCCAGTGCAGGGGACACGGCTTGGGTTCCTTGTTGAGGCAACTACGGGGAGACTAAGTGGCCCCGGGGCTACTGAGCCCGCGTGCCACGGCTACTGAGCCCACACTGTAGAGCCCACGTGTGCAGCTACTGAGTGCTGCACGCCCGGAAGCCCACACTCTGCACCCAGAGAGGCCGCCTCAACGAGAAGCCCCCATGCTGCAGCTGGAGAGTAGCCCCCGCTTGCCACAACTAGAGAAAGCCCGAACGCAGCCAAAAATAAACAAATAAAATGTTTTTAGAAAGAAATTAACCAAAATACCAAAGCTATTCTTAGAGCAGAGAACTACAGCCCGTCCAGAGTCTCGGGGTCACGACCAGGTTCCGAAATGTTGACCTCCAAGCGAGCATGTCGGTAATGTGTCTATTTTAGACAGCAACTTAAAAGTCCACTTAGCGCGAAATGTCAAAATAAGTACACAGCGTGGCGTAATAGACAACGGCAGTAGCTGGAAGTCAAGAGACTTTGCTTTGCATCTCAGCTCTGCCTCAGAAGAACTGGGTCACCTTAACCTTTCGGAGTCCCCTGTCCCTGCTCTATAAAACAATGAGGAGGAGGGGGTAACTGGGTGAGCTTATAAATCTGACATTTTCTGATGCTCTCAGTGTTGCCTTTCATTGCAAATGTTGGGAAGAATGGTATTTCTACAAATTGACCTGCCAGCCTGATCGAGTCCACCAACATGAAAATGTAAATAAAGTGAGAGGCAGGAATTCATATCACAGATGCCTTTGGTGGAATAGTTTCCCTCCTTAATAATTTCTGCCTCATGAAGATGGTTGATGGAACACTGGGAAAAGATAGTATTTGGTTTTAGGATGCATCTTAATTAGCAAACTGGATTTTACTGGAAGGTTTGTGAATGCATGCACTCACAGTATTTCATCCATACTGAAAAAGGGCATGGCAAGATTACCCATTTCTAACTACTTTTGTGATCTCTCTTGAACCATTTGGTATTTAAACCTCACGTACTGGCTTTTTCTTCATATGGTTGGGCATCTCAGCTCTGGGTGTAATAAGCCACTATGGGGTATGGATGATTAATGGTGACTGAGTCCCAAGTTTTGTGCCAGGCGCTGACCTGTATCACACGTTACCTCATTACACAGCGTGGAGCAGAGACTGTCAGCCACACCACACCTTCTCTGCACTCGGTGTGGTACAGTTTGCTCACTTAGGGCTCCTAACTGGCTGTGGAAGCACGTTTGGTCTCTAAGGACAAGCCAGACAGGCCTGAGGGTCACTGCTGCAGAAGCAACCCTGAGCCCGTATCAGATGGAGATCTGGTGGATAAATACTCCAGCTTCCTCACCACTTGGTTGGGCTAATCCAAGGTGTAATCTGCATTTGCTCCTGGAGTTCCTCAGAGGGACCCAGTTCCAGTTGCCATGGTGGCTGCTGACTTGATAACACACCCTTTACTGCCTGCCTTCCATTTCTGTCCTGATATCCTGGGGTTTCCTGCAACCCTATTCCAGATAAAGGTTGTTGGTGGTGATTGTTGTCACTAAGTCACGTGGGACTCTTTGTGACCCCACGGGCTGCAGCACACCAGGCTCCCCTGCCCTTCACTATCTTCCGGAGTTTGCTCAAAGCCATGTCCACTGAGTCAGTGATGCCATCCAACCATCTCATCCTCTGTCGCCCCCTTCCTCCTTCCCTCAATATTTCCCAGCATCAGGGTCTTTTCCCGTGAGTCAACTCTGTGCATCGAGTGGCCAACGTGTTAGAGCTTCAGTAACGGTCCTTCCAATGAATATTCAGGGTTGATTTGTTTACTGACTGCCTTCTATTACTGTCTCGCTGCTGCTGCTGCTGCTAATCGCTTCAGTCGTGTCCAACTCTGTGTGACCCCATAGACGGCAGCCCACCAGGCTCCCCCGTCCCTGGGATTCTCCAGGCAAGAACACTGGAGTGGGTTGCCATTTCCTTCTCCAATGCATGAAAGAGAAAAGTGAAAGCGAAGTCACTGAGTCGTGTCCAACTCTCAGTGACCCCATGGACTGCAGCCCACCAGGCTCCTCCGTCCATGGGAGTTTCCAGGCAAGAGTACTGGAGTGGGGTGTCATTGCCTTCTCCGATTTCTGTCTTAATACCCTGGTATTTCCTGTGATCCTATTCCAGATAAAGGACTTGCTCTCAAAATCCTTGCCTCAGGGTCTGCTTCTGGGGAATCCAAACTAGGACATCCTCCAAGATCCCTGGGGTGTAGGTAATATTAGTGCTGATTTATAGATGGAGAACCTGAAGTCCAGATGGTTAAATGATCATTATTATGTCTTGGTGCCAGGGTTTTGCTGGCTCTCCTTCCTCTATACCAGTGGTTGTCAACTGGGGGAGATCGTGTTTCCCAGGGGACATTTTTGAAGTGTCTGGAGATATTTTTTAAATTCATTTATTCTGTAACTGGAAGGTAATTGCTCTACAATATTGGTTCCTGCCATCCATACACCAACATGAGTCAGCCATAGATATACATATGTCCCCTCCCTCTGAACCTCCGCCCCACCTCCCACCCCATCCCAACCTTCCAGGCTGTTACGGAGCCCCAGTCTGAGCTCCCCGAGCCATGCGGCAGATTCCTGCGGGCTATCTGTTTCACGTGTGGTAGTGCACATGTTTCCATGTGTCCCACCTTCTCCTTCCTCCCTACCCCTGTGTCCACAGGTCTGTTCTCTGTGTCTGCATCTCCATTGCTGCCCTGCAAACAGGCTCATCAGTGCCTCTTTCTAGATTCCATATATGCGTGTTAATATACGATATTTGCTTTTCTCTTTCTGACTTACTTTGCTTTGTATAACAGGCCCTAGGTTCTTCCACCTCATTAGAACTGACTCAGAGGTGCTCCTTCTTATGGCTGAGTAATGTTTCATTGTATATATCTACCACAGCTTCTTTATCCATTCATATGCTGATACACATTTAGGGTGCTTCCATGTCCTAGCTATTGTAAATAGTGCTACAATGAACACTGCGGTACCTGTATCTTTTTCACTTTGGTTTCCTCAGGGTATATGCCCAGTAGTGGGAATTGCTGGGTCCTATAGTAGTTTTATTCCTAGTATTTTTAAGGAATCTCCATAGCGGCTGTGTCAATTTACATTCCCACCAACAGTGCAAGAGGGTTCCCTTTTCTCCACACCTTCTCCAGCATTTATTATTTGTGGATTTTTTTGATGATGGGCATTCTGACCAGTGTGAGGTGGTATCTCGCTGTAGTTTTGATTTGCACCTAATAATGAGTGATGTTGACTGGAGATACTTTTGGCTGTCACAGCTGAGGGCATGCTGTTGGTACCGTGTAGGTGGAGGCCAGGGATCCTGCTAGACATCTCAGCCCCCTGCAACGAAGACCAATTCAGCCAAAAAAAAGTTCAACAGCGCCAAGGCCGAGAAATCCTGCTTTTCTCCCAGCAGGACTAGGTGTTGGGTGGTAGCGCTCCTGTGTGACTTGTCTGTTGTATTTCACTTCTAGGGCCAAGCTGTGGCTCAGCTGTGCTCCACTGTCCCCAACGTGACTGTCTTTGGAACAGCTTCTACTTTCAAGCACGAAGCTATCAAGGCCTCCGTGACCCACCTCTTTGACAGAAACGCAGACTATGTGCAGGAAGTGAAGAGGTAAGACGTGTGTTCTGAAGAGCACCAGGACGGTCCCTGCACTTCTCTCTTAAAGAATTTCTCTCAGTCCTGTCTGACTCTTTGCAACCGCGTGGACTGCAGAGGCCCAGGTCTCTTGCATTGCAGGAGGATTCTTTACCAGCTGAGCCACCAGGGAACTCCAGGACTACTGGAATTGGGTAGTCTATCCCTCCTCCAGGGGATCTTCCCAACACAGGAATCAGACCGGGGTCTCCAGCATTGCAAGTGGATTCTTTACCAACTGAGCTATCAAGGAAGCCCCTTCTTAAAGAACAGGAGCATTCATTTAGAGGAGCGCTAATAATAGTCATCAGCTCAGTGGGAAAGAATCTGCCTGCCAACACAGGAGACCCGGGTTCGACCCCTAGGTTGGGAAGATCCTCTGGAGAAGGGAACAGCAACCCACTCCAGTATTCTTGCCTGGGAAATCCCATGGACAGAGGAGCCTGGTGGGCTACAGTCCATGGGATTGCAGAGTCAGACACAACTTAGCAACTGAGCATGCACGTACTCTCTCTTTCTCAAGTGTCATAATGCCATAGTGATGAACATGCATGTTACTCACTCTGGGCTATTTCACATGTAGTTCGCTCATCTAATCCTCTCAACAACCTTATAATTATCCTCATTTTGGAGATAAACCCAAGGATCTGAGAAGTTAAGAACTCACCAAGCTGAATTGTGAGAGCTGCTACAACACGACCTTAACACAGAGAAGTTTATTTCTCATTCATTCACATAACAGCCCCAGGGAATGTGAACCCCAACCTGGGTGTGACTGAGAGCCACCAAAGGACCATGGTGGTGACAAATGGGATGCGGGTTTGGAACAGTCACTGGTGCTGCAGGTAGAATGAATGGGAGACAGGACTCTGAAGGCAGAGGCGTCAGTCTGCTGGCTGTTGCGGTCTCCACGGGGGAGACTTTGGTTCATAACCAGATCCGTATTCTACCTATGATCCTGAAGCCATTGATCACGGCCACGTGCACGCCAACACAGAGAATCAGATGGCTCACTCAGCTGCTGCCACACTTGCAGATGATCTGTGGGTCTCAGCATTCAAGGCTGATTCCCAGGCTCTGCTCCCCTCGCAGCCTCTGGGAGGATTCAGCCAGGTCCCACTGCCACTGTTTACAGATTTTCAGTCTCCAGCACAAAATTGTAAGCTACAAAAGATTAGGTTGTCTAGCTAGCATCATAACAAAGAAACAACTTTCTCCACATCCCTGATTAAGATGAAAAATTGAAGGGTTGCAACATGGGAGATCTAGTTGCTTGAAGTGATAGACTTGGACCAGATTAGGTGAAACTTGGGAAGTTTCTTGGAAAGGAAAGCCTTCTGATGGTCTGAATTCCCTGATTTGTTTTTAGATTTTGAGTGGGGAGATCTACATGCTATTTAAGGTTGCCCCAGTATTTCCCATGAGGTGTGAAAAGAAAGCTTAAAAGCTAGATACTAGAACTTCACCATCCATTTCTCAGATGCCCAGAGATCACAGGCATTTTATAAAAAATTTAAGTAGAGATGATTATATTTTCCCGTGTAGGCTATTACAGGATATGGAATAGACTCCCCTGTGCTATACAGTAAATCCTTGTTGCTTATTATTTGATGTACAGCAGTCTGAAAGACTTTCAGAATATATTTTTGCCTGCTCTTATACCCCTCAGGTGGTTCTTTATTCTCTTTTTTTTTCTTTGGTTCGCTGGGTCTTCGATGCTGCCGCCCGCGGGCTCTGTCTAGCTGCAGCGAGAGGGAGTGGCTCTCTCTGGTTGTGGCTCCCGGGCGTCTCGTGGTGGCTTTTCCTGTGGAGCACAGGCTTCAGGAGCTGCAGCACTCACGCACAGTGGTTGTGGTGCTTGGGCTTAGTTGCTCCGTGGCATCTAGGATCTTCTCGGACCAGGAATTGAACCCGAGTCTCCTGCTTTGGCAGGTGGATTCTTTACTGAGTAGCCACCAGGGAAGTTCCTTCCTTTCTTTAACTTGCATCATTCAAGCTGTGATCTGATCCCTTCCGTCCTCTTTTCTTTCATCCTCTGATGTTTTCACAAGCATCCTTTTCTCTGTTCCTGCCCTGACCAACTTAACTTAGTAAGTACCAAGTATCTGTGGTGGGCCAGGTACTTGGCTAGGGCAGCAGATCCAGCAGAAACCACCCTGAGAATCACTGTCTTCAAGGAGCTTAGAGTCTCAGTGGGGGAAGACAGGACAAAAGGTATTGAGAGGCTCATTGCTTTACACTTCTGGTGTGCACTCTGGCGGAGAAATGCACGGTGCTAGTGAAATAAGCATGGGCCCAGGGGGAATCAGATGTGTCATCCACCAAAGGGTGAGATGTGGGCTGAGAGCTGAAGGATGCGTGTCAGGCCAAAGCAAGAGCATTTGTGACCAAGGGGAGTGGCGTGTGCTAAGGCCCAGGGTCAGGAAAGACTCGGTCAGTTCCAGAATCTGCAAGGAGACCAGTGCGGCTGGAGGATGTGGTCAGAGGATTTGGGAGGTAGCAGCAGAAGAGAAGCGGGGCATGGCAGCTCTTCTGAAGAGGTGATAGTCCATACCGGGGAGCCTCTGTGGCCCCCACACCCCAGGAGCCGCACCATCCCCTCATCCCCTCACTGCACGTGACCTGCCCCCACTAGCCCAGAATAGACCATTTCTGCTGATGTCAGAGAAGGGGAAGTTAACAGCATCTGAGAGTATCTCCTACGACCACCATCCTGCAAACATGACCTCCACCACGTCCTTGAGCATTTAAGTAGAGATCCTAGGATTGGCCTAAGAATGACTTGAGAAGTCACAGGCACGTTTAAACTCTCTGTCCCACGAATCCTACCCTCAGGAAATAATCCTGAAGAAGATAAAAGCCACAGGTCCGTATCGCCTGTTGCAGAGCCAAGCACTGCTTCTGCCTCGCTGTAGGCGCCCAGGATGGACCGACAGGGTGAATTACAGCATCGTCTGTAACAGTGAAAATTCAGAATCAGCCCCCATCAACAACAGAAGGGAAATGGCTCGGTAGATTACGCTACACCCACACACTTGAGTATTATGCAGCCCCTTAAAAAAAAGAATGCTAGTTATGAAGACTCTGTCAGAAAATGAAAAAAATATCCGTAGCATATTGAGTGAAAAAAGCAGTATGCCAAATTCCAGCTACACTGTGATCACAGCTTTGTATAAATCCTTGGCGTTGTAAGGACATAAAATGAAAGGGAAAAAAAAAATCCACCCACTAAGATGCAACAGGGGTGGAATGCAGAGTGATTTTTCCTTCTTTTCTGATCCGTGGATATTGTTTGTTATACAATGTTGTGCATAGTCAACTAGAAAAAATAATAGCGTAAAATTTCTTGGGACGGAAGTTCTTTTATCAACCAGTCTGTCAGTCTGCTTCTTTTGAACATGTCTACAGCCTAGAACCAGACATTTTAAAGGGAATAGAGGGGAAATAGTCATAATACAGACCTAGCCTTTATGTCTCTTCTTCTCTTATCAGGAGGAGAGAGGTGAGTATGCTCTTTGTTTCAGGAGATGAAACAAAGTGAAAGAGTTCGCAGCTTTGAATTACGTGCACCTGACTGTAAGGGCTTTAAAAATAAAGAGGAGAGAAAAAAGACCAGGGGATCACAGAGGTGGACAGCCCCCACGTGGGAGCTCGAAGACTGGGAAGTCTTTTAGTCCGTAGAGAGAGGCGGGGAGTGAGTCCCACACCAGGTCTGCGTCAGTCCTCTCGCTCTTGAGCATCTTAGTGTGATCACTTGATCTAGTGAGATCACTTGGTCTGTATCCAGCAAGACGGAAATCCCACATCTTTCAGATAAAGAAACTGAGGCCAGGTGGAAATTAACAAAAGCCTAGCCAGCAGGAGAGAGCGGAGAGAAAACAATAGAGAAAGGGTTCCTTCCTAGAGGTGGTTTTGCTAAGCAGTGAACTTTTACTAAGCAGCCTACTGTGTGCCAGGCACGCTGAAATCGCCTCATCCCTGTGTCATGAGTTCAGAGGTGATGGTTAAAGCCGTGGCACGGATGGGTTCTCAGAGAAAAGGGGATTCTGAATGAGAGGACGTGCAGGAGAGCCAAGGACCCAGCTGGAAATGGAAGTTACGGTGATAAAGGGGAATTGATCTCTTGATTGACAAAGTCGAAGGGCCGCTTACCCAGTAATGACTCAGTGGCAAAGACCAGCACTCAGGAGAAACCCCCCACTGATCCGAGTGGGCGAGAAGCAAAGAGGCGTCACTTTCAGGAAAGGAGCAAGGGACTGGGGACCAAGGACAGACAGGAAAACCTCGGATCAGCACTCCCAAAATATCTTGCTGCTGAATTTGGCACAGAGAATCTCTGAGCTGGGGCTATTTCTGTTTGCTTATTAAGTCTGCAGAGACTTGTGACAGCAGGAGAAAGCAGAGTAGGAACTGCTGCCTTTAACTCTCTGCCCTCTCTGTGTTTATGTAATTATGCAGGCAAGGTGGACATTCCCAGAAACTGGGGCCCGGGGGGCGTCTCAGAAATGAGGGTGGTCTCTGTGCCTCTGACCGGATGTGTAGCTCTGCTTGTGATGATCGTTCCGTTAAAAGATGCTGCTAAGGTGCTTGTCAATGGATGGGTGAGCAAGGGAGGACCTGACCCGAGCCTCCCTGTGGAAAGAAAGGTGGTCAGTGTTAGTCGCTCAGTCATATCCGACGCTTTGTGACCCCATGGACTGCAGGCCGCCAGGCTCCTCTGTCCCTGGGATGCTCCAGGCAAGAATGCTGCAGTGGGTTGCCCTTCCCTTCTCCAGGGGATCTTCCCGACCCAGGAGTCGAACCTGGGTCTCCTGCATTGCAGGCAGATTCTTTGCCATTTGAGCCACCAGGGAAGCCCCTGCTTACAGGGCCTGAGCATTTTAACTAGACCCGGTGTTCGGTCTGATCCACTGATGGGCTTCTATTGACTAAACAAGGGGAGAGAGAGCTTTCCCATTTTGCAGCTCTCACCTGAAGGAACACTGCTGCTGCTGCTGCTAAGTCACTTCAGTCGTGTCCGACTCTGTGTGACCCCATAGACGGCAGCCCACCAGGCTCCCCCATCCCTGGGATTCTCCAGGCAAGAACACTGGAGTGGGTTGTCATTTCCTTCTCCAATGCATGAAAGAGAAAAGTGAAAGTGAAGTCGCTCAGTCTGTCCGACTGTTAGCGACCCCATGGACTGCAGCCCACCAGGCCACTCCGTCCATTGGACTTTCCAGGCAAGAGTACTGGGGTGGGGTGCCATTGCCTTCCCCGGAAGGAACACTGCTGGCCCTTAAAGGAGCAATGTCTGCTCACAGGTTTGACTTCTATAACCAGATTGGGTCAGTGGTGTATTCTCACCCTCAGGGCCGCCAGGAATGACACCAGCCTGTACCCCGCTTCTTATCCACAGAATCCATCTCCTCCCTTCCCTTCACCCCACTCGCCACTGACCTTCAAAAGGATGTGATGACAGCAATGTGCAGCGAATCTGTGGCTTATTTCAACCTCTGTGCATTGCCTGACTCTCTGCTCAGCCTCCACTGGGAACTATTAAGTGGCAGTGGTAGTTACCCCCGGGCTGGCCACAACCCACCCGACAAAACCTACTCCATCTCCGGGGCTCTCACTTGGCATCCGGTTCAAACCAGGGCCCTCCTATTCCCCACACAGTCAACTGCCTCCACTGAGCCTCAGTTTCCTCATCCATCAAATGGGTATAACAGTGGCCCTGAGTCAGGATTGACACGAGGCCTCATGAGATGAGACAGTGCTGTTTCTGGCACACAGTAGGTGATCTTGAATGTGGGGCTTTAGGAATAGCTAGAAAGGCAGGGTGTCTAGGGTGATGAGTCAGAGGTGAGGATGGGGAAGTGGGCAGAGCATATGGTCATGTGTTTCTGTGGGCGTTCCCTGCATTTCTGCAGAACCGCAGTCCAGAGGCTAGAGCTGCAGGCCGAGGCCAGGCAGCTAGTGCGAGGAACTGGGATGGGCAGAGCAGCTAGTGCGAGGAACTGGGATGGGCAGAGGGGAGGTTGTGGGCCCATGAGCAGAACGTGGATGTAAGGAGCCCCGGACAGGAAGTGGGGAGCAGAGGACAGGCAGGGCCAGCGGGGATGCCCCGGAAGGTGTGAACAGCCTCGTGTCGGGGAGGCCACTCCTGCACCTGGGCCGCATCCTGCAGGCCGAGGGAAGCCTTAGGGAAGTGAAGTTCACGGGGAGGACTTGGTCCAGGAGAGGCAGGGCAGGCTCTCACTTCCACGGGAGGGAGCAAAACTGACTGGTGGATGTGAGGAAGGAAGGTGCGCAGCTCCCCAGCAGGCGGCTCAGCCCGGCCTCAGAAGCGTCTATTCTGCCTCCCAAGGCCTCTCCAGCCCCGCTGTGCAGCAGGCTCCCTCCCCACCCCTTTTTTATTTTTAACATTCTAAACAGCTTTATTTCAATTAGTGTACAAACCAGAAGAAAAGAACATTTACCAAGGAAAGTTTGTAACCCCTTTTTTCTATTATTACATACCATGAAAAATTCATCTTACAGTGGTTCAGACTTAGTACTTATTTACATACACATTTTTTCATGCACATATACTTCTGCATGTTTATATAAACACACACCCTCATTCACATATTTTAAACATATGTAAATGGAAATAAAAGTTTGATGAAATAAAATGCCCTTACTACAACTTGTTATCTTGAAGTGATAGACTTGGACCAGATTAGGTGAAACTTGGGAAGTTTCTTGGAAAGGAAAGCCTTCTGATGGTCTGAATTCCCTGATTTGTTTTTAGATTTTGAGTGGGGAGATCTACATGCTATTTAAGGTTGCCCCAGTATTTCCCATGAGGTGTGAAAAGAAAGCTTAAAAGCTAGATACTAGAACTTCACCATCCATTTCTCAGATGCCCAGAGATCACAGGCATTTTATAAAAAATTTAAGTAGAGATGATTATATTTTCCCGTGTAGGCTATTACAGGATATGGAATAGACTCCCCTGTGCTATACAGTAAATCCTTGTTGCTTATTATTTGATGTACAGCAGTCTGAAAGACTTTCAGAATATATTTTTGCCTGCTCTTATACCCCTCAGGTGGTTCTTTATTCCCTTTTTTTTTCTTTGGTTCGCTGGGTCTTCGATGCTGCCGCCCGCGGGCTCTGTCTAGCTGCAGCGAGAGGGAGTGGCTCTCTCTGGTTGTGGCTCCCGGGCGTCTCGTGGTGGCTTTTCCTGTGGAGCACAGGCTTCAGGAGCTGCAGCACTCACGCACAGTGGTTGTGGTGCTTGGGCTTAGTTGCTCCGTGGCATCTAGGATCTTCTCGGACCAGGAATTGAACCCGAGTCTCCTGCTTTGGCAGGTGGATTCTTTACTGAGTAGCCACTAGGGAAGTTCCTTCCTTTCTTTAACTTGCATCATTCAAGCTGTGATCTGATCCCTTCCGTCCTCTTTTCTTTCATCCTCTGATGTTTTCACAAGCATCCTTTTCTCTGTTCCTGCCCTGACCAACTTAACTTAGTAAGTACCAAGTATCTGTGGTGGGCCAGGTACTTGGCTAGGGCAGCAGATCCAGCAGAAACCACCCTGAGAATCACTGTCTTCAAGGAGCTTAGAGTCTCAGTGGGGAAGACAGGACAAAAGGTATTGAGAGGCTCATTGCTTTACACTTCTGGTGTGCACTCTGGCGGAGAAATGCACGGTGCTAGTGAAATAAGCATGGGCCCAGGGGGAATCAGATGTGTCATCCACCAAAGGGTGAGATGTGGGCTGAGAGCTGAAGGATGCGTGTCAGGCCAAAGCAAGAGCATTTGTGACCAAGGGGAGTGGCGTGTGCTAAGGCCCAGGGTCAGGAAAGACTCGGTCAGTTCCAGAATCTGCAAGGAGACCAGTGCGGCTGGAGGATGTGGTCAGAGGATTTGGGAGGTAGCAGCAGAAGAGAAGCGGGGCATGGCAGCTCTTCTGAAGAGGTGATAGTCCATACCGGGGAGCCTCTGTGGCCCCCACACCCCAGGAGCCGCACCATCCCCTCATCCCCTCACTGCACGTGACCTGCCCCCACTAGCCCAGAATAGACCATTTCTGCTGATGTCAGAGAAGGGGAAGTTAACAGCATCTGAGAGTATCTCCTACGACCACCATCCTGCAAACATGACCTCCACCACGTCCTTGAGCATTTAAGTAGAGATCCTAGGATTGGCCTAAGAATGACTTGAGAAGTCACAGGCACGTTTAAACTCTCTGTCCCACGAATCCTACCCTCAGGAAATAATCCTGAAGAAGATAAAAGCCACAGGTCCGTATCGCCTGTTGCAGAGCCAAGCACTGCTTCTGCCTCGCTGTAGGCGCCCAGGATGGACCGACAGGGTGAATTACAGCATCGTCTGTAACAGTGAAAATTCAGAATCAGCCCCCATCAACAACAGAAGGGAAATGGCTCGGTAGATTACGCTACACCCACACACTTGAGTATTATGCAGCCCCTTAAAAAAAAAGAATGCTAGTTATGAAGACTCTGTCAGAAAATGAAAAAAACATCCATAGCAGCATATTGAGTGAAAAAAGCAGTATGCCAAATTCCAGCTACACTGTGATCACAGCTTTGTATAAATCCTTGGCGTTGTAAGGACATAAAATGAAAGGGAAAAAAAAATCCACCCACTAAGATGCAACGGGGGTGGAATGCAGAGTGATTTTTCCTTCTTTTCTGATCCGTGGATATTGTTTGTTATACAATGTTGTGCATAGTCAACTAGAAAAAATAATAGCGTAAAATTTCTTGGGACGGAAGTTCTTTTATCAACCAGTCTGTCAGTCTGCTTCTTTTGAACATGTCTACAGCCTAGAACCAGACATTTTAAAGGGAATAGAGGGGAAATAGTCATAATACAGACCTAGCCTTTATGTCTCTTCTTCTCTTATCAGGAGGAGAGAGGTGAGTATGCTCTTTGTTTCAGGAGATGAAACAAAGTGAAAGAGTTCGCAGCTTTGAATTACGTGCACCTGACTGTAAGGGCTTTAAAAATAAAGAGGAGAGAAAAAAGACCAGGGGATCACAGAGGTGGACAGCCCCCACGTGGGAGCTCGAAGACTGGGAAGTCTTTTAGTCCGTAGAGAGAGGCGGGGAGTGAGTCCCACACCAGGTCTGCGTCAGTCCTCTCGCTCTTGAGCATCTTAGTGTGATCACTTGATCTAGTGAGATCACTTGGTCTGTATCCAGCAAGACGGAAATCCCACATCTTTCAGATAAAGAAACTGAGGCCAGGTGGAAATTAACAAAAGCCTAGCCAGCAGGAGAGAGCGGAGAGAAAACAATAGAGAAAGGGTTCCTTCCTAGAGGTGGTTTTGCTAAGCAGTGAACTTTTACTAAGCAGCCTACTGTGTGCCAGGCACGCTGAAATCGCCTCATCCCTGTGTCATGAGTTCAGAGGTGATGGTTAAAGCCGTGGCACGGATGGGTTCTCAGAGAAAAGGGGATTCTGAATGAGAGGACGTGCAGGAGAGCCAAGGACCCAGCTGGAAATGGAAGTTACGGTGATAAAGGGGAATTGATCTCTTGATTGACAAAGTCGAAGGGCCGCTTACCCAGTAATGACTCAGTGGCAAAGACCAGCACTCAGGAGAAACCCCCCACTGATCCGAGTGGGCGAGAAGCAAAGAGGCGTCACTTTCAGGAAAGGAGCAAGGGACTGGGGACCAAGGACAGACAGGAAAACCTCGGATCAGCACTCCCAAAATATCTTGCTGCTGAATTTGGCACAGAGAATCTCTGAGCTGGGGCTATTTCTGTTTGCTTATTAAGTCTGCAGAGACTTGTGACAGCAGGAGAAAGCAGAGTAGGAACTGCTGCCTTTAACTCTCTGCCCTCTCTGTGTTTATGTAATTATGCAGGCAAGGTGGACATTCCCAGAAACTGGGGCCCGGGGGGCGGCTCAGAAATGAGGGTGGTCTCTGTGCCTCTGACCGGCTGTGTAGCTCTGCTTGTGATGATCGTTCCGTTAAAAGATGCTGCTAAGGTGCTTGTCAATGGATGGGTGAGCAAGGGAGGACCTGACTCGAGCCTCCCTGTGGAAAGAAAGGTGGTCAGTGTTAGTCGCTCAGTCATATCCAACGCTTTGTGACCCCATGGACTGCAGGCCGCCAGGCTCCTCTGTCCGTGGGATGCTCCAGGCAAGAATGCTGCAGTGGGTTGCCCTTCCCTTCTCCAGGGGACCTTCCCGACCCAGGAGTCGAACCCGGGTCTCCTGCATTGCAGGCAGATTCTTTGCCATTTGAGCCACCAGGGAAGCCCCTGCTTGCAGGGCCTGAGCATTTTAACTAGACCCGGTGTTCGGTCTGATCCACTGATGGGCTTCTATTGACTAAACAAGGGGAGAGAGAGCTTTCCCATTTTGCAGCTCTCACCCACTGCTGGCCCTTAAAGGAGCAATGTCTGCTCGCAGGTTTGACTTCTATAACCAAATTGGGTCAGTGGCGTATTCTCATCCTCAGGGCCGCCAGGAATGACACCAGCCTGTACCCCGCTTCTCATCCACAGAATCCATCTCCTCCCTTCCCTTCACCCCACTCGCCACTGACCTTCAAAAGGATGTGATGACAGCAATGTGCAGCGAATCTGTGGCTTATTTCAACCTCTGTGCATTGCCCGACTCTCTGCTCAGCCTCCACTGGGAACTATTAAGTGGCAGTGGTAGTCACCCCCGGGCTGGCCACAACCCACCCGACAAAACCTACTCCATCTCCGGGACTCTCACTTGGCATCCGGTTCAAACCAGGGCCCTCCTATTCCCCACACAGTCAACTGCCTCCACTGAGCCTCAGTTTCCTCATCCATCAAATGGGTATAACAGTGGCCCTGAGTCAGGATTGACACGAGGCCTCATGAGATGAGACTTAGTGCTGTGCCTGGCACACAGTAGGTGATCTTGAATGTGGGGCTTTAGGAATAGCTAGAAAGGCAGGGTGTCTAGGGTGGTGAGTCAGAGGTAAGGATGGGGAAGTGGGTAGAGCATATGGTCACGTGTTTCTGTGGGCATTCCCTGCATTTCTGCAGAACCGCAGTCCAGAGGCTAGAGCTGCAGGCCGAGGCCAGGCAGCTAGTGCGAGGAACTGGGATGGGCAGAGGGGAGGTTGTGGGCCCATGAGCAGAACGTGGATGTGAGGAGCCCCGGACAGGAAGTGGGGAGCAGAGGACAGGCAGGGCCAGCGGGGATGCCCCGGAAGGTGTGAACAGCCTCGTGTCGGGGAGGCCACTCCTGCACCTGGGTGGCATCCTGCAGGCAGAGGGAAGGCTCTTAGGGAAGTGAAGTTCACGGGGAGGACTTGGTCCACGAGAAGCAGGGCAGGCTCTCACTTCCATGGGAGGGAGCAAAACTAACTGGTGGATGTGAGGAAGGAAGGTGCGCAGCTCCCCAGCAGGCGGCTCAGCCTGGCCTCAGCAGCTTCTGTGCTGCCTCCCGAGGCCTCTCCAGCCCCGCTGTGCAGCAGGCTCCCTCCCCCCCCCTTTTTTTTAACATTCTAAACAGCTTTATTTCAATTAGTGTATAAACCAGAAGAAAAGAACATTTACCAAGGAAAGTTTGTAACCCCTTTTTTCTATTATTACATACCATGAAAAATTCATCTTACAGTGGTTCAGACTTAGTACTTATTTACATACACATTTATTTCATGCACATATACTTCTGCATGTTTATATAAACACACACCCTCATTCACATATTTTAAAAATATGTAAATGGAAATAAAAGTTTGATGAAATGAAATGCCCTTACTACAACTTGTTATTTTTTTTTTTAATCCCAATCTCCTCATTTATTCCTCCCCCTCATCTTACAGTGGTTCAGACTTAGTACTTATTTACATACACATTTATTTCATGCACATATACTTCTGCATGTTTATATAAACACACACCCTCATTCACATATTTTAAAAATATGTAAATGGAAATAAAAGTTTGATGAAATGAAATGCCCTTACTACAACTTGTTATTTTTTTTTTTAATCCCAATCTCCTCATTTATTCCTCCCCCAACCTTTCCCCTTTGATAGCCATAGTTTGTTTTATAAGTCAGTGAGTCTGTTTCTGTTTGTAAATAAACTCATTTGTACCATTTTTTAAAATTCCACGTGTAAGCGAAATCATACGATATCTGCTTTCTCTGCCTGGCTTCCTTCAGTTGGTGTGATAATTCCTAGGTCCGTCCATGCTGCTGCAAATGGTGTTATTGCATTCTTTCTCATGACTGAGCGATATTGCGTTGTGTGTCTGTGTGTGCATGCTACGTCCTCTTCATCCGTTCCTCTGTCAGTGGACATTTAGGTTGCTTCCATGTCTTGGCTATTGTAAATAGCGCTGCAATAAACATTGGGATGCATGTATCTTTTTGAATTGTGTTTTTTCCAGATACATGCTCAGGAGTGGAATTGCTGACCATATGGTAGTTCTATTTTTCGTTTTTTAAGAAACCTCCATATTGTTTTTCCACAGTGGCTGCCAATGCCACCAAAAGTGTAGCAGAGCTCCCTTTTTTCCACACCCTCCGCAGAGTTTATTGTTTGTAGACTTCTTGATGATGACCATTCTGACTGCTCTGAGGTGATACCTCATTGTAGTTTTGATTTGCATTTCTCTAATAATTAGCAACATTGAGCATTTTTTTTTCACATGAAGCAATCAGTTTTGATCATTATGGAGAGATACTTTTTTTAAGATTTTAAAAAATGTATTTATTTATTTTAACTGGAGGCTAATTACTTTACAGTATTGTGGTGGGTTTTGCCACACATTGACGTGCATCAGCCACGGGTGGACGTGTGTTCCTCATCCTGAACGCCCCCCACCTCCCTCCCCCTCCCATCCTCAGGGTCATCCCAGCGCCGCCCTGAGCGCCCTGTCTCTGTTCCCTCTGCCTGGGGCCCTGGGACCACCTCTCTTCACCCACATACCTGCTCCACCTGCCACTCGTCACTTCCCCAGGGACGTCTCCTCTGGCAGCCCTCATCAGGCAGACCCTCAGTGTAGACGGTCTCATGGCACCTTTGTGGCACTGGACCCCATTCGATTTCAATTTAATTTTTATTTCTATAATTATTGATTCATATCTGCCTAAAGTAAGCTCCAAAAAAGGGGGAGAAATCAAATCTGTTAGGGTTCACCACGACATCCCCCATGCCTAGGGCAGTACCAGTGCTCAATATTCAATGAACAAATTAGTTACTAATTAAACAGTAAACCAGGGGTTTCCACAGTGTGGAACTGAAATCAGCAGCAGCAGCTGGGAACTTTTTAGAAATGCAAATGCTTGGGCCCCACCTCAGACCAAGAGAATCCTAGAGCTGGGGCGGGGGAGGCGGGATCGAAATCTGTGTCTTAAAGGAGCCCCCAGGGAGATTCTGACACACTGAGGTTTGAGATCCACTGGCCTAATTTTCTCAATTCAGTTCAGTCGTTCAGTTGTGTCAGACTCTTTGTGACCCCATGGACTGCAGCATGCCAGGCCTCCCTGTCCATCACCAACTCCTGAAGTTTACTCAAACTCATGTCCATCGAATCAGTGATGCCATCCAGCCATCTCATCCTCTGTCATCCCCTTCTCCTCCCACTTTCAATCTTTCCCAGCATCAGAGTCTTTTCCAATGAGTCAGCTCTTCGCATCAGGTGGCCAAAGTATTGGAGTTTCAGCTTCAACATCAGTCCTTCCAGTGAACACCCAGGACTGAGCTCCTTTAGGATGGACTGGTTGGATCTCCTTGCAGTCCAAGGGACTCTCAAGAGTCTTCTCCAACACCACAGTTCAAAAGCATCAATTGCTAATTTACAGATGGAACTTGAATGGACACACCCATGAGATAAGCCCTCTACTGTGTAGAAAGCAAAGCTGATCACTTTGGAAGGGCCTCTGTAATGGGCTGGGTTTTGGACAAGGCCTGAGGGCACACTCTTGCGGGCATGAGGTCACCTTCGCATCTGAACCCTGAAGGTGCCTGTGTAATTTCCTAGTTGGTGACAGTGTGGACACAGCTGGTGACATCAGCTAGTGGTAGGGTCTGAACTTTGCTGAAGGATGGGGGTGGGGGAAGAAAAACTGAGTGATGTGCTAAGATAAGATAGCCCCTGCAAACTCACAAACCTGAGGAAATACCTTTCTTGTCTGACCAGAGCAGGGTCCAGCCACAATTGTTAACTCTGTGGACAGGAATATTTTCCCTACACATCTCCAGAGAGTTCCAGTCCTACAGCCCCTCCTGCATAATCTCTTTTAACCCAGGAAGCCCAGTGTTTATTAAGTGCATGAGGAAGTGAATTGCTAAATGTTAAATAAATAAACAGATGGAAGAATCTTCCTAATAGAGGATGGATAAAATTCCCTCTCTGCTGGAACCCTCCATCACTGTAGGAAGATCCCCTCTATTTAACCCTCTTCCTCTGAGAGTGTATTTATTGGTTGAACCTGGAGATTGGACAAACAGAAGTTTGCAAGTTAAATTAGTTTGCCTTTATAGATTCACTGAGGAGGGAGGTGGAGAAGGGAAAAGGCAAACCCTGCTAGACCGGAAGCCCCATGAAGACAGGGAGCTTGCTGGTTGTACCACTCTGTCTTCAGCACCTTGGACAGAGTCGGGCACATGCCCCAAGCTCCACAAATATGAGTTGTTGATTGACTTCCAGAGTGACTGTTATGGTTGGCAATGGGCCAAGCATCACATTTGTCATCTCACTTCATCCCTAGCACAAAAAGACATGCTAGGTCCACTTTCCAAAGGAGAAAGCTGAGGCTCAGAGACATTGAGTGAGGTGGCTAGACAGATTGTGGCCTTCCACGCTGGCACCGCCAGCTGGGTTCTTAGCATCCTCCAGCCTTGTGAAATTCTTTGAGATGGACTCAGGAGGATACCTCTGCCTCCAAGGCTTCTGCTGTATGTTTTGATGCTCTCAGAGCTCTCTGTGTTCCTGAGAGTCAACAGTATGACATGGGAGGGGAGAGGGACTGACAGTTTGTTCCCTGACAGGTTACAATATTTTACTTTGTTGTCTCGCCATTTAGAATCTCTGCTGAAGGAGTGGACGTTGTTTTGGATTGCCTCTGTGGGGACAACACCGGGAAAGGCCTCAGCCTTCTCAAGCCACTGGGGACCTACATTTTATATGGTGAGTGCTCAACAGAAGCAGGGGGCAGGGAGTGCTTGAAAAGCTCTGAAAGATGAGATGTGCAGATATGTTGGGAGAATAAGATGGGGGTGTGCTCAACTTTTTCATGTTTTCTATAATATTGCTATCACCGTTCATTGTTTTCTATTATAAAAGTGCCTACTGTACTATTATCCTATGAACATGTCTCATTCTAGAAGAAATAAAGCAAGACCAAGCCAAGGGAGTGATGAGATGGAACCTGACCACCGTAGGTGGCACAGGAGGAAAATACTAATAGCTTCAAAGGAAGTTCCAAAAATGAAGCAATAAAGGACCCACAGGAGGATGGAGAGGAGTGGATAGGATGCAGGTGGTGATGGTGGGGGTGGGAATAAATGGGAAGATCTTCATTACTGAAGATGAAGTTGCAAAGTACAGAATTTCCTTCCTCTAAACTACTCCTGTACACCCCAATCAAGACAGAAGCTTTGAAGTGATGAAGTCCACGTCTGCCTCTACATTCACTTATATGCTCTTGGGTCTGGGGGATTTATGAAGGACATCTGGGAGAGGTTTCCTCCAGCAGAATGAGACCCAGAGCCTCCTCTTTCTCTTTCCTCCCTCTTCTTCCTCGCCTCCTTGTCTTCCTCTTCCAACACCACCTCCTCTCTCTCTCTCCTCCTTCCCCTCCCCCTTCTTCTTCTCTTTGTTATAGGCATAGAAAACAATTTAAACATTAGTCTCCACAAAGGAAAAAAATATATATCTGAAGCCAGATGTCCCATTCCAAAGCCAGAGGATCTTAGGGTTCTCCAGTGTGTGAGATTTTTGGCACTCTGTCCCGTGGGAATAGAGTAGAAAATTGAGCCTCAGTTCTGTATAACTCAGGAAAAAAATACTGAATTCTGTACTATTTGCTGAGAAGTTTATAAAAGAGATCTGTGAGAGGTATAAGCAGTCAAGCATCATTTTGTCATCATCAGATCATTGTAACAGAAAGAGAAGGAAGAAGCTTTCATTGCTGGAGTATTCTGGCATTATTTGTACTGGCCATGTATGAATAGTTGAAAGTTTTTGGAGGTAGATGCATAACTTTTAAATTATTACTATTGATAAGAGTAACTATGAATGTCAGTGTACAATATATGGATATTGGCTATGACTGACATGTGAGTCAAATGCAGATGAACACTTTATCCATCCTTGCTCACATACTAGTTTCACGATGTCATTCTGGTGTAATACAGCTTGATCGTATCACAAATATCTAATTCATTATATCATTTACTTGACTACTAAGTAATCAAAGCCTAGTGCTGTGATGTTTGTATCCTATCAAAGCCATGCCATAAAAGGAGAAGCAAGTTCACCAATGCCAAGGAAGTGAGTTTAAGATAGACATTGGTTTTTTTCATTTACCGGTTCTCTGAGAAGATCTTAGTTCCAAATCTGTGGGGACAAAGCAGAGGAGTTGTTGAAAAGACACCAATATTGTATAGTATCTCTCACACTCCACCCAATCCAGGACCCAGGAGGGGGTCTTTTCTTTCTGCACGAGCATCTTAGGGACGCTTCCCTAACTCAGCTTTCTGTCTTGCCTCTGAATATCACTTATTCTCACTAGCAAAGCTCAGTTGCCTACACCTTTGGTCTCAAATGGTTTTCTCCTTTCTGCCCAGACCTCTTTGGAGGTAACACATGAGTCACACCATTTCCTTGGCTTCTGAACCTGTTTCACCCTCACCTGTTGCTCTGTACCTTATATTTCCATCCATCTAACTTCTAGCCCAACCGCGCCTCTCCCCACCACTTAAATGCCCAGTCAATGTCATCTCCCCAAGCCTCTCACTCACCGAGGAATCAAATTAAAACCATAAAGGAAGCTCACAAATGAGTTCATTTCTCAGTCTCCAAGAACGGAGTCAGCAAGACATTTTGGCAGCCCATCACTTTGTTAGAATGTTGGCTTAAATCACATTTTTGCCACATGACCAATTTTCCCAAGTGATGAAACGGTCTCCTTGAGAAATGTTACTTCCTCTTTGATCCAGTGATACTTAGTTAAAATTGTCAACTTGACACCACCCACCCGCTCCATTTCCCTCACTTTTCCAAGGCTGAATTAAATTTCTTTTCAAGCTCTTGACAGTTCGGGGCCAAACAACTGCCATTCTTCCATGTGAACCAAGAGATTGATTTTCATGAGCTTGACTTAGGAGTCTTCCCTTTGCAGGCTCATCCAACATGGTGACTGGAGAGACCAAGAGCTTCTTCAGCTTTGCAAAATCAGTAAGTATCCATGCGTCTAACGTACGAGGGTGGTGCGGTGCTTGGCATGCTGTAAGCGCTTCTAAGGACATGGACCTGACAGGCTGACTCTTGTTTGTCTTTCATCTGCATCATTCATTTGCAAGAGAGCCTGTGTTCCCACCTTGCTCGTTACACGTGGTCAGGACTGACTTTGGGGCACTTTTGTTCAAATGAAGCAGAGAGGTAAGAGTCAGAGAAACTCCAGAAAGCTTTGTTTTTTATCTCAACAGAGATTGTTGGTGTTCTTAATCATTGGTCAAGAATAAACCTAGCATTAGAGCATTAGTGAAGTTTGTTTGGTCCATGGAGAGACCAGCCTTTCAGTCTGGCTACTTTCTAACCCGGTCTCCGGGACTGCCTGACATTTCTCCGTATCCTTGTTCTACTTGCTTGGATATACAATGGGACCTCAAATTTTCGCAAGCTCCTGGGGCAGTATTTTAACAGGGACAAGTGCGTGAACCACTAGCTTAGATGCTGATGTTCTGAATACAATGGATACTGTGTCCGCAATTGAGAAGCCACGTTCCTGGTACATTCACTGCTTCTGGAACCTCCTCAGGTCTGCATTCCCACCTAGGGCTACAGTTGCTAGAATTAAACTAATTTGGACTTGAACCTGCTTACCCCTACACCCACAAGGAGTCGCAGCGTCTCATCAGAGCTTGCCTTCATCCTCTCTCCTCTATCCTCCCCAGCAGCCAGTGAGGTGCTGATGGACTCACTCACTTTGTGAGCACCTTCTGAGCACCTACTGTTTGTGGCGCTGCACCAAGCACTGGGTACCGCAGTGAATTAGGCTGGCGCACTTGATGTCCTTGGGAGGGAGGGAGACAAGCTGAAATAAGTAACACATATTAATAAGATGCTTGCCAGAACATCTCTGAAAGGGGTGAAGATAGGGTGTTGCAACAGAAAAGAGCAGGATGGGGTAGAGACTTTATGAATAGGGCAGTCAGACAAAGCCGGGGCAAGGGGTTTAGAATTTACTCTCAGCATGACACTGTGGAGGTATCCAGATGCCCTCAAAGTGCCAACTCTGATTGCCAAAGGCTTTATCCCCAAATGCCCCCTGATTCTGGAATGATCAATACTTCCTGCCCGGAGGGTGGAATGAAAGGGCCTCTGCTTGCATTTGAATTTCAAAGTTCAGGTCAAGGATTACGCAGCCACGGGATAAACAGGAGCAAGAATGGAGCCTAATGAAGGATGCTGTCTGGATCGTGTCCCCTGAAGACAGGCTTTGTGTCCCTGGCAGCTGTTTCGTTGCTGTGGCTGTAATTAATGTGATGCTGACGGCCTGCTGTGGGGAACCAAATTGCTCTGAAATTACATACGATTGCAAGAAGTGTTTTCCCTTTCTCCCCTACATGCACAATCACAACACACAGTTTTAATGAAATAATTGCAGTGTGCCCAGGTTCGATGAAGGCGCTTGTAAAAACAGCCAGGGTGGAGGGTAAGATTCTCCTGCCCAGAACAAGGCTTCTGATTACCAGAAGATGTTATAGTTGGAGGTCAAGAACAAAGTTTGTTCCCTTTCAGAGGCCGGGTTCAATATTAGTTGGTCGGTTAGAAGCAAACTGAAGGTAGGGCATGCTGAGGCAGTGGAATGATGGCCTTGTTCTGGAAGGTTCTGGAAAGGCATTTTCTTTTGTACATTGGAGAAAAGCTTAGAAATCGAAGGCATAGTTGGACTCATACAGGAATTTCTCACGCAGCTATCCTACTGATGTTCCCACTTAAAACTCTTACGGAGTTTGTGTTCACATGCCATTTGTTTTTAGATCATAAGGCTATTGATAATAACAATTGAAGTCAACATTTCAAGAGCAGTCTGACTCCAGATCCAAAACTCTTACTCACTCAATCCAAAATATCTCTCCAACTTCTGATGATAAAAAGATTTCATACTTACAGACCACATACTACGTGCCAGATGCCGAGCTAAGTCGTTTGGATGTATTAACACACTTATTCCACGACGACCCTACGAGGTGTGGTAGGGACACGGAACACAGACAGGTTGAGCGATTTGCTTACAGTTGTGCACCTAGTAAGGGACAGAATTGGGGTTCAAAATCAGGCGTTTGGCTCTGGAACTCACTCAGCCACGACGGGGCAGCAGTTATAGGTTCAGTGAGCTTTCATTTCACAAACACTGCTGGAAGCGCTACGTATTCACCGTGAATCAAGTTATTAATCGTTTCTCTGCCTCCGCTTCTGTGGCAAGCAGCCCAGGCCAAATACATGTCTCTTCTAGAGCCGGCCCTGGGGCCCCTGGGCACTGGATTTTGGTGAAAATGTTGGGCATGAACCTTACCCCTACTGACAACCTTTCTTAGACTTATTTTCCAGCCATCTCATGTCCCTACTTAAAAAAAAAAAAAAAAGCCAAGCTATTTTACTTTTTTGAGCTTCCTCAATCCTGGAAGGAGGCAGGATGTAAAGGAAACAAACCACAACATAAATGTTAACTTACAAATGTTCCTAAGTGCCCACCACACGGCTGTTTGCCTTCTGTATTAAACTAGTAACCATTTCAATCTCGAGCCCTCCGGAAACTGGAACTTCGAATTTCTAAAGTCTAACAAGAACCAAAGGGGACATAATCCAGACAGAGAAAAGCAATTGGATCAATATTTCTGTGGTTTGTTAATGGGTTATCTACTTATTTTTCCTACTTATGGCTTCCCTGATAGCTCAGCTGGTGAAGAATCCCCGTGCAATGCGGGAGTCCCCGGTTAGATCCCTGGGACGGGAAGATCTGCTGGAGAAGGGATAGGCTACCCCCTCCAGTATTCTTGGGCCTTCCTGGTGGCTCAGCTGGCAAAGAATCCGCCTGCAATGCGGGAGACCTGGGTTCCATCCCCGGGTTGGGAAGACCCCCTCGAGAAGGGAAAGGCTACCCACTCCAGTGTTCTGGCCTGGAGAATCCCATGGACTGTATAGTTCACGGGTTTGCAGAGAGTCAGACACGACTGAGTAACTTTCACTCAGTCACTCATTTTCCATGTCTACAGTGGAAGGCGGGAGACAGGGAATAAGGCAGCCGTGCTTGTCAGGTGTGGGTTTCCCACTTAGGACCTTAGTGCTCGTGACATTTGCGGGTGGGTCATTTTGTCCCAAGGGCCTGCCCTGTGTGTTGCAGGATTTTAGCAACATCCGTGGCTTTTCCCCAATTCCCAGGCGGGGCAGTGGGAAAGAATCCACCTGCCAATGTAGGAGGTGCAAGAGATGGGTTTTACCCCTGGGTTAGGAAGATCCCTGGAGTAGGAAGTACTCCAGTAATCCACTCCAGAATTCTTGCCTAGAAAATTCCATGGACAGAGGAGGCTGGCAGGCTATATATAGTCCAAGGAGTAGTAAAGAGTTGGACCTGAGTGAGCACACACACACTGGCTTCTTCCCAGTAGATGCCAGTTCATTCCCTGCCTTGAGTCATCACAACAAGAAAACATCCCCAAACATTTGCCAAATGTCCTTTGGGAGGGGGGAGGGTGAGGCTGCCCTTAGCTGAGAACCACCAGTTTAGTCCCAACACTCTGGCTTCATCACTCCATCATGCTGCTCCTTCTCCCTCTGTTATGCTTCTCTTCGCTTCTTTTATCTGGTGTTTTCTGACCCAGCCCCCCAGCCTTGCTGCTGTCCCCGCAAGGAAAGCTGCTTCCACAGGCACCCCACCACACCCCCACCTCGCTTGGACTTCTCTGCCACCCTGCTCCCTTCACCAGCCCATCACCACCACCATCCACTCAGCCAAGTGCTTTAGGCTAAATTCTCCCAGGAAACCTCAGAGGCAGTATCCTGCCACGGTCCGTCACTGAGAAAAATGAAGCCTGGAGAGTAACTGGGAGCAGACTGTCAGACAGGATCCAGCTCCAGGTCGCGATTCCAACTGTGTGACTCAGCATTCTGGTCACATGTGGCCTAGGAGCTGTCTTCGTAAAGGCCTCTCCCCCACCTTGGTCCTGAGCATCTTAGAAGCATCGTTGTGCACTCATGGCAGCGCCCAGCCTAGGAGGCACTTACAAAAATACACCAGCCGGAGGTACCTCCTGGCCAGCTGGAATCCCCCCAGCCTGCCCGGCACTGACTCCTTGTCACCCACACCTTCTCTCTTTCCAGTGGTGGCAAGTCGAGAAGGTGAACCCCATCAAGCTATACGAAGAGAACAAAGTCATCGCTGGGTTTTCCCTTCTAAACCTGCTCTTCAAACAGGGCCGTGCTGGCCTCATTCGGGGAGTGGTGGACAAGCTCATTGCACTCTACAACCAGAAGAAGATCAAGCCCGTGGTGGACTCTCTATGGGCCCTGGAGGAGGTAAGGATGATGTTTCCTCAGCAGATAGTCTCTTCCTTTTGATTCTGGCAGATTTGGGTAGCCAGATCCAATCTTTTATTAAGGGGTTCTTACCGCCCCTGCCCAGGTTTGTTTGTTTTAAATGAGCATCCTAAACATCATTGTCCTAGAGTATGGAGTGCTATGAATGTAAGATATACTTTAAGTTTCATAGTGATTCTTAAACCACGTGTGTCAGTATGCCTCTTGTGCCATGAACCTTTCCCAGTAGGTCAAATTTTGATGGGTATGTACGATTTGTTTTGGCTCCAAGAGAGCGTGTACAATGTTGCAATCCTGGAGGAGGTAAGGATGATGTTTCCTCAGCAGATAGTCTCTTCCTTTTGATTCTGGCAGATTTGGGTAGCCAGATCCAATCTTTTATTAAGGGGTTCTTACCGCCCCTGCCCAGGTTTGTTTGTTTTAAATGAGCATCCTAAACATCATTGTCCTAGAGTATGGAGTGCTATGAATGTAAGATATACTTTAAGTTTCATAGTGATTCTTAAACCACGTGTGTCAATATGCCTCTTGTGCCATGAACCTTTCCCAGTAGGTCAAATTTTGATGGGTATGTACGATTTGTTTTGGCTCCAAGAGAGCGTGTACAATGTTGCAACATCAATCACATCCTCACTTGCGGGTATCTGAGACTGAGGTCAGAGCAGAGCTGAAGTCATTTGTGTGCGAAGCCCGGGTGCTTGAATCCCCTTCCAGACGTCATTGGCTTCACCCTGGGCACTGTAATTATTCATGAATTGCTAGATCTAGTGTTTGAGTCTTTTTGTTAACTGATCTGCCAAAGTTCTAGTATTTGAAAGCATTCCTTGATCACACAAAACAAGAACGCCTCAAATACTGAAGTGTGAACTGGCTGCAATGGTTCAGGAGAGATGGGCTAGGAGGAGGGAGTATCTAGAAAATTCTTCAGGACAGGAGTGGTTTTGGATATTTGGGAAGTCAGTCATGCGAGCTACCCGTGAGGAAGAAATGAAGAAATGTGGTCTAAGCTTCAAGAGACATTTCATTAAGAAACCGTCCTTGGTCTGGATGTCATGAGCTCGGCTTCAGGCAGCCAAGAAGCCCTTGGAAAATATTGTAAAGATGGGGGCTTGTGTTCTTTTGTTTTGTTGGTTTGTTTTTTGCATATAGCATGAATGAATGTCTTGTATTTTGGGGAATCATGGACACTTAGGAAAAATCTAACAAATATAAATTCTTCTGTGGGACAAATAGTAGCTGTCATCCTGGCATGAAACTTGGTGCTGTTTGCCTAATGGACTAGGTTGGCCAAAATCCAATGGCTTTCCTGAGCACAGAAAACCCTCCCACCCAAAATATTTTTGTGAGAATCACCATGTAACCAAATAGGACCAGTCCTGGATCCGTGGATCAAGCCTATATATGCCTACTTGACACAGCAATATCATAAACGGTGCTTTAAAAACCCAGCCACCAAAACCCCTTCTCTTTTATGGTAAAAGAAATGCGTGCTTAGTATAAGAAACACCTAAATTATCCAAGAACATAGGAAAAAATAAACGGAAAATCCACATTCCAAGATGGGTAACACTGTTAATACTTTGGTTTACTTGCTTCCAGTCTTTCCTCTTCTGCCCATGTTCACTGTAATTTCATTGATTGCTAAGTCAAATCAGATAATCATACGTTTCCTCTGCTGTGTAATTTCCAAGATGGTTAGCCTACGGTTATATTTTTCTTGAAAATGTATTAATTTAATGGGTCAGACACCTGTATGGTGTTCACTGTGGTCCCTCATTGGAAGAGAAAAGGGCTAAACTGTAGGATGACTGGTCTCAGAGGTCGGGGAGGAGAGTCAACTTGGGCTAGTTGAGACCAGGTATAAGAGATTACCTGTGGAGCAAAGAAGGGGACTTCAGCTTAGTTTCCAAAAGGGATCAACCAATCTGGTAGTACTGGAGTGAGGCTTAAGGGTCCTTGGCCTGGTCTTGGAAATTATTCCTGGGTTACAATGCTCTTGAATCACCAAATGTGAACTGAATCACAACTGCATGCCCAACACTGTGCATTGCTGGGGGTCGCAGTGGCAAGCAGATGGCCAAGGCCCCTCAGTTTCCAGCTCACTTTCAGAGGGCTGGGGCAGGAAAAACTCAAGTGACAGCTTTAGACCTGACATGTCTGCAGCTTGTTTTATGTCCCTGGATGTGCTCCAGCGTCTCCTAGCTTATCGTCTGTGGGAACTTGAATAGCGTTTGTATCCTCCTGTTGTGTGAAAATTGTATAGATCTCAGTTATGTTGAATTGGTTCACAGTGCTTTTCAGGTTCTACTATATCCTTCTACTTTTCTATATATTCATTCTATTAATTTTTGAGAGTTTGATATTGAAATACCAACTAAAAATATTCATTTATCTACTTAAAAAATAATTGTAATGTATAGTGGAACTATATGTAACCTTGCTCCATATTTTCCAAGTCTCCTGTAAATGTGTTATCACACTTTCATAATTTAAAAAATAACCACCACCCCCCGCCCCCACAAAAAAAGAAAAACTCAAGTGAACAAGAGTAAGTAGGGTATCCTCCAACTGCAGTAAGTTCTGGAAGGAATAAATTAGGGTATATGTTGGCAAGTAAGTGAATGTGGGGGAGAAGTTTCTACAAAGCAGTCTTTTCAACCTTTTAAAATTATTGTCCCATATGGAGTTTTTTTTTAAAAATACTTTTTTCTTAATTAACTTCCTCTGTAAAACTTTCAGTTCAGTTCCGTCGCTCAGCCTGACTCTTTGGGACCCCATGAGTTGCAGCACGCCAGGCCTCCCTGTCCATCACCATCTCCCGGAGTTCACTCAAACTCATGTCCATCGAGTCAGTGATGCCATCCAGCCATCTCATCCTCTGTCGTCCCCTTCTCCTCCTGCCCCCAATCCCTCCCGTAATCAGAGTCTTTTCCAATGAGCCAACTCTTCACATGAGGTGGCCAAAGTACTGAAGTTTCAGCTTTAGCATCATTCCTTCCAAAGAACACCCAGGGCTGACGTCCTTCAGGACTGGTTGGATCTCCTTGCGGTCTAAGGGACTCTCAAGAGTCTTTTCCAACACCACAGTTCAAAAGCATCAATTCCTCGTGAAACTTTAGTCCCACAGATATACCATCTCCCTACCTACCCACCTGTCATCTATCTATGTCCTGTATGTATGTTTGTGTTTTACACATATTAAAAGTGTACGACTTTATTAAAAAAAATCCTCCAAGAACCAATTTTCACCCCTTTGGGGGTAGTTTTGCTCCCACTAAACCAATAGTAACCCGCCCCCACTGCCAACTAGGACAATGAAACTGTTTCCAGCCATTGTCAAATGTTCCCCAGGAGGGATGGAGAGAAGGCAGAGCCTTCCCTAGTTGAGGACCACCACTTTATATGAAGCTGTATTGAGCCTGCCCTGCTGGCTCGGTGGTAAAGAAGTCACCTGTCAGTGCAGGAGATTCAGGTTCGCACCCTGCTCAAAGATCCCATATGCCTCAGAGCAAATAAGCCACTGCCCCACAACTGTTGAGACTGTGCTCTACAGCCCAGGAGCTGCAACCACTGAAGGCCACGTCCCCTAGAGTCTGCGCTCCAGAACAAGAGAAGCCGCTGCAATGGGAAGCCGAATGCTACAGTTAGAGAAAAGCTCACGCAACAGCGAAGAACCAGCATAGCCAAAAATAACTAATTAATTTGATTTGATTAAAAAAAAAATCAAAGACGTCATACTGATTAAGACAGTCACCAGGAAAACAAAGGCATTATAGTCCCTGTAGCAGGCTAGTCATTCACAGAGTGGAGAGAGACGGCTGCTGCCCTGTTTGCTAACAAAAGCACCCACAGTCACTCATCAACAACACCCACCAACTTTTTGATGGTTCTCTTCAGCAGTATTTACAGACAGCATTTTAGAAGCTGCACTTGGGCCAAGCTTGGCTATTTATCAAGCCCACACAGCTCTTCTGGGCTTGAAGAGAACAGAGCATGCTTATTACTTGCAAACCTCTGAAGGATGACTACAATGAGTCTCCCCCATCCTCTCTGGTAAATGAGTTCACAAAATTACTTCTCAGGCCAGCTCTATAACTTCATCTATGGAACAGAAAGCCCATAGAGATTAAAAGAAAATTTTCTTGGGCTCTCTGAGAACTCAAACTAGAGGATTTAATAATATCAGAGGTGATTAGGGTTCCTTTTTAGCCATCTATCTTCAACTTTATTGTAAATGTTATACACAGCTTGGGCGATATGCTGCAGCCTCAGGTTTGGCTCCAGATACTAAATGTGCAGCTGTACCTAAAACTGGAAAAACAGTTCAGAGATGGGAAAGGGAGAAAAAAATACATCTGTCAATCAAGCAGCAGAGACATTATTGGGCACCTACTATGTGCTCACACTGTATTAAGATGTCACATCTACAGAAGGGATAGGTCACTTGTTCCCTGCCCCTTACATTTATGATTTCATTCCTGAGACAATCCCTAAGACCTATGAAACAGAAGAACTGCATTTTCAATTTGGGGATGTCAGTTTCAAGTGTGACTGGGCTCGTAAACAGAGGAGAATGGTGTTAAGGAAGAATGAATGTTCAGAGATGGTTTCGAGAATGAGTTAGGTCTTGGTTGAGATTAGCAGAATATAGATTCTTAGGATGATGCTGGGGTTAATAAAAACAAAACATTGCCAGCAGGAGGGACCGTGTGAAGAAAATCAGAGAAGTGGGAATGAGTATGGGCTACCTGGGGTAGAGAAGTCTGAACAAAGCAGAGGAACAGGAACAAAGGATGAGAGGAAATAAGGCTGATCTGCTCAATGGAGTTCAAATCTTGCATTTGAACTGGCCTTGCCTTTGCTGCCAGGCTCAGACGGTAAAGCGTCTGCCTACAATGCGGGACATCCGGGTTCAATCCCTGGGTCCGGAAGATCTCCTAGAGAAAGAAATGGCACCCCACTCCAGTATTCTTGCCTGGAAAATCCCATGGATGGAGGAGCCTGGTAGGCTACAGTCCAGGGGGTCGCAAAGAGTCGGACACAACTGAGCGACTTCACTTTAAAGGAGAGTGAGTTGACATTCTGGGTGAGCAGACTGCTATTTAGAGACTGTGGCCTAAGGAATATGACATCATTTCATCTCTCAATTCCCGGAGGAACATCCTGGCCCCAAGTATGGCACTAGAAAGATACACACCTGGAGTATACAGCTATGGCTTCTGATCACAAATGCCTCTACCTGTCTGCTGTTTAATAGCACACAGTTATGAGCTGAACTGCGTACTCCCTGAAATTCACATGTTAAAGCCCCCAATCCCAGTCCCACAGAACAGGACTGTATTTAGAGACAGGCCTTTAAAGAGATAATCAAAATGAGACCTTTGAGTAACCCTAATACAATCCAACTGGTATCCTTATAAGAAGAGAGATTAGGTTGAAGAGGGACATGGGGGATGTTTTGCATAAAGACTAAGTGAGGACGTGGTCTCATGAGAAGATGGCCATCTGCAAGCCCAGGAAAGAGGCCCAGAATGCATCCAATCCCACTGACACCTTGATCTTGGATTTCCAGCCTCCAGGATTTGAGAAAATACATTTCTGTCATTTAACACCGCCTCCAAGTCTGCAACATTTTGTTATGGCAGCCCTAGCAACGAGACACAGGGTTGCAGGAAGGTCTTGACAATTTTATAATATGCCATTAAAGACATTTTATAACATTATTTACATATAAGTCTGTGATTACACTCTAATTATGGTACCGTCAGCCACAGGTAGCTATCCAAATTCAATTAAGTCAAATGAAAAATTCAGTTCCTTGGCCACATTTCAAGTGGTCAGTAATTGCATGTGGCTAGTGGCTACCATATTGGACCATGCAGAGATGGAAGGACATTCCCATCCCTGCAGAAATTCTCCTGGAGCTGGTCTGTGAGATGATGTCATCCTCCTGTTTGAAGGTAGGAAAGGAATTTGTTTCCCTAGCAATCTGGTATGATTACCCTTCGTAAATTATGTTAATTATGCCCTTCCTTGTATATCTCTCTTTGCTTTGGCTATAGTGAAGTTCACTGCCCAAATGCAGTCATTTATTTGATCTAAGTGCTCCAATCTCTCATTGTGGGTCCCCGGCATTTTTCCCTTCATGTTATTAACTGTGGCTTAATTATACATGTGTCTTTCATTCTGTGACATCATGAAACCTACAAAGATAGAGGTCTGCCTAAAAGAATAAATGAAGGAAAAATAATGTGATGCTGAGTTTGATTAGGGACCCTTATCTGACACAGAGCAAGAGGTTGACATGATAAAAGGGAGATTACTGTTGAACCAGTGAGAGGGAGGGTGGAATGGCTCAAGAGACAAGGATGGGTGAGGGTGTGGTTGTTACTTTTAAAGAACTCCCAGACTTCAACGCCAATACCAGCCTGGGAAGGTAAAAAAGGATGAAGCCAATTATCTGAAACAGATACCCAAGCCAAAACCAAGAGGCAAAGGCTGCAGAAGAAGCCGCGGAAAGTCCCACTTAATTATGGCAGATGGCAGTTGACTGGTGCAGACCTCTTTTAAAGATGGACAGGCTCCTGGGACTTCCCCGGTTGTCCAGCAGTTAAGAATCCGCCTGTCGATGCAGGGGACATGGGTTTGATCCCTGGTCTTGGAAGTCCCACGTGTGTAAGGCAGCTGAGCTCGTGCACCACAACTAGTGAGCCCGTGCCCCCAAACGAGAGAAGCCCTCGCTCCGCTCCAGAGTAGCCCCCACTCGCCGCACCTAGTGAAGGCCCGTGCGCAGCAGCCAAGACTGCACACAGCCAAAAATAAGCAAATAAAAAGAGTTAGGAGCCCCTTCAGAGGCCAGCTGGGTGTAGGGGGAGTGCCTAGAAGCGGCCTCTTGAAGCATAACGTATGCGTGTATGCCATGTACACACTGGTTTGGAGGATGGACTGGGGCAGGCAGGAGGTAACCGCAAACTTTCACGCCTGGGTGGACAAGCCCCAGACAAAAGTGGAAGCTGTGGAACGGGAGAGGATGAGCGAATCTGGGCCATTGGGAAGGATGGAGAGCCGATATAAAGGACGAAGGGGAAGCAAATGACCAATGGTCCGTCAGTCTGGGAAACCAGGGCTGAGCTTGCTGGCAGTATGATTCGAGTTAGTAGTGATGGAAGCTGCTATGAAAAAATTAACGCGCTCAGATGTGGGTTTGGTTTAAAGTGATGGTAGAACAGCAAGTGAGGTCCATGGGCAAGTCAAACGCACCTGAACTCGAGAGAAGAAGGCTGGATAATTACAACTACCACTACTGCTGACATTTCTGGGGGATTTACTACATTCCAGGCATTGTTCTGGGGCTTCCCTGGTGGCTCAGCTGGTAAAGAACCTGCCTGCAATGCAGGAGACTTGGGTTCAATCCCTGGGTTGGGAAGATCCCCTGGAGAAGGGATAGGCTAATGCCAGTATTCTGGTCTGGAGAATTCCATGGACTGTATACTCCATGGGGGGTTTGCATGGATTAATTTATTTAAATTCTCCAAAATCCCTAAGGCTTCCCAGGTGGCACAGTGGTAAAGAATCCTCCTACCAATGCGGGAGACATGTCCCTGGATCCCTGGGTAGGGAATATCCCCTGGAGAAAGAAACAGCAACTCACTCCACTATTCTTGCCTGGAAAACTCTCACAGAGGAGCCTGGTGAGCTACAGTCCGTGGGGTTGCAAAAGAGTCATTCACAGCTAAGCCAGAGAGCAAGCATGCCGCAAGCCTAAGACCCAGCTACTC
Organism: Oreotragus oreotragus; assembly: GCA_006410675.1. NCBI lineage: Eukaryota > Metazoa > Chordata > Mammalia > Artiodactyla > Bovidae > Oreotragus > Oreotragus oreotragus. The sequence continues at coordinate 275,153 of SJYX01015931.1, forward strand.
TGATCCTCATCCTACAGGCTGCAAAAGTGAGGCTTTGGGCAGAGTTATCCATGCCCAAAGTCCTTGCTTACAATTGAATTTAATGGAAATTTGAACCCCAGGGAAGTCCAATGCATAGAAGTTATTGCAAAAAAAAAAAATATGACTATGAATAAACTCATTGAGTAAAAAAAGGAGCAAAATAATATTATCAAACACTTATCATAGCATGTTTGTATGTGCCCAGTGGCCTGGGAAATGCTGAGAACAGCCAGGAGCCCAGCGGGCTACAGTCCAGGGGGTCGGTCACAAAGAGTCGGACACAACTGAGCGAGTAAATAAGAACAAATGTCCCCAGTTCTCCAAGCAAGCACTTTCCATGAACCAACCCACTTAATCCTCACGACAACCCCGGGGGTAGGCACTGTCACTCTTCCTGAAACACCAGTAAAGAAAGAGGGCTGAGATGAAGTCAGCTGCCCAGGCTCACATGGCTGGTGTGCGGTGAAGCTGGCCTTCAGATCACAGGCATTAGCTTCTACTGAAGAAGGAAGAGGGTAAGGCCAGAACCCCACCCGCACCCTTCTCTCTGCCCGTAAAAGGTGAGGCGGCCCGGGCAGGGGAGGGCGTGGGGGCCGGTAAAGGGACGACCATGATCATCGGCCGGCCCTTAGCGTCCAGACGGCCGGCCAGTCGGGAGGTGCCAAGGAAAAGCCTTTGAATCTGGCCCGGGGGTCACTGTTGACCTTTCGGAAAGCCTCTCAGTAGAACGATGTGGGCAGAAGTCCGAAGGCAGAGGGTCAGGAAGTGAACGCGTGGGTAGGATAGGCTGATGGCCAGCGTAAGCCTCCCATTTGGCAGCGAGCAGAGTAAAGGGCTGGCAGAAGCCAGGAGGAGCAGGCGCCACAGGAGGGCTGCTTAGAAAGTAGGTCATGGGTTCCATGGGCTCGGGGCCATTTCTGTTTAGCGAGATAAACGTGTCCTAAAGTTAATGACAGTTGTACAACCCTGTGAAGATACTAAAAACCATTGCTCTGCACCCTCTGAATGAATCGTGTGGTATGTAAAGTGTATCTCAATACAGACACACACAGAGGGAGGGAGAGAGAGCAGGGCTATTTAAGGATGGGGTAAGAGGACCGGAGAGAAGGGAAGGAGCTACAGTTTGGGCAGTCAGATCCCTGGCCTCGGTCCTTACTAACATCCTAGCTGCATGGCCTGATGGAACCAGACATTCAAGCTAGCCCATCCTCCCAGTTTTCAGACAAGGAAGCCAAGACCACAGAAGTAACCAGTAGTTTTGCTTCATGCCCCTTACTTTTTTTTTTGTAGCATGTCCCCCTTTCTTTCAAGTGAAACCCTAGACTGTTCAGTTTAACATAATCAGTCCCCCATGCACAGCCTTCCAATTTCCACACGCATTCTCCCGGCATGCCCTGCTCACAGGTGTGAAAGTGAAAGTGAAATTGCTCAGTTATGTCCGACTCTTTGCAATACCATGGATGGAGGAGCCTACTTCCGTCCTTGGGATTTTCCAGGCAAGAATACTGGAGGGGGTTGCCATTTCCTTCTCCAGGAGATCTTCCCGACCCAGGGCTTGAACCCGGGTCTCCTGCATTGTAGGCAGACGCTTTACCATCTGAGCCACCAGGGAAGTCGTACCTCAGGTTTTCTGCACCTCAAACGTGTCAGCACCATCATGCCCCCCAGCGCTGCCATGCACCTGCTCTCACCCCACTCAAGTTGGAGTGAGATCAAGGCCCCTGAGTTATATCTTCATCCATGGCAAGATGAATAACAGCCCCTTCAAGATGTCCACATCCTAATCCCTGAAGTCTTTGAGTATGTTCCCTTATGTAGCAAAGGGACCCTGCTCATGTGATGAAATTAAGGGTTTTGCCATGAGGAGACTTCCCTGGACTGTTTGGGAAAGACTGATCCCATCCCGAGAGCCCTCACGAGGGAGTCAGGGGAGTCGGAAGAGACGTGAGCAAGGAAGCGGAGCAGGGAAAGGCCGTGTGATGCGGGGACACAAGCCGGGGAGGGCAGGTGGTCTCTAGAAACCAGAAAGGACAGGGAAGCCCCGGCCTCCAGAAGAAGCCAGTCCCGCGGACGCCTTGGTTTCTATGCATTTGGCCGATTTCAACCTTCTGACCTGCAGAACTGTAGAAGGGTACGTTTGCATTGTGTTAAACTGTGAGTTTGTGGTGATGTGCCATAGCAACAACTGGAAATCAGCACGCCATCCGTTCAACGGACACTTAACAGGGGCCAGGCTCTGAAAGCTGAGAGGAGCAGTCAGATAATTATACGAGTGGGAGGCGAGCCCTTGAGGGGTGGAGCTGGATGGGAGCATGACCAGGTGCGCACCTTGGCCCAGAGAAGGGCCTGGAAGCTAGAGAGACACGGAGGTGGGAGCATCCAAGCCTTGAAAAGCGTGAATTGGGTGGAACGCAGAGATGGGGAGGCCAGGAAGGCTGGCCTCGGGAGAAGGCGGGGTAGAGAGACATCCCCACCAACCGCCCAGCTCCCCCATCACTCCAGCCTCCGGGACCATGGTGCTTCTTCAGAGACCCAAGTCTCTGTTGCCTCCTTGCTTTTATCCCTCCTCTTCTCTCCACCTGCCATGCCCTCCCCTCTTCTTTGTCCTTCTGCAAAACTCCTGCTCACCTGTCAAGACTCGGGGGCACTGTTGACTCCTCTGCAAAAACACCCCCGGCATCCCCTAACGTTGCCCTGACCCCAGCCCCCGCTTAGCAACGCCTGCTTTCAGGTCCCAGGGTTAGCTGCCCTCACTGACACGCTCACAGTCACCTGTGACGATAACGGTACCTTCCGTCGGTTTGGTGGGACCGGAAGGCGCTGCACCGAAAGCTGGATGGAGAGTAAGAGCTGGCAAGCTGTTATCACAGCGCCGTCGCAAGTGTGTTCCCCATGGGGTCGTGGTCTTTGCAGTCAGGGGCTCTCAGACAAGGTATCGAGCAAGGATGGAGTGCAGAAGGTGCCTGGGGGCTCAGGGCAGGTTGGCATCCACCAGTGGTGCAACCCCTGCCACTCAGGCCCTAGCCACACAAACTCATCTCCGCCAGAGTCCCCGCTGCATTGCAGGATTAGGTTTACTTGCAATCCGGCGCTCCCTGTTAAGAGGTCTGGGAGCTCAGCTCCGAATACACGTCTGTTGTGAAGGAAATGATTGTTCTCGCCTTCACGCCCTTTGTCTAGCTGAAAACGAGTCACAGAACAGGATTTCCTCGCGAGCCAGGGATGGAGTCAGTGCAGGCTGCTCTTTTGCTGTGTTCTTCCAAGACCTGGGCGAGATTCTGCTGCTTCCAGAGGCTGGACAGGAACACGCCCGTTTGCTTCTGCTTGCCTTCCTAGGAGGTGGGGGGATCAGGGTACATGTCTTACTTGCAAGGGGGCATCAAAGGACTGTTTTCAAATATTTTTCGAGGTGTCTGTCCTGATGTGTTCAGCAGAGATTCTGGCCTATTTGCTAGACCAGAGAAGAGGGATAAATGACTGTTCTTCAGACCAGGATAGTGTGAACGGGAGAACAGACATTTAAATCAGGGAATGCAGGAATAAAGGCCACACCATGGCAGGTAAACACACTGTGGATGCTGATTTCAATCTCACCTTCTGAAATCCAGCCTCCTCCCTAAGCACCCTTTTCCTCCACTGGAAATGGGGCTGCTACCATGTTCCCTGCAATTGCAAAGGATTCTGTGGTTCTTGTGCCATCGACGGATATATGTTGAATCCTTGCAAACTGTAAAGCACTCTGTAAATCCTTGCAAGCTGCTCAGCCACTCAGTCATGTCCTACTCTGCGGTCCCATGGACTGACTGCATCACCCCAGGCTTCCCTGTCCCTCACCACCTCCCAGAGCTTGCTCAAACTCATGTCCATTGAGTCAGTGACAGATGGACTCATCCAACCATCTCATCCTCAGTTGTCCCCTTCTCCTCCTGCCTTCAATTTTTCCCAGCACCAGGGACTTTTCCAATGAGTCAGTCCTTCGCATCACTTTCCCAAAGTATTAGAGCTTCAGCTTCACCATCAGTCTTTCCAAAGAATATTCAGGACTGATTTCCTTTAGGATTGATTGGTTGGCTCTCCTTGCAGTCCAAGGGACTCTCAAGAGTCTTCTCCAACACCACAGTTCAAAAGCATCAGTTCTTCCACGCTCAGCTTTCTTTATAGTTCCACTCACATCCATACATGACTACTGGAAAAACTGTAGCTTTGACTATACAGACCTTTTGCTGGCAAAGTAATGTCTCTGCTTTTTAATACTAGATTTGTCTAGGTTGGTCATAGCTTTGCTTCCAAGGAGCAAGTGCCTTTTAATTTCATATTATAATATGCGAGAGCAGCAGCAGATGGGATAAGCTTTGGGACAGTAAACAAACGCACTGGGTTTCCTGACCCTCTCACTTCTGGCTGTTCAGCCTCTAACACTTTTCTCTGAGTCTCCTTTTCCTCACCTATAAAATAGGAACAACTGGGAGCTTCCCTGGTGGTCCAGTAGTTAAGACGCCCTGCTTTCACTGCACGGAGTACAGGCTTGGATACCTGGCGAAGGAACTAAGATCCCTCAGGCTGCGAGGTATAGCCAAAATATTTTAAATAAAAAAAATTTTTTAATAAAATAAAATAGGAACAACTGACCCTGTTTCTCAGAAGAGTTATATATTTGTTTCCTAGAGCTGGCATAACAAAGTATCCCAAACCGAATACCAATAGACATTTACTGTCTCCCACGTTGGGGGGGCCAAAAGTCGGAAATGCACGTATCAACAGAATTAGTTTCCTCTGAGGATTGTTAGGGAGGCTATTCGGGCCTCTCACCCCATGTCTGGTGGTTTGCTAGGTATTTCTTAGCTCGCAGAAACATCATCGTCCCTCTCTGCCTTCCTTTTCACATGAGGTTCTCTCTCTGTGTGTGTGCGTGTGCGTGGGTCCACATTTCCCTTCTTCTAAGGACATCGGTCGGGTCATGTTGGATGCAGGCCCACCCTACTCCAGGGTGAGCCCTCCTAGTTTCATTTTCAGTGACCCTGTTTTCAAGCAAGGTTGCATTGTGAGGTCCTAGGACTTTGAGGGCTTCCCAGTTAGCGTTGGTGGTACAGAACCCATTTGCTAACTGCAGGAGATGTAAATGATGTGGGTTTGATCCCTGGGCCAGGCAGATCCAGTGGAGAAGGTCTTCACTCCAGTGTTCTTGCCTGAGAACCCCATGGACAGAGGAGCCTGGCAGGCTACAAGTCCACGGGGTTGCCGTGAGTCGGACACGACTGAAGCGACTTAGCACGCATGCGAACTTGCAGGGGGTGGGAGAGCATGGGACACAATTCAATCCGTAACAAATGGTGACTCAGATAAGATCAAACGGAAAAATATTTTGTGGACTATGAAGGGCTGAAGACGCAAAATTCCGCATTAGGCTTAAAAGGGCAGGTTCCTGAATCGTTCAGGTCCTCCAGTGATAACTGTGAGTTCTCGAGAAAGGTATTTCACTTCCTGAGGCCTCGCTTTCTCCATCTGTGAGATGGGGTAATAGCAGTGCCTCCTCTGTGGGGTCATTGTCGGGGCAACGCAGGGGGGCAGTACCCAGCCCTGAGTCAGCCTCTGTCACCATGTCCGAGGGGTGGGATGAGGGGGCTCCCATCTTTCTGTCCCTCAGCAGCTGAGCCCCTGGGCTGATTCCCCCTCCATTTGCCACTGCGTGATGCAGACAGGCTAACCGGGGCCCTAGCCTCACGCTTTCCCTTCATTCCCACGGGCGCCGCTTCGTGGCACAGGAGCTCAGAGCAGCACGAACGATAAGCACATGCTTCTGTTTGGATCCTCGGCACCTCCGCCCATCTCGCCTCGGGTTTCTAACTGTCAGCTTGTTGGGGGAGGCTCTGCCAGGAAAGTGCCGTGTTCTGGTTAGTCATTTAATAAGCTCTACACGTGTAGCTGTGAGTCCTGGACAAGGGACAAGGTAGCAGTGGTGGCTGCAGGTGGCTGTCTGCACTGAGCTCTTCACTCGCCTAGACTCCCGACTGTCCTGGAAGGAGACATGATGTCACCCATTTTACAGATGGGGAGACTGAGGCTCGGAGAGAGGGCTACATGGCCCAGACGAGGTCATACAGCGGAGAAGCGGTGGAGCCGAACCTCGCCTCCCAGGCTGGCTCTGTCCTTCGTCTGATCTCACAGCCAAGGCTCAGCCCCTTGTAGAAGGGGGTGACTACCCCAGCCCTACGTCCTGCTCGCCCCGACTCCCCAATTGGATGCTTCCTGAGTCAGGGGTGAGACTGGCTTTCAAAGCCCTTGTGCACCCATCCTGAACTTCTGTGAGTGCAGACAGTTGATTCTGAACTGCAAGCCTTGGTTTCCTTCCTCTGTAAGATGGGGCCGACCCTCACGCTCCTGTCCGTGTGAAGTCTGGGACGGCCACGGGGCGGCCACGTGGCAGCAGTGACCCAGGTGCCGTGTCCAGATGCCTCGGGTGGGGGCTTCCTCTAACTCCTTCACTTCTTCCTGTCCCTGTCTCTTCCCAGACTGTGTCATTTACATCACCTCACACGCGTTGTCAAACAGCTCTTGGGTGAGGATGGGGCCACGGGGAACAGCTTCAGTCACCTGATGCCCGCTGCGGCCTTCTGGGGTGGGTGTTGCTCTGCCCATATCTCAGATGAGAAGACTCGGGGGAGGGGTGCTGATCCTGCTCTGAGACGTGAGACTTGAGTGACAGCACAAACTCACGTGGCTCCCAGGCCAGTGCTTGGGTCTCACCAGCTTGGGTCTCTCTGCCTTGCCCCAGTGGTCATGAATTATGAGCTAGTCTGGCTGATCACTGCACTTTTATTCTTGGCAAGTGGACATGTTCCAAATGACCCTCTTTACCATCCAAGTCACTGTGTCCAAGGGCGTGGTGGGAAGTAAAGGTGACGATTCACAGAGGCTTACCCACCATACCCCTTCTATCTACACAGCATTTTACTTGCCTTGTGGGCACTGAGCCCCACAGTTATCCCACAGAGATAGGCAGGTCAGGAGTTGTGCCCATTATACAGATTTTTATAAAGAGAGACTGAGGAAGATAAATGGTACAAAGTAGCAGAACCAGGAATTGAAGCAAGGTTTCTTACTTTGGAGTTCATGTGTCTTTGTGTGTTCATGAGTATGTGTTTGTTTATACGTGTGTCTGTGTGTGATGTGTGTGTCTTTGTGTGTTCATGAGTGTGTGTTTGTTTATATGTGTGTGTCCGTGTGTGTGTGTTTGTGTATGTTTGTGAATATGTGTCTTTGTGTGTAAGGTGTATGTTTATGTATTTGTGTGTGTCCTGTGATTATGTGTGTTTTGCCTATTTTGCCAGCATAATTTTTTCTTGCAATTAAAAGATTAAATGATATAAATATCATATGACCACAACACCCATTTAGGAAACAGAAGAGAGAGAAAAAGGTCACCCATAATTGTGCTACCCTAAGGCTTCCCTGGTGGCTCAGCGGTAAAGAATCCACCTGCCAGAGCAGGAGATGCAGGTTTGATCCCTGGGTTGGGAAGATCCCTTGGAGAAGGAAATTGCAAAACACTCCAGTTTCCTTACCTGGGAAATCCCATGGACAGAAGAGCCTGGCAGGCTGCAGCCCATGGGGTCACAAAAGAGCTGGGCATAACTAAGCAACAAACAGCGGCGAACAAAATGGCGGCTGTCGTCCTGGGTTGGGAAGATCCCTTGGAGAAGGAAATTGCAAAACACTCCAGTTTCCTTACCTGGGAAATCCCATGGACAGAAGAGCCTGGCAGGCTGCAGCCCATGGGGTCACAAAAGAGCTGGGCATAACTAAGCAACAAACAGCGGCGAACAAAATGGCGGCTGTCGTCCTGATGTGCTCCAGTCTCGGTTTCATCCCTATACATCTCTTCCCCTCCACCCTGACAGTTGTAAGCGGTCCACATTCCCTCCTGAGCCTGTGTGAGCACGTTAGGAGAATATTATGGTGCCTGTCTAAGGAGGGACGTGAAACCACAACGAAATGGAGGAGGTCTTTGCTTTGGGCCATTGAAGGGTTAGGGCGTCAACATAGGAATTTTGCAGAACACAAGCATTCAGTTCATAACACTCCCTGATTTCCCGAAAGAGGCTTAGTTTAATCCTTCTTTTCTTCCCTAAGGCTTCCCTGGTGGCTCAGCGGTAAAGAATCCACCTGCCAGAGCAGGAGATGCAGGTTTGATCTCTGGGTAGGGAAGATCCCTTGGAGAAGGAAATTGCAAAACACTCCAGTTTCCTCACCTGGGAAATCCCACGGACAGAAGAGCCTGTCAGGCTGCAGCCCATGGGGTCACAAAAGAGCTGGGCATAACTAAGCAGCAAACCACGGCGAACAAACCGGCGGCTGTCGTCCTGACCTGCTCCAGTCTCGGTTTCATCCCTATACATCTCTTCCCCTCCACCCTGACTCAGGTTGTAAGCGGTCCACATTCCCTCCTGAGCCTGTGTGAGCACGTTAGGAGAATGTTATGGTGCCTGTCTAAGGAGGGATGTGAAACCACAACGAAATGGAGGAGGTCTTTGCTTTGGGCCATTGAAGGGTTAGGGCAAACATAGGAATTTTGCAGGAACACAAGCATTCAGTTCATAACACTCCCTGATTTCCCGAAAGAGGCTTAGTTTAATCCTTCTTTTCTTTCTAATATAAAAATGGGGTAAAGAAATGTGCCTCCAATACTGTTTAGGTGCCTTTGGATTCCTTCCTTGACTTGTTTTTCATTTAAGGTGGCTTTTTTTTTNGCCACATGGACTGCAGCCTACCAGGCTCCTCCGTCCATGGGATTTTCCAGGCAAGAGGACTGGAGTGGGTTGCCATTGCCTGCTCCAGAGTTAGGCCCTGAGGAGACAGAAAAGCAAGGTACCCTCAAGGAGCAAACACCAGCTGGTGGTAGACACGTAGATAGACAATCACAGTGTTTCGTTGCAAGCTCACTGGTGAGAACATTCATGAGAAATACTGGTGGCAAATGGCGGGAGTTCAACTCTGCTTGAGTGGTCTCGTGGTGGTGAGACCCTTTATAAGCCACACCCTCCCTGTCAGGATTGCAGGCTTTATTTGTCCATCCCTTGTTGGCAACTTGTTAGACAGCTGAAGATTTAGGTGCTCTCCATCTTGGAATAACTTTCCAGTGTTTTAAAAGAAGGAAAAGGTGCATTCAATATGTTGGTAGATCTTCATTGTCTTTAAAGAAGAAGAAGAAAGGAAAAGCCTAAAGGCAAAATCAAGACTGAAGAAGTAAGAGCTAAAAGGGGATACCTTGAAATTACGCCGTCTCTTTCTCTCCTTTTTTTTTTTTTTTTTTTGGTCAAGATGCTTATTTTTTGTGTTTAAAAATGTGACGAGGAGATTTCTTCCTCCTTGGAGGATGCTCCTAAGGGCAAGCACTGAGTAGCCTCTGCTACCCCTTCTGTGATGGTTTTCCTGTTTGGATCCATTTTAAGTTGTTTTCCTGCCCCCCGGCTTCCACGTGGCTGCCATTTTCCAGGGTCCTCTGCTGCCTTCTTATTTACCCATCGGTTGACTCTTTTCTCGTTCCTAGGCTGGCAGGCTTCCCCACATCATTATTCTCTGTTTATATCATTAGCTGCAGTTTAGGTTTGTGGTGTGATGGGAATCATCCTCAAAGCGCTGCAGATAGGACTCCCTCCCTGTAACTCTCATCACCTATGTTTGTACTTCTCCCAAAGTGATGATAAACTTATCACACACCTGCAGTGCTGAGAAACATGCCTTTAAAAAAAGGGTGATCGGTCTCCCCTGGTGGCTCAGCGGGAAAGAATCCTCCTGCCAGTGGAGGAGGCGCAGGTTCAGCCCCTGGTCCGGGAAGATCCCACCTGCCTTAGAGAAACTAAGTTCCTGTGCCACAGCTACTGAGGCTGCGCACCGGAGCCCCAGAACCACAAGTGAGGCCACTGCGACCCGAGGCGCACACACCACAGCGGGAGAGGAGCCCCCGTTCTCTGCAACTAGGACGAGCCTGCACAGCAGTGAAGGCCCCAGGCAGCGAGCGGTACATGTGAAAAAATACTTATGCAAACTAGGTGATGGCTGCTTCTCGCGCTGACATTCCAAGCGTTTTATTGGCTCTAGGAGGTGCTGGCTGAGTATTTTCTTGTTTGCTGCAGGGTTCATTTTGTACCTTTCCTTGCCTGTAGGTTGAGTTTCTGCTCACCATCGCTCTGTGGTGTTTGGATGGCCTTGGCTCACATCAGGAATGCCCTTCCCCACCTTCTACCAACAATGAGTGTCAAATGAATGACTTTCCCTACTTGTGGTCAACAGTAAACATTTTTTTTTTGGTGGTGGGGGGGATGCTGTCTGCATTCATTCTTCAAAAAGTTTATTTATTTATTTTTAAACATTATTTATTTGGCAGAGTGAGGTCTTTGCTGCGGCACGTGAAATCGTCCCCTGCATTGAAGCATGCAGGATCTTCTGCTGTGTCGCCCAAACTCTCAGTTGCAGCTTGTGGGATCTAGCTCCCAGACGGGGGACTGAACCCAAGCCCCCTGCATTGGGAGCGCAGAGTTTTACCCACTGGACCACCAGGGACATCCCCCAAACGTTTACTGATACCTACTCTGTGCTAGGGGATGTTGTAAGATGAAGAAAATAATGGAAAATGTTTCATTTTCCAGAGTCTCTAGGGAGAGAGGTCTGATGTGTAAATTGATCCATTCCAGTGCAATGTGGTTCCCATGGGAACAAAGTGTGACCAGGTCTTGGGGGGAAGCAGGTAAGACTTCCTTCAAAGAGGAGGTCAGTCATCTTGACCTGGTTCTCCATCACCAGGCCACTTCCTGCTTATGACTGCTGTCACAAGGGGAGAGTCCTGTGAGTGACGGACAGGCATCAACAGACTCAGATGACGTCTTAGGCTGAGATCCCTTCAATGGAGAGCCTGGGGTACAGGCTTGGGTGCAAGAATTTATGTGAGAAACGATGGCAGGGAGGAAAAGTGAAAGCTATGCAGAGCATTCAGGACATGAAGGAAAGACTGTTATCAGAGGCAGCTATTGCTGTAGTGGTTTCCAACCGCATAATTCCTAAAGCCCGGGGTGTTCCCCTAGGAGCCATTCTCAGGAGGGAGAAAGGGAGGGTGAGCTGGCAAGACCAACTTGACAGGCAGAGGCAATGTGCAGGCATGGAGAGACACACTGTCCCCCGGAAGTGGGTTCAAATCCCACCTCCTCCACCACCGAGAATGGTGATCTTAGACAAGTCCCTGACTCTCTGAGCCTTCCGCTCCTTACTTGCCTTAGTCAGACTGGCTGCGATGGTGGATGGCATGAGACGACGCAGGAAGACGGCCTGGTTCTTGGGGAGACTTAGGAAATGCATCTCAGAGCCGTCTCCCTGGGAAACCACAGGGTGCTTATTGACTCTCACTCCCCATCAGTCAGGTGGCCCCACAGGCACCAAGCCCCCAGGACTGTGCGTGTCTGAGGATGGCTTCCCCTGCTCACACATCGGGGACACTGCAGGTGAAGGCCAGGTACGGGCAGGGCCCAGAGCACTGTCAGCCGCACCTGCATGAAGCTGGTCAGCATCGCATGGAACGGGTCCCAGCAGCAGTAGTTGGAGAATGAAGGGGACCCGGAAGACTTCAAGTGCTCTGCAAAAGGGGTCCAATCCAACGGGTGGACAGTTTCTTTAGCAGAATAAGATCTGGAGACCTGGAAAGCGGTAGCCTTGTGAGAGGCAGCACTCGAGGGCAAGGCGCTCGGAGTGGTGCACAGGAAGCTGTTTAACAGCTAGCCTTGGAAAAGAACTCCCTGACGGGGAGAATTTGCGAATTTCTCTGTTGCAAATGCCCTGCATCAGGACCAGGACTGAGTTGCCATCAGGAGTGCATCAGCGGTCAGAGCTGACTCCCCCGAGACATGTCTCCCAGTACCAAGGTCCCTGGATTGGCCAAGGATAGGACAGCGCTTGGAGGGTGGGGTCCCTCAAGCACCGTCAGGCAGAGACCTCGCTTCTGCTGGTCTCCTGTGTGGAGGAACCCTGGTTCCGGGCCAGCTCGCCCACCTCGTGCAGTGCAACTGGGGAAATCATCTCAGAACATTCTGGAATGTTTACTAGGAGCCTGTATAAAAAAATTAACATTCGGCCAACAAGAACCTACTGAATAGAGCAGGGAAGTATACTCGATATTTTGTCATACCCTCCAAGGGAAAGAGTCTGAAAAAGGAGATATGTATTGTTGATCAGTTGTCAAGGCCTGCATGACTCCATTGCGGCCCCGTGGACTGTAGCCTGCCAGGCTCCTCTGCCCACGGGATTTCCCAGGCAAGAATACTGGAGCGAGGTAAAGAGTCCGCCTGCGATGTGGGAGACCTGGGTTCCATCCCTGGGTTGGGAAGATCCCCTGGAGAAGGGAGCAACTACCCACTCCAGTATTCTGGCCTGGAGAATTCCATGGACTGGATAGTCCATGGGGTCGCAAAGAGTCAGACACAGCTGAGCAACTTTCACGTCACATGTACTTTGTACATATATTTAGTGTAACTGAATCACTGTGTTGTATACCTGAAACTCACAAATATTGGAAATCAAATAAATATTTTAAAAATCAATACCCAGGCAGAAGCTCCCTCCCGTAGCAGTGCCAGGCCTCAGGTCCATTTCTGCCTTGTTCTTCAGGCCTCTGTTAAGCTCTCCTAACGCAGACTCCCACCTCCAGCCCCACCTCCAGCTCCTGTACACACCCTGTGCTTCCAGATACACTGTCTTCTTATCTTCCAGTTTCCCCACCAAACCCTAAGCTTCCTAAAGACTGGGACAGACACTGCGTTGAATCGATGTTCCCAGCATTGGATTTACTGGCACAGGGCCTGAAACTTCCTTAATCTTTGCTTAGTTGAGTTCGGTTCAGTTGCTCAGTCGTGTCTGACTGCGACCCCATGGACTGCAGCACGGCAGGCCTCCCTGTCCATCACCAACTCCCAGAGCTTACTCAAACTCATGTCCATTGAGTCAGTGATGCCATCCAACCATCTCACCCTCTGTCGTCCCCTTCTCCTCCTGCCTTCAGTCTTTCCCAGCACCAGGAACTTTTCCAATGAGTCAGTTCGTCGCATCAGATGGCCAAAATATTGGAGTTTCAGCCTCAGCATCAGTCCTTCCAATGAATATTCAGGACTGATTTCCTTTAGGGTTGACTGGTTTGATTTCCTTGCGGTCCAAGGGATTCTCAAGAGTCTTCTCCAACACCACAGTTCAAGAGCATCAATTCTTCAGTGCTCAGCTTTCCTTATAGTCCAGCTCTCACATCCATACATGACTACTGGACAAACCACAGCCTTGACTAGACGGACCTTTGTTGGCAAAGTAATGTCTCTGCTTTTTAATATGCTGTCTAGGTTGGTCATAGCTTTCCTTCCAAGGAGCAAGTGTTTTTTAACTTCATGACTGCAGTCACCATCTTCAATGATTTTGAAGCCCAAGAAAATAAAGTCTCTCACTGTTTCCATTGTTTCCCCATCTTTTTGCCATGAAGTGATGGGACCAGATGCCATGATCTTAGTTTTCTGAATGTTGAGTTTTAAGTACACTTTTTCACTCTCGTCTTTCATCAAGAGGCTCCTTAGTCCTTCTTTGTTTTCTGCCATAAGGGTGGTGTCATCTGTATATCTAAGGTTATTGATATTTCTGCCGGCAATCTTGACGCCAGCTTGTGCTTCTTCCAGCCCAGCGTTTCTCATGATGTACTCTGCATATAAGAGAAATAAGCAGGGTGACAATATACAGCCTTGACGCACTCCTTTCCCGACTTGGAACCTGTCTGTTTCTTTCCTCTTCTCTCGTCTCCCTCGAGGAAAAGTGCTGAGGAGAGTACGTGCTCTTTGCCCCCAAGCTGGGCAGTTTAGGTCTGTGGAAAGCTGTTTCTCACCATTGATGATTAAAGACAGGGCTTGGAATCATTGCTTAGTGTTTGTGTAGAGAGAATGGTAATAAAAGCACAGAGTTGCAGTGAATGACTGGGATGACAGCTCAGACAACAGAGGAGCCATCACAAGGCTCTCTGTGATTAATTGCCAAGTGAAAGCCCAGATAACAGGAGCTGTCAGAGCTTGGAGAAAGTCAAGAACACTTGCGGAACCTGCAGGAGGATGGGTGTTCATCTTCTGACAGTGATGCTCTGTTAATGGCTTAACCGATGAAAAGGAAAGTAGAGCTGAGGGAGAAGAAAGGGCAAACAAGAGGAGCCAGGCAAAGGATGCCGATAATAATAATAATGATGTTGATGATGGTGGAGAACACACTGAGAGCATTTGCTACAAACTGGGCACCATCCTAACCCCTTTGTGTGCTCCGTACCCCATTTCATCCTACCGATAACCACAGGAAGTAGATGGTATTATCTATCGATATTCAACCAGATAGAAAATGAGACACAGAGGTCAGTAACTTGCCCGAGGTCACAGAATAAGACATGAAAGATAAGACAAATCACTTCTTTTTAGAGAGGCTTTTTTTTTTTAAATTAGGTGATGACAGTTCTGTATGAAATTGCCCGTTTCCTCCAATCCTTACCTCCTTCTGCGCTTCTTCTTAAAAAGTACTCATGTGTTTATTTTTGGCCGCACTGGGTCTCAGTTACCCACACGGGCTTTTCTCGTTGCGGTGAGCGGGGGCTGCTCCTTGTTGCAGAGCCCAGGCTCTAGGGCATGCGAGTTCAGTACCTGTGGAGCTTGGGCTGCGTGCTCCTGCGGCAGGTAGACTCTTCCCTGACTGGGGACTGAACCCGTGACCCCTGCACTGGCAGGCGAATTCTTAACCACTAGACCACCAGGGACACCCGCCTTCTGCACCTCTTTTCCTTACTTCTCTGCAGTGAGACTCGTGAGGACTTGTGAGCTCCTAAGTGTTGAGCACTCTACCTGTATTTTCTTGTGCGGTCTACTCACAACCAGTCCAGCTGTGGCAGTTCAGGAGATGAAGGCTTAGAAAGAGTCAGCCTCTGGTGTAAGAGCACCCGTCTGCTTGGTGGAGGAGGTGGGTGTGAGCCCAGCCATAGCCCTCTGACTCCACGCGTGCATGCTACTTCTGCCTGTCAGCCCAACCTCCAGCTCACTCGCCCCTCCTTCATCCCGAGTGCCGCCCTACAGGAACATCTCAGGCTTCTGGAAGAAAACAAATGGAAGCCATATCCAGATTATGTCAACAACCCAACTGCTAGAGAGGGCAGTCTTAAGAGATTCCTCTTCTGATGTCTTTTGGAAGCCAAGAAGTACCAACAAGGTGAAATTCAGTCTGAGTTGGAATAGTCTTTGCAGACATGTGAATTCTTTCAACAGAAAAAATGAGGGTCCCTATAACTCTACTTGACTCTCTGCATCTGAGGTGTAGGGATCAACATGAATTCTGCCTCGAGGGAGGGAAAATGAAAAGCTGGGGAACAGCAGCTCCTCTTTTCTCCTGAAGGGAAATTTCAACAAATGCTAAAAACGGACATTTCAGGGAGTGTTTCAGAAATGCCAACCAATATTAGTGGTTTTGGAAACGGAGCATGCAGTAGTGCTTCTTAGCATGACAGTAGGCATTCTGAGATCTTACAGACTTTTTGGAATCCTGTATTAAAGAAACCTCATTAATAGTAGTTGAACTACCATTTTCCAAAATTGTTAGGATACTGCTATAGTACTGTCATTACCATTTTACATCATTTGAACTCATACTATCTGCACAGCACTGTGCAAAGAGCTCTAATGTGCAATTTCATGTTGAATCTTTCCAAGATTATAAGGTGCAGTGACTACCCCATGTTATAGATGATGAGGCAGAGTCTTAGAGAAACAGAATAACTTTCCTGGGAGCACATGGCTAGCACTGGCATCTGAACACAAGCAGTCTGACTCTGAAGCCTTGCTGGTAACAGTTATATGTGCACATTTGCTATCAGGCAATAGGACAGCACCCCCGGGCTAGTTTGCAATGGCCAGCCAGCGTCTAACTCAGCCTGCGCCACCCAGTAAGACCAGTGTCCAAACCAGAATGCCATTGTGTTAACTGACTGTGAGAAACATAACCTCAGTCTCAGACACACAATAGCTCCAATAGCTCTGGTTGGCCCGTGTCTCTGCTGAGGAGAAAACTGGGGAATCCAGCTGCTAATCAGCCAAGATCCTTGGTTATATACAACAAGGAAGGAACCAAGAGGCGATGGGCAGCTTCCATGACTTGACTCGTGTCTCCACTGTCAGCCCAGGGACCATCCCTTCCCCTTGTCTGGCTTGGTGCCTGGAGCAGTTCAGTGAGAAAATGTCTGATGGTGGCCTTATTTTCTCAAGCCCTTTGGTCACCGGCCCTTTTGAGAGCTAAAAAACCACTCACACAGCAAGCACTGAGAAGTCTGACTGCTGCCCAGACCATGCTCAGCATTCGAAATTACAACACCATTGGTGTGGCGTGCCAAGGCTGGCTTCTACCTGCTCACAGAGCCTATTGTCAGACGGTCAATCAACACAACTGTTATATGAAATACTGAAGTATATAAACTTACAGTAAAAAATTCTAGTGCAGACAAAGGTCACAAATACTTGAAACTCGTCACTTCTTCATTATTGTACTACGTTTGCCTCTGTGTGCGCTTGGGGTTCCTTAATGTTTGTTTTATCTGTACAGGGAAAGTACCGCACAGTGACCGGCTGTGTGTGTTGTTTCCTACTTGCCTGCAGTGACATCACTTGGGAAAGCTTGTAACACAGCCTGGTTGGGAGTATTTACACCACAGAAATCAGGGCTTGACTTATCATTTATCATTTTGTCGACTGTCCAAACTTGGGAAAGGAATGGAGAAAATGTGAATAGTGCAGGTTAAACTTTTAAAATATGTCACGTCTAGGGCAGACTAGGAAAGAGGTTACAGGGGATTGAGTACAAATTTATAGGTGGGTAAGAAATAGTTCAGCAGCAGATCAGAGATCAATCACATATCAGGATCAACAACAACCAATCTATAGGGTAGTGAGTAATTGGATTATGGTAGGGCAAAAATCAATTTGTCAATTCATGATTGAATTGTAGCCACAGGCTGGTTACAGATGGGCCAGCATGAGTGGGCAAAAATCAATGAGAGCATTCTATGGGGTTCAGTTCATTCTATAGATTTCATAAAGAGTACATTACATGTTTTATGATCACTTAAAATTGGCGACTATACATATTTTATGTCAGTAATGTTTCTAGTAAGCATATGTATGTAAATATAGGAGGTTTCCTAGGCTGCGCTAGTGATAAAGAACTTGCCTGTCCAATGCAGGAGACATAAGGGCTCAATCCCTGGGTCGGGAAGATCCCCTAGAGGAGGGCACGGCAACCCACTCCAGTATTCTTGCCTGGAGAATCCCATGGACAGAGGAGCCTGGAGGGCTATACTCCATGGATTCACAAAGAGCTGGATACAACTAAAGCAACTTAGCACTCATGTACGTATACACGGCTGATTTGTGCTGTTGTGTGGCAGAAACCAACACAACGTTGTAAAGCAATTATCCTCCAATTAAATTTTTAAAAAATGATTTAAAAATACTGCAAGACTTTCCTCTAAATAATATTTTTGTCGTTTGGGCCCCAAATGTCCATGAATAAGGTGATTTAAATAAGTGAAAAGAACACACGTGAGGGAGATTTATATAACTGGCATTTTGATAGTTATCACTTGTCAAAATTTCAAAGAAGAAAGAATGAGGTTTGCAAAAGACTCTATAGCAGAGGTTTTCCTTTTCTAAAACCTACGCCTAAGAGGATCCTTCTTAGGACATATTGAATTTTTTCCTTTTTTTTTTTTTTCCTCTAAATAATATTTTTGTCGTTTGGGCCCCAAATGTCCATGAATAAGGTGATTTAAATAAGTGAAAAGAACACACGTGAGGGAGATTTATATAACTGGCATTTTGATAGTTATCACTTGTCAAAATTTCAAAGAAGAAAGAATGAGGTTTGCAAAAGACTCTATAGCAGAGGTTTTCCTTTTCTAAAACCTACGCCTAAGAGGATCCTTCTTAGGACATATTGAATTTTTTCCTTTTTTTTTTTTCTTTTAAGGCAGGCATATGTTCAAACTGACCCCAGCCTTCCCTCCACTTTGGTGTGGGCATCCTGAGTGGAGAGTGACCTCTGATTCATGATGATGGCGCTCTGGTGACATTAGTCATTCTCACTGTTATAGCCAATCGAGCAGTGGCCCTAACAGATGCTGCTTTGATTAAACTAAAAAAAAAAAAGTCTCTGTGTATTACTCCAGTGAATCACAGTTTATTATTCACCTACCAGCAGATGAAGGATTTAGATAAGAGATACTCAGGAGTGATCATCTCCTCGGCCTAATGGAGCCTCTGAAAAATAACCTGATTCTCAGAGTCGTCTTGGAAGACTCTCGTCATTAATTGAGGGCCAATTTGGAAAGAGGATGAGAGGAAAATAAAGGAGGAGGTTAGAGGAAATCTAGGCTCATCTGCTAAGAAGTATTAAGATGGGAGGTAGAATCAGAAGGGGAGGAGAACAGAATAAGATGAAAAAGGGAGGGGTGATCTATCTTGAGCACTAAGATACAGCTATTACAGGGGAAAGACATATCTGTGCTTTATAATTTCAGCGATATTACCTTTTATTAAAGTACTTCCTTTAACCATATCACCTTTAATACTGGGTAATAAAAATTGCTAAAGGGACTCGGCTGGATCCCATTCCAGATTTAACAGAGATATTGAAATTCATCCCAAAGCAATCCCAAAGACCACCCTCCCCGCCCCCGTTCAACTTCAAATCATTGCATTAAAGAAGGCAATTTTCAGTGCAGCTCAGAGACTTAACCACATTTTCTTTATATTTTGTTTGTAGTTTCTATTAATAGGCAGTTTACAAGGCTGGATAGGACAAAACTGAGGCTCTAAAAGACTGAGATGGCGTGCAGGGGGATTCAGGTCCTTTCTGTCTAATCTGAAGGTCTTTCTACTCTGCTGCCTTGCTTTTTGGTTCCAGTGAATTTCTTGGAATGGGCTTCCCACGTGGCACAATGGTTAAGAATCTGACTGCCAGTGTTGGAGACGCAAGGGATGAGGGTTTGATCCCTGGGTCAGGAAGATCCTGTGGAGGAGGAAACAGCAACCCACTCCAGTATTCTTGCCTGGGAAATTCCATGGACAGAAGACCCTGGTGGGCTACAGTCCATGGGGTTGCACAGTCAGACACAATTGCGCACACATGAGACATTATTCTTATAGAAGTACACTAAGGAGTGATGAGGAAGGCATGTGACTTGCTCTGCCTTACAGCGGGAGACTTGCGGGTTGCAAGGACTCTGAATTTCTAGTCTCCCCATCTTCATACTTAAGGGAGCCTTGGGAATGGAGAAATCGGCTGATCTGACCCTCTAGAACCTAGGCAGCCCCCTGCCATCATCCTAGGAAATGATCAGTTATTTGTCGCCCAGTGAGGCGGGGAAATAAAGGGCAGAGACAGAAGCCCAAATCTTTTCTATCCAAAGACACACTGAAGAATTTCACGGCCCAATAAGCATGTGAACAGGGAACTTATGGGAATGCAAAGTGGAAGCATTGAGGAATTTGCTAATTGGCTGAAGAAGCCAGGAAGGTTCTCTCGCTGACCCCATGGCAGCTGGCCCAGCAAGCTGTTTATTCTGTGTCATCTCAGAGTTCAGGAAAGGGTGATGCAGTGAGTCCAAGAAGCTTGGAAATGGTTTTCCCATTATATCCCTCTTAATGGTACTACCATCCACACAGCGGCCAAGGGAGAAATAAATGTCTCTGCCACCGCACACACCTATGCAAACAGTTTGGTCCATTCCTCCCTCTATGTTTCTCTTGAATCCAGTACTTTCTCTCCACTCCTACAGCCACTGCTATCATCCCCCCTGTCATTTTCCCTTCGTTAGATGGTTTCACTGGCCGTCTCTCTTCCTGGAGCCCCAGTCTTCCCTGGCCAACCTGAGAACATCAGGGCCAGATGCATGCTGGGAGTCTAGGTGCTACCCATGGTGCACTTGGGCAACCAGAGCTGTGGGAAGGATGGGAAGCCTCCTCTTCCACTTATTCCTTAACATCCAGCTCCATCCCTGAAAATACAGGCTTAAAAGGGGAAGGAAGTGTATCTGTGCTCGATCCTCCCCCCTACCCCCAAGCTGACCATGAGCGTGCCTCCCACAGGACAGCAAACAAGGCGCCTTGAGTTTGCAGTCCGTAAATGGTCTAATCAAAGCTATGGTTTTTCCAGTAGTCATGTATAGATGTGAGAGTCACACGATAAGGAAGGCTGGGTACTGAAGAATTGATGCTTTTGAACTGTGGTGCTGGAGAAGACTCTTGAGAGTCCCTCGGACTGCAAGGATCAAACCAGTCCATCCTAAAGGAGATCAGTCCTGAATATTCATTGAAAGAACCAATGCTGAAGCTGAAGCTCCAATACTTTGGCCACCTGATGAGAACTGACTCACTGGAAAAGACCCTGATGCTGGGAAAGATTGAGGGCAGGAGGAGAAGGGGACGACAGAGGATGAGATGGTTGGATGGCATCACTGACTTGATGGACATGAGTTTGAGCAAGCTCCAGGAGTTAGTGATGGACAGGGAAGCCTGGCGTGCTGCATTCCATGGGATTGCAAAGAGTCGGACAACATGACTGAGTGACTGAACTGAGATGATCTAGTAGGTGTGAGCTCCAGGGCTTCCTCATCTTCTGTCCACCCCACTGCCTCCTGGGTCACTCTCCTACCCTGACACCCTGCAGGGCTCTGGCTCCATCCTGGAGTAGCACTGCTGCATATCACTCCAGTCTTCAGCCTACTGTGTAACCAGAGAGGCATGTTGCCTTGCGTGCACTACAAAATAGCACCCACATTTCCCCTTACTGACGTTGGTGCCTGCCATAGAATACAACTTCAATATGTTACTGTTCTATTAAGGTGCCTGTTGCTTGCTAGTCTCTTACCCAGAGGCTAGCCCCTCACACCACACACACACATAAACACCATGGATGAGGAGGGTAGGGAGGAAGGGCACAAGGAGAGAAAGAAAATCTTGTTCTACCAGGAATTCTTTCAGACTCAAACCAAACATCACCTCCTCCAGGGAGCCTTCCTTGTTTACTCCCCCAAGAGTCAACCATTCTTCCACCATGTTTCTGGGACCCCTGATTTACTTTGTCTTACCTCTTACCACAGTCGACATAGTTCCTACTTTGCCTTCAATTTTGAGCTCCTTGGAGGGGGAACCTTCCTTTAATCATCTCTGGGTTCAGAATGCCTAAGAGAATATTTGGCCAGGACAGGGTCCGAGTAAATGTTTGGAATATGTGTGTTTCTCTCTCTCTTTCTCTAGCTTCTTGTTTATTTAAGTGAGCCTTGGCTACATAAGTGATGCTCAGGCATCTGTATCTTCTTTCACAGTAGAGGCTGTGGCAATGGGGAAGGAAAGGAGCATTGAAACCAACCAGCCACCAATGAAGAGTCCTCTCAGAGCTCTAGATGAGCATGTGTGTGTGCGTGCCTGTGTGTGTCCAGATGCTTTGATGACAACCTGGGTACCCAGAGAGAAACACAAAGCTGCTTGTGCTTCCTGACTGGTAAACCCAACGAGGCCCCTCAGTGATGGGTGTTGGACCCAGACCAGAATTCTGTTTTGATTGGAAAGGATGCTGGGCTGATAAGTGGAAACAAAACACTCTCTAATTAACCGAAATAAGAGTCTGGAGCTGGGATGGGAACAGCAACAGTGTTGCCAGGCAAAGGGTTTAAAATGAATTTGAGATGCAAATATGTGGCCCCCAGAACAGCCCATCCCTTGCTTCTCAGGGCTGGGATTTGGGAAACAGGCTGTGGGGCTATGTGAGGGTTCCTGGGGGAGTCTGAGCTGCCTTCTGAGATCCCATTTCTTCAAGTGATGGCTCTTAGGTAGCATGAGCTAAAGCGAATCTCTGTGCAGGAAAGAGGAAAGACCACTGTGACAGGGACAGGGAGAAGCATTATAAGATATCCCTTACTAGCTAAATCTCCTTGGCTCTTGGGTGTGCAGAGCAGGAGTTCAGAAAGAAGAAATATCTGGAACTATTAAGAGCTCAATATATGTCATTTATCTAAAAAGCAAACTGTATCTGAATAATGCAGCCAGAAGTCCAGATGGAATGGCAGAGTGACTGCTGTTGGGACCACGGAGAGGGGCCAAAAGCATCCGCCCAGTCAGGCGAGACGTAGCTCAGCTCCTGGGGACTTGTACTTTTCACACCGTTCTCACGGCTGCACATCTTGGTCTGTTACGGCATCCGAAGTTCCAAAAGGTAGAGGAAACTGATGGAGTCAGGTCCAGCGCGACAGCCAGTAGCCCAGCAACGGGGGAGGGAGGAGCAGAGTAGACCTCCAAAAAGCTGCCCAAAGCCCTCCCCCCAGCACAGCTGCTGTTTATAGGGAGAGCAAAGCAACTCCAGAGGGCTTCCCTGGTGCCTCAGACGGTAAAGAATCTGCCTCCCATGCAGGAGACCTGGGTTCGATCCCTGGGTCAGGAAGATCCCCTGGAGAAGGGAATGGCTACTCACTCCAGTGTTCTTGCCTGAAGAATCCCATGGACAGAGGAGCCTGGCGAGCTATAGTCCATGGAGTCGCAAAGAGTCGGACATGACTGAGTGATTTACACCAATTCCATGTACCTAGTTAGTGCTTGGGAAATCCCTACTAACTTATTACAATTGAAGACATTACCTGACAATCATAATGATGACCTTGTATTGTATCTTCTCAGAAGACTGAATGCTGTATCCAAATGTATCCAAATTCGAGTCTCAGAAGACTGAATATCTAACTCTATGTGTGTATATATAATATGTCTGGGTAGGTATTGTGGTTGTTCTTTAGTCACTAAGTTGTGTTCAACTCTTTTGCAACCTCATGGACTGTAGCCCACCAGGCTCCTCTGTCCATGGAATTCTCCAGGCAAGAATGCTGGAGTGGGTTGCCATTTCCTTCTCCAGGGGGTCCTTCCAGCCCAGGGATCAAACTTGAATCTCCTGTTTGGTAGGCAGATTCTTTCCCACTGAGCCACCTGGAAAGCCTGTTTATGTATTATACATATATAATATGTGTATATATGGATGTACATAAATATAGTGTGTATACACACACACACACAAAGTGAATCTATCAGAAATCAACACAAATATCCATCCTTCTAGAC
This sequence comes from Oreotragus oreotragus, assembly GCA_006410675.1. Taxonomy (NCBI): domain Eukaryota; kingdom Metazoa; phylum Chordata; class Mammalia; order Artiodactyla; family Bovidae; genus Oreotragus; species Oreotragus oreotragus. The sequence continues at coordinate 298,366 of SJYX01015931.1, forward strand.
CAGCAGTAGCCAATAAATTTTATCTCACATACCAATGTCAGTAGGTTGCCAGTAGCTACCTGAAAATCTGCTAGGAAGGATTCTGAGGCCAAAACTTATCCTAGAAGAAAAAAAGGCTCCTTCTTAGAGGTGATAACGTGTGTCATGGGGCCTGGGAGGGAAGCAAGTGGTGACAGTCTTTCTACTCTTTTCTGGTGAGCACGTCAGAGCCCAAGAACACTCTTATAAATCAAAACCCTATTGCTCCAAGTCCTCGTGGAACTGCTTTTACTCAGCTGTGCTGACATTTTTCCTATCTTGTAGCCAGAGGTATAGCAATAAGAAGAAATTCCGTTGTGTATCTCCTAGGGGTGTTAAGGACTTATCCATTCTAGAGATTCCCAGTTATGAGGACACATGGGCGAAAACCACCCAGCGGGAGATGGAGCTGTGTTTCTCTTAAGAGGCTGGTTGGCGCCGGTCACCGGGGGACCCCCGAGTCCTGTGATGAATTGTGTCCCCCTCTCAGAGTGCTGGCGAGACCTGGATGTAGGCTGCCCTGTAAGCCTGCACACAGCCTGTTCTGTGTGTTTTACCTGCCCATCCGACCCCTGACTTAATTTTATCTCTCTATTAATATCGCTCCTTTGTCCTAATGTGATCACTTTGAGACTTTTGGGCATTATGCATTTTTCTCAGCCCCCGCCAAATCCTAATGAAATAAATAACAATTAGGGAATTGTGGACACTTTAGAGAAACTTTTCAGATTAGCATCTATTGAGACAAGTCGTGACTACCTGGAAAATTCAAGCGTGTGGAACATTGCATTTGCTAAAAAAAATAACTGCGTGTGTGTGTGTGTGTGTGTGTGTGTGTGTAAAATTCAAGCATGTGGAACATTGCATTTGCCAAAAAGAATAACTCTGTGTGTGTCTGTGTGAAATATATGCGGCTCTTAAAATGTCTGGGAATTAAAAGGCATCGTCTTCAGGCTCAGATACTCAGAGCCACAGAATTACAGTAATTACCAAGGCCAGTTCCTTCAAGGCAGCTGAGCTAAGACAGGTTTCAACTGAATAAAGAGAGCCTGGACCATTGTTAGAAATGCGCTGCCTACTGATGGCTGCAAGTGAACGTTCTTCCGCCTCGGCCTCAGAAAGGGAGGCAATTTTTTCCCTAGGATGAAAAGACAGGCGGCTGCTGGCGGCTCATCATGGCTGGGACGCCATGGAAAGAGCAGTGACGTGGCCTTTGCTGGCAGGCAAGGGTCATAGGTGCGAGAAGCAGGAAAGGATTCAGCTCTCAAATAGGGACCAAAAGAAAGAAGGGTCTATGTGTTTCCAAGTGCCTCCCTACTGTGTGCCAGGCCCTATTGGGCACTTTTCCTAAAGTCTCACTCGACTTCCTGAAATACTTCCCATGTGGTGCTAGAGGAAGCTTAAGCGCAATCAGCAGCCTTTTATTTTATGTTTTGTAGTAGAAATTCTGTTAATGAATTTTGGACTTCCAGTTGGATCATAACGGTGGAGGAGGAGAAGGAGAGGAACAGGAAGAGGAGGGAGAGAGGAGGAAAACAGAGGAGGAAGTCGCAGCAGCAGCCGCAGGAGATGCTTCACTGAGCACAGAGGGGGACCAGCCCCTTCCCCGCAGCCACGCAGCCACGCAGCTCCCAGCCCATCCAGCTTGCCCGGTACCAGTGCCCTTCCAAGTGTGGTCTGTGAACCACCCAAGGGGGAATTTCTGGGAGCTTTGTAATGCAGATTCGGGGGGCCCCGCCCAGATCTGTTCAATTCAGAATCTTGGGCAGTCTCTAGGGCACTCCACCTTGAGAACCCCGCACCAGCCCTGGTGACCTCTCAGAGGCAGCCCTGTCCTGCCACTGAGGTGGGCTTTGGAAAGTTCCCCGAGCTCACCATGCCCTCCGCCACGGCGGGGCCTGAAGACCCCCAGGTCTTCAGCTTCCAGAGGGCAGCTCCATGGCCTGGGGACAGTGGGGGCAGTTCTCAGGCAGCAGGATGGAGCATCAGTCAGGGACCTGCAGGGCAGCCAAGAGCAACCACCCAAAGGAGCACCCACCCAAAGGAACGACTCCAGGGGCCTGGAATCAGGTCTTCAAATCCCTGTCCCTGGGGGATTAATTTTATCAGGTTAAGCAGACTTCCTCACTTGCTGGGCTTTTTCTGCTCTGTTCTGTAGAATCCCTTTGGCATTTTTCAGAAGCCAGCCTCCTACCTGGGCACAGGGCTTCCTGCTCTGGGCCTCGATTTCTCGACGTGTAAAACAAAGCAGACAGGCTAGGACACCTACCAAGGCCTCCTTTTGGCCCAAAGATTCTACCCAAGTTGGGGTCGCAGCTTCTGAAAACACATGGTCTTCATTGAAAAAAAAAAAAGTGACCGTGGAGAAAGCCGTCCAGGGCAGCTGCTATGGGCTTCCCAGGCACAGGCTGGCCCGCACTCGGCTTGGCTGGCCCCTCGCCGCCAGCCCTGCCGTCCCCCTCCAGGTTTGGGCCCCGGCCCCACTTGCCCTTTGCCCAGCACGGGTGATGATGCCCATCTCTGCAGCTGTGAAACGGGCACGCTGGAGGCTGCAGCCCATCTCCGACTTGCTCTGGGGTATCAAGCACTTGACTCACCCTCTCTGAACCTCACTGTCTCCATCTCTACATAATTCAGATGTCTGTCAAGGGCCCCCACTTCCCCTTAAAGAGCTGTACTGACTCAGCCTGAAACTCTTCCTTCCACATTTGCTATTTCCTGGGGCTCAGGATCTGGTGGTCTTCCCTGTGTCTATGGGCAGGGTCTCTGTTTCATCTGGGATCACACAGGAACCAACAGAGCACCTTCACTGAGTCCACAGTACACCTGCCACCCCGCCCCCACTGCACACACACACACACATTTTGAACCTTAGTAAATGTGCTGGGAATTCAGGAGCATTTGACAGTGGGGGTGGGGGTCACATCAAGGGGCAAGAACTCCCAGTCTTTGAACTGCCACCCAATCCCTCTTCTTTCTGTCTCCTCTCAACCTGCCTCCCAGACTATCACATTCATTTCCCTCTGGCTGGCAGAGTAATTTCTTTTTTCCCTTTGGACTTGGTCTTCAGTTCAGTTCAGTCACTCAGTCGTGTCCGACTCTTTGCGACCCCATGAATTGCAGCACGCCAGGCCTCTCTGTCCATCACCAACTCCTGGAGTTCACTCAGACTCACGTCCATCGAGTCAGTGATGCCATCCAGCCATCTCATCCTGTCGTCCCCTTCTCCTCCTGCCCCCAATCCCTCCCAGCATCAGAGTCTTTTCCAATGAGTCAACTCTTTGCAGGAGGTAGCCAAAGTACTGGACTTTGTCTTAGCAAAAAGCTCTGGACCAAGGAGAAGCCCAGCTCATTCTCTGTCCTGTTTCTTTTAATTAAAGGATTTCTTTACAAATATAAAGCCATCTTGCTGGAAGAGGCATTCCGGTGCATACAGTTGTTTCTACCTAAGCATGCTTCCCAGGTGGCTCAGACGGTAAAGAATCCACCTGCGATGCAGGAGATCAAGGTTCAACCCCTGGTTCAGGAAGATTCCCCTGGAGAAGGGAACAGCTACCCACTCCAGGATTCTTGCCTGNTCCTTCAGAATGGACTGGTTGGATCTCCTTGCAGTCCAAGGGACTCTCAAGAGTCTTCTCTAACACCACAGTTCAAAAGCATCAATTTTTCAGTGCTCAGCCTTCTTCACAGTCCAACTTTCACATCCATACATGACCACAGGAAAAACCATAGACTTGACTGGACAGACCTTAGTCGGCAAAGTAATGTCTCTGCTTTTGAATATGCTATCTAGGTTGGTCATAACTTTTCTTCCAAGGAGTAAGCATCTTTTAATTTCATGACTTGCTCAATAGACACACACTATTATCTATAAAATAAATAACTGATAAGGTCCTACTGTATAATACAGATTACTTTGCTCAATATCTTGTAATAATCTGTAATGGGAAATAATCTAAAAAAGAGTAGGTTTGTGTACATATATATGTATAACTGAAGCACTTGGCAGTACACCTGAAACTAACACAGCATTGTAAATCAATAAAAATGAATAAGTAGATGAAGCTTGGCTTCTTATTTATTATTTTTAAATAAAATTATATTGGAGTATGACTGCTTTACAATGTTGTGGTGGGAGGGGGGTTCAGGATGGGGAACACATGTACACCTGGGGCCAGTTCATGTCAATGTATGGCAAAACCACTACAATATTGTAAAGTAATTAACCTCCAATTAAAATGAATGTTTATATTAAAAAAATAAAATAGAAAGAAAAAAAAAAAACAAACTATAGATGGCATCACCAGACATCTCTGCCTCAGGGCTAACACATTTCTACAGAGTAACATTCCTCCTGTGTCTTTGTGTGCTGTGTGTTCAGTTGTGTTAGATTCTCTGTGACTCCAGGCAAGAATACTGGAGCGGGTTGCCTTTTCCTCCTCCAGGGGCTCTTCCTGACCCAGGGGTTGAACCTGTCTCTTGTATCTCCTGCATTGGCAGATGGATTCTTTACCTCTGTACCTTTACCTCTTGCAAAATTATCTGTTAAAAGAGGAGTTCAAAACTGCTAGTTGGAATAGTATTTTAAAGTTGTTGAGTGTACAACAGTGAATCATGGGTCATTGTTGTCTTTAGTAACTTTAAAGTCTTTTTAATTTCCTAATGCCGAATAGACAAAACCTGGCTTGATCGAGTCAGATGAAAAGTCTTTTAAAATGTACAAGGACTCTCTGTGTCTGTGTGTGTTTGTTAATCACGGCAGATCCTGTCTGCCTTTAAGAGGTTTCCGTGCAAGAATAAAGCCTAGCTTATAACAGTTAAATGGCCTGAAAATCTTTTCAATAACCACAATCTACCATGAAATATGTACTTTGCTTCAGGAAAAGGGGAGGGTTATTTCTCCATCCTTGAGGCTAAGTGGCTTTGTCAGTGACGCCAAGCCCGGGCTTCTCTCGAAAACTGAAATGCCAGGGAGAGGTATTGATTTCTCTCAGTATCTCCCATTGGATAGTTCAGGTTCGTATTTTATTTATTTATTTACTTTATTTTACTTTACAGTACTGTATTGGATTTGGCATACATTGACATGAATCCGCCATGAGTGTACATGAACTCCTGGATTGTTTCCAAGTGGATGGGACTGAGAGACATTAAAAGAGGACTGGACTATGTTCAATGCAGGATGCAGGATGNTACTTTATTTTACTTTACAGTACTGTATTGGATTTGGCATACATTGACAAGAATCCGCCATGAGTGTACATGAACTCCTGGATTGTTTCCAAGTGGATGGGACTGAGAGACATAAAAAGAGGACTGGAGCTGCCAGATCAGAGGAGATAGTTCTTAACCAGTAAAAATTCATAAATTAATTTTAATAGGGATCTTGGATTTTCAGCGTTCTGGAATTTTCCCTTTGAGAAATAGGATGCAGTGTTTTATGGCAGTGATCATAGCTTGAAGGTTTTCTGCGGAGAAAGGAGTTTGCTATAAAAACATTGAATGTGTAACTAAAATATGATTTATTTTCTTGTTAGTGCCTGTCTTAACTTTTATGGCTTCCATTTGTTTTTTAGTAAAACAAGGCAGACCCTTTTATCCAGTCAAGCAAGTTTTTATAGTTACCTTGCAAAAATGCTCACATCTCTACACTATACAAACCACAGAAGTCCCTTTTATGGGCTACAGTCCATGGGGTTGCAAAAGGGTCAGACACGACTTAGTGCCTAAACAACAATAGTAACAATATAGTCTAGAAGGTTGTAAAATTGTGTTGTTTTGGAGAGGGTGTGGTGGAAGAGAAGGGGAAAGGATGATCTAATTTGCACTAAAGACTTTTTAATCTTAGGTTCATATTTTGGATGTGTTTTCCCATCGATCAAGCATACATAATAAACGTTACTTTCTCCTAGAGGAGACAAAAGAAAATGAATGAATGTTGGTGAAAAGAGATAACTTTAGGATTAAAAAAAAAAAGGGTATTATTGATTTGCTCTGTGCTGTGTACATTATTCATAACAAGAAGGAGCAAGCAGAGGTGCTTAGGGACACAGCATTTATGGAAAAGTCATAATGTTAAAAGTAGGGAAGAACTGAGGGTTAGAGATAAAATAACTTCTCCATTCTCAGATATCTAATTCAGAACCCCCACTTTTGGGGGCCAAACAAGCACTGAGTCAAAGAAGAATTGGTGTATGTCACACTCTGCTGCTGGAAGAGCATCTGCAAGACTATCAGTTGGCCTTCTTGCTTCAGGGAGGGCGTTTGTGCTGCAGTTTCAACTTCTAACTTATTTGACTGCCTTTCCTTGTTGGTTACATAGATTCATCTTTACTCTGATTTCTCTCTGTCTCTATCTCTCATTCTTGATCTTTCAAAATATTTCAAAGAGTCAGTGTGTATAGCCTTTACATTATCAATCCTTTTTTTTTTTTTAATAGAGAAGGTGATGCTTTATTTTCTAATATTCATTTATTTATTTACGGTGGTATCAGGTCTTAGCTGTGGCGTGTGAAATCTTTCGTTGCCCCGTGAGGACTTCTTTCTAGTCATGGAGCATGTGCTCCAGAGTGCGGCTTAGTTGCCCAGGGGTGTGTAGGATCTTAGTTCCCTGGCCAGGGATCAAACAAGCATCCCTTGCATTGGAAGGTGGATCCTTAACTGTTGGACCACCAGGGAGTCCCTAATATTATCAGTCTTTATATACACATTTGAAAACAAATTTTAAATCTGATAGTACCAAGTTTTTGATGCGAATGTAGGGGAACAGAAACTTTTATAAGTGCCTGATAGGAATATAAATTTTTTCAATTTGCTACCATTCTATATGGTAAAAAATGTGCCATGTGTAACTCATTGAATTCCCCTCCAACGTCTTTTAAATTGATGAATGAAGTTCATAAAGTATCTACTTCACAGAATTCTTAACATTTAATGATTAGTAACTATGTTGCAATGAGTTGAACACAACTGAGCGACTGAACTGACTGATGTTGTTCAGTTGCTCAGTCCCGTCTGACTCTTTGCAATCCCATGGACTGCTTCCTGTCCTTCACTATCTCCTGGAGTTTGCTCAACTCATGCCCATTGAGTCACTAATGCTATCCAACATCTCATCCACTGCTGTCCACGTCTCCTCCTGCCCACAATCTTTCCCAGCATTAGGGTCTTTACCAATGAGTTGGCTCGTCACATCTGCTGGTCCAAGTATTGGAGCTTCAGCTTCAGCGTCAGCCATTCTAAGAAATATTCAGTGTTGATTTCCTTTAGGATTAACTCAATTGATCTCCTTGCTGTCCAAGGGACTCTCAAGAGTCTTCTCCAACAACACAGTTCAAAAGCATCAGTTCTTCGGTGCTCAGGTTTCTTTCTAGTCCAACTCTCATATCCATACATGACTACTGGAAAAACCATAACCTTGACTACATGGACCTTTGTCAGCAAAGTAAAGGTTCTGCTTTTTAATAAGCTCTCTAGGTTAGTCATAGCTTTTCTTCCAAGGAACAAGCATCTTTCATGTAATTTCATGAAATGTAACAAGAAGTTTCATGCCTTCAGTCACCATCCCCAGTGATTTTGGGGCCCAAGAAAATAAAGTCTATCACTGTTTCCATTGTTTCCCCATCTATTTGCCATGAAGTGATGGGACCAGATGCTATGATCTTAGTTTCTGAATTTTGAGTTTTAAGCCAGCTTTTTCACTCTCCTTTTTCACTTTCATCAAGATGTTCTTTAGTTCCTCTTCACTTTCTGCCATAAGGATGGTGTCATCTGCACATCTGAGGTTACTGATATTTCTCCCACAATCTTGGTTCCAGCTTGTGCTTCATCTAGCCAGGCATTTTGTATGATATACTCTGCATATAAGTTAAATAAGCAAGGTGACAGCACACAGTCTTGATGTACTCTTTTCCCAGTTTGGAGCCTGTCAGTTGTTCCATATCTGGTTCTAACTGTTGCTTCTTGACCCGCATACAGGTTTCTCAGGAGGCAGATAAGGTGGTCTGGTATTCCCATCTCTAAGAATTTTCCACAGTTTGTTGTGATCCACAGATTAAAAAGCTTTAGTGTACCTGATGAAGCACAAATAGATATTTTTTTCTGATATTCCCTTGCTTTTTCTGTGGTCTGACGGATGTTGACAATTTGATCTCCAGTTCCTCTACTTTTTCTAAATTCAGGTTATACATCTGGAAGTTCTTAGCTCACATACTGTTGAAACCTAGCTTGAAGGATTTTGAGCATGACCTTGCTAGTATGTGAAATAAGTGCAATTGTACAATAGTTTAAAAATTATTTGGCATTGCCTTTCCTTTGGATTGGAATGAAACCTGACCTTTTCCAGTCCTATGACCACCTGCTGAGTTTTCCAGNTAGGTCACTCTACCCTGGCTGCCCCTGAAGTTAGAGACCGAGCAACCACTTCCTCTGGAGCTTTAAAGTCCTCTACACGTTTACATATTTCAGCTGTCGGCCTAGTCCACGAGTCTTCAGGTACTAAGTTGTGTCCGAGTCTTTCGCAGCTCCATGGACTGTAGCCTGCCAGGCTCCTCTGTTCATGAAAGTTCCCAGGCAAGAACACTGGAGTGGGTTGCCATTTCCTTCTCCAGGCGATCTTCCCAACTCAGGGAGTGAACTCGAGTTTCCTGCGTTGGCTGGTGGGTTCTTTACCACTGAGCCACCAGGGAAACCCTGTCTGCTTAGTTAGGAACGTCTTATTTATTTATTGAGAGCAGAACTTAGTACCCATTACACGGTTTAGTGGTCTTTGCATATAGTGAGTTTTGCTATTGTGCCCGTTTTACAGATAGAGAAACTGAGGCTCAGCAAGTTTCAGTAATATGATGGAGGCTGAACAGCTAGTAAGAGGTAGAACCAAGATCAAAACCAGCGAGTCCATCTCCAGAGGCTGCACTCTTAGCCACAAATCTGTGCTGTCTCCCTCTGGTTGCCCATTAACTGGCATCAGGCCAGCTGTCCTGATCTGCAGTTGAGAAAATAAAATTGCCATACCCATCAAGTTTTCAAAATTCTTTTCAAATTCTTGGCATTTCTGACCCCTGGTTCTGATCCTTTTTGTTCATGAAAAGCAAGTCCTTTGACCTCCAGTTCAATCCTTCCCTTTACAATGAGATGCCTCCTCTTTACACCGTCAGAATAATAGAGCAAAATTTCATATCTTTGGTGTCTGTCTGGCTCAAGCAGAACATTGTCACAGCAGGACTTATTGGCAAAGCCATTTTAATGTTGAGCCCAAACAAAGACCCCAGAGTTGGTCTCCCTCTGTGAAGGCGTGAGGACAGTGAGACCTGACTGTGGACCATTTGTTACCTTTAAGATGCCAGGGAAACCATCATTTCTGTGATCACCAGCCTCCTTTCTGAAAAATGAGTGTCAGATAATTTCCAATGAGAAAAGCTATATAACCACCTAGCACAGTGCCGAGCACTTCTGAAAACTCATTCATTGTTCACACAGTCCACTCTTTCTACTGCTAGTATTTCTCTCTTACTATTATTTGAACTCATTGGAAAAGACCCTGATGCTGGGAAAAATTGAGGGCAAAAGGAAAAGGGGGTGACCAAGGATGAGATGGTTGCATGGCATCACTAACTCAATGGACATGAATTTGAGCCAACTCCAGGAGATAGTGAAAGACAGGGGAGGCTGGCATGATGCAGTCCATGGGGTCACAAAGAGTCAGACACAATTTTGTGAACAAACAACAACAACTGTTCCAACATGGGTGGGGCAGGACTCAGAAATGGGGGGAGGTTGTCCCTCAGCTTCTAAAAGCTCATCCATCAAGTGTTGAGCCTTTCTATAACACCACGTTATGTGTGAGACAAAAGTCATGTACAAATGTTCTGTCGCTGACATCTTGGAAACCTGGAAAATCGTGGGTTTTACATCCAACCTTTTCCCCTTAAATCATCTGTCCCTTACTCTCTCCACCACGGTGACATGTAAAACAAACAAACAAAAACCAGGAAATAAGATGTGAAAGCAAGTGCTCCTTGAATGACTTGTTTGATATTACTCACCAAAATCAGTTATAAAACCAGTTGCACAAAACATCTTATCTTGATTAAGAGGAGTTGATTAATAGTGGAGTCAGAAATGTAAGTTTGTTTTTCTTTTAAAATGAGTGTCTGCAACGTCCCGGTTGTTGTACCAGGATACCCTTGTTACTTTTAAGCTTCACGGTACTGACATACTCTGCTCCTTATTTGAGCTCTGACTTCTCTGGATGGATGGAATATGACATCCTTCTGTTTCCAGACATCCTCCTCCCTCTCCGTCAATAATCATTTGCTAGACTCAGGGCCACCTCAGCAGTGGGGCATTGTCTTCCAGATGGGGGTCATTAGTGAGGGAAGGATCAGCAACATTTTTGTCTGCTTTGATAGAAACCGGAGTTATACGATCTCTCCATGCACGTGTTTTTAAGGCCATCTATTTGTATTATTCCCTAAGGAGTTTCAAGGCATGCTGAATTTTTTTCGGTGTTTAATACTTCATAAATAAAACCTTGGCAGCAATTCTCAGCTCTAGCAGATCGTGGATGTGTTCCAGAGAATATTTAAAATATAAAAGTAAATTTCAAATGGAAGAAAAGAGCCCCATTTTCCCAAGCAGTCGGCGTTTTATTAAACCACTGATGTCTGCAGAGCGGGGAGGGTGGCAGATAGGGGATCAGAAGGGAACTGTTTGATGGGATGGAGACCCCTAACAGAATGAGGCCAAGGCCACCCTCATCCCTCCCAAGCGCTTTAGTCCTCATAAGATGACGTAGTGTAGGGGACTGTAATTACCACAGTATAGTTGAGGAAATACTTAGAGGTTATGCAAATTATCAGAGAAGGCTCAGCTGGTAAGTGATAGGATTGGGACTTGAAGCCATCAGAATGAATCCAAAACCTGCCCTCCAAGCTGCTCTCCCACCCAGCACAATGCACTCTGCTTCCTGCATGTCCTTCCAGAAAAAAAGCCCCATATTTCCAAATGAACCTCCAAGCCACATCCAGAGCGCATGCTCTTTACCCTTTCTAGAATGCACCACCAACCCAGCCCTCCTCCAACCCACACCCCTTATCCTTCTTGGCAGGGGCCACCGACACCTCCACCCACAAGCCCAATTTTTGATCGTGCTTGGCAAGGATCACGAGTACCCCCAGCCCATATTCCTCATACTTCCTGGGGTGAATCACTCAGCCACCCGCATGCACATACTCATCATTCTTGGGATGAACCACCAAATTCGACCCCTAGCCTGTATTCTTTCTGTTTCCTGTTCAGTGGCAGCCACTAGATATCCCCCACTATTACCACTACTGGGGTTAGGGATGTTGGGGTCAGCACTTCCCTGCACAAGGGCCACCTCCTTGTCCCGTCCACTGGCCCGTCTCTCATCACAGTGAGGAGGACCAGCAGGACTTGCATCTGACCTTGTCCTTTGAATGACTCTCTGCCATGGCCCATGAGACAGATCTGTGGTTGGGGGGGGAGGGTCATATGGATGACACCTTGATGAATCATGTCCAGTTGTTGTTCAGCCGCTAAGATGTGTCCAGCTCTTTGCGACCCCATGGACTCTACCCACCAGGCTCCTCTGTCCATGAAAGTTCCCAGGCAAGAATACTGGAGCGGGTTGCCATTTCCTTCTCCAGGGGATCTTCTCGAGCCAGGGATCGAACCCACATCTCTTGGATTGGGAGGTGGGGTCTTTACCACTGAGCTGCCAGGGAATCCTCCATTTAGCAGCTTAGCTGCATACAAAATGGCACTGTTGTACACTGATGAGAGGATGCTGGAAGATTCTGGGCTTTAACTATTTCAGTAGCTTCCTTTTTTATAGAGATGCTAACTGAGGCCCAGAGACAGGAAGTAATTCTGCCAAAGCCACACATTTTCTGTCTGTGAAACAACTGACAACAGTTTACAGAGAATTAACTTTTTTCATGCTTTCTGAGGTGCGTTCCATGGAAGAGTATGGCCTGGCAAATGTTAAACAGTAACTCAGCGGAGGGAAAGAAAAGGGTTCTGGGGTCAAATACTATATTTGCTGTTGTGCAAAATTCACCAGTTAGTTATATGAGACCTATGAAATGCCGTTTTCATACTGTTCATGGGGTTCTCAAGGCAAGAATACCGAAGTGGTTTGCCATTCCCTTCTCCAGTGGACCATGTTTTGCCAGAACTCTCCACCACTCTGGGGTGGCCCATGGTTTCATTGAGTTATACAAGGCTGTGGTCCCTGTGATCAGTCTGATTAGTTTTCTGTGGCNTTCATGGGGTTCTCAAGGCAAGAATACCGAAGTGGTTTGCCATTCCCTTCTCCAGTGGACCATGTTTTGCCAGAACTCTCCACCACTCTGGGGTGGCCCATGGTTTCATTGAGTTATACAAGGCTGTGGTCCCTGTGATCAGTCTGATTAGTTTTCTGTGGCTGTGATTTTCATTCTGTCTACCCTCTGATGGAGAAGGATAAGGGGCTTATGGAAGCTTCCTGATGGGAGAGACTGACTGAATGGAAAATTGTGTCTTGGGTGGGGCCATGCTCAGTAAATCTTTAACCTAGTTTTCTGTTGATGGGCGGGACTGTTCCCTCCCTGTGGTTTGACCTGAGACCAAACTATGTTGGAGGTAATGAAGATCATGGTGACCTCCTTCAGAAGGTCCTGTTCACACACTGCCACACTCAGTGCCCCCAAGCCTGCAACAGACCACCGCCGACCCACCCCTCCGCCTGAGACTCCAAGTCAAAGCTATGGTTTTTCCAGTGGTCACCTATGGATGTGAGAGGTGGACTATAAAGAAAGCTGAGCGCCGAAGAATTGATGCTTTTGAAATGTGGTGTTGGAGAAGACTCCTGAGAGTCCCTTGGACTGCAAGGAGCTAAACCAGTCCATCCTAAAGGAGATCAGTCCTGAATATTCTTTGGAAGGACTGATAATGAAGCTAAAGTTCCAATACTTTGGCCACCTGATGGGAAGAGCCAACTTATTGAAAAGACCCTGATGCTGGGAAAGATTGAGGGAAGGAGAAGGGAATGACTGAGGAAAACCAGTCCATCCTAAAGGAGATCAGTCCTGAATATTCTTTGGAAGGACTGATAATGAAGCTAAAGTTCCAATACTTTGGCCACCTGATGGGAAGAGCCAACTTATTGAAAAGACCCTGATGCTGGGAAAGATTGAGGGAAGGAGAAGGGAATGACTGAGGATGAGATGGTTGGACGGCATCACTGAATCGATGGACAGGAGTTTGAACAAGCTCTGGGAGTTGGTGATGGACAGGGAGGCCTGGTCTGGTGTCCATAGGGATGCAAAGAGTCAGACACATCTGAGCAACTGAACTGCTATGCAGTGCCATAAATTTTGTGCAAAATCGCAGTTAGTGACTTCACAGAGGGATACAAATTATACATGCAAAAAACTCTACATTCCCCTATTTGTGGACTATAATCCTAGTTGGAAATTGCAAAGCCTAGCTATGTAGTTACACCTTACAAAGCCCTGAGGGACATGGAAATCACATAACTATGTGAATGCTGGCACCTGGCAGGCTCAGTAGTCATACGTTTAAATTTAAAATATAGGGAGAGAACCGAACTTCTACACATAAGCAGCTATGTTGATTTTAACTTGCTATTTTTGATAAGAAAACTTCTAATTGAATGTGGTGGCAGGGGGATAGGGTGTGGAATGTATCATGACTTTCATGTTTTTAGGCTGCCTGTTTCACCACGAATGGAGTTACCAATATATTATTTTGCCTTGGGTTCTCATTATTCATCCATACCTGGGCATAGAGTACAAGGCAATTTTGGATTCTTATTCTTTTGTTGCAAGGTAGGGAGGAGAAATCAGGGAATGTATCCTGTGAGACTGAAACAAAGTTTAAGAAATGCTAGGTGAAACAAAGTTCAACAGATTTCTTTCCTGCAGGACTCCTTGATCAGAGAATGTACTGCACTGTCCTTATTTGACTGTGGAAGCCTTTTTCTTTGTAGCTCACTTAATGCAATTTCCTGAGGCACAGGTGTTCCCTGGAACACAGCTTGGAAAACTAATTTCTTTACAAACAGATAGCTCTGTCTCTGCCACCAGACTGTCAAATCCTAGGGATGCAATGATTCCGACTCGAGGGGAAGAACACGACGGTGCTTCATCATTTGGGACCCACAGTAGAAACAGAGTGTCAGGGAGAAGGACATAGCCTCCTACCAGTGAAGCAAGGGCTGAGATGGCGTGGCCCACGGCTTGCGAACCCCCAGGCTCGTCTCTGCTCTGCCCACAAACCTGCATTCTTATTTGCCTCCATGAATTCACAGAAATCCAAAGGGGAGAGACAAAGGGGGCCTTTCTTAACCAGGAATGCTGAACTGGCACACGGGAGAAGGAATGTTAGGATGGGCGCATGCTAAGCCTCCACGTGGTTGACGAGGCAGTGAGATTGCGAGGACTTGGGGCATTCCTCCCATGCAAATCTCATTGGCTAAACCTGGTCATGTGGTCCCCCTCACTGCAAGGAGGCTGGGAAATGTAGTTTTCCTGGGCATCCAGGAAGGAGAGGGGAACCAGATGTGGGTAGCACAAGCTACCTCAAGCCCCTAAATTCTTGCCAGTTTCAGTAGGCAGAGGAAGAAGTGGAAATTCACCTGATAGCTTACTTCCGGTATCACAGCCTGTGGTTTCATGACTCTGTCTCACCTGAACTTATAACAAACCTGCAATATATCTCAGTTCCTCTTTTAGTGGGGAAACTGTAGCTCAGGGACTGAACCCACATCCTCTGCGTCTCCTGTATCACAGGCAGAGTCTTGACCACTGAGCCCCCATAGGTAGAATAATGCCCCCCAAATATGTCCACGTCCTAGCCCCTGGAATTTGTGAGTATGTTATGTGACAAGAGGGAGTTTACAGAGGTGACTCAGGTATAAGTCTTCAGATGGGGAGATCTTCCTGGATTGTCCAGGGTGGTCTGTTATAATCACAAGGGTACTTGGAGGATGGAGCATGAGGGTCAGAGAGGTGTGAAGATGCTGCTGGCTTTGAAGATAGAGGAAGGGGCCACAAGCCAAGGAATGCAGGTGGAATCCAAAGAAACAGATCGTCCTAGATCATCCAGAACAGAGCCCTGCTGACGCCGTGATTTTGCCCCAGTGAAAGCCATTATGGACTTCCGATCTCCAGGACCATAAGGTATTCTGTGTTGACTTCGGCCACTAAGTGTGTGGTAATTGGTTACAGCAGCAAAAGGAACTGAGATGGTATGTGGAACAGTCTTTTGAAAAACACTGAACAATAACCACCGTGGAAAACTAAGAATGACATCAGAGAGGACAGAGAGCGACAGGGTGGTTTATGGTTCAACTGCAGGATGATAAGTACTCAGTTGGGTGCATTCTTAGAGCTTCAGAGTCAAGCAGGAGGTGCTGATTACGGCAAGTCCTGCGTAAGGCGATGGAAGTGTAAGGAAGCAGGGCCAGCCCTCGTGGAGAAACACAGGCTGGGGAACAATTTCATGGAAGCTTAACGGACCTGCCTCTCACACCACCAGCAACAGGGACTCTGATCTAGTCCTCGTTTCTGAGTGAGAGAAAAATGCACCAAGATGCTCTGTTTCCTTGTGGTCCCAAAGAACATTTCTTCAGGCAGTTTTTGTTTTCTCTCTTACTTTTGCCTCACCAAAAGTAGTTTATTTCACTTGGTTCTTCCTTTCAACTGAAACCAGCCAACTGATTCTTGAGCGTAGGGCATCTCTGAAAAAAACAATCAAGTTTCATTTGAAGAGTGAAATTTCTTTCTGGTTGTGGGAGATGTCACTTCATCTAATCTGATGTAATTCTAAAGTGATAATTGAGATTTTTATGGAATGCAGTTAAGAAATGTCATTACTGCTTATTATAGATAATGAAATAAATTGGCAGTGCAGGTAACAGAACTGATATTCTACAGAATCACATCTCTTTGGGAAGTCAGGGGAAAGCCGCCTCTTCAGGGCATCAAGAATTTTTTAGCCCTTCCCAATCAGAAGAGACCTTGTCCCCTGTCCTTCTTCACTGACCATTCAGTAATGTTTAAGAGAAAACCTTCACCTTACGCCAAATCTCAGAGGGAGAGAATGAGAAGGGGTGGCGGGAGAATGAAGATCAGAAAGGGAAATGGGAAATAATACAAACGAACTTATTTACAAACCAGAAATAGACCCACAGACATAGAAAACACGCTGTGGTTACCAAAGAGGGCTGGGGGAGGGGTAAAGCAGAAGTTTGAGATTAACATATATACTCTACAGTATGTCAACTAAACAGCAAGGACCCACTGTGTAGCACAGGAGAACTATACTCAACTATGCTCAGTAATAACCTGTAAGGGAAAAGAATCTGAAAAACACAGTATGTGTGTGTGTGTGCACCACTGTGCTGCCCTCCCGAAACTAACTCAACACTGTAAACCAACTACCCTTCAATTTAAAAATTCATAAATAAATAAAAATAAATAAAATAAAAATTCATAAATAAATAAAAATAAATAAAATAAAAATTCATAAATACATAAAATAAAATAAAAATTCATAAATAAATAAAAATAAATAAAATAAAAATTCATAAATAAATAAAAATAAATAAAATAAAAATTCATAAATACATAAAATAAAATAAAAATTCACAAATACATAAAAATAAATAAAATAAAAATTCATAAATAAATAAAAATAAATAAAATAAAAATTCATAAATACATAAAATAAAATAAAAATTCATAAATAAATAAAAATAAATAAAATAAAAATTCATAAATAAAATTAAAATTAGTAAATGAAATAACATTAAAAAAGAAAAGGGCTTCCCTGGTGGCTCGGTGGTAAAGAGATTCCCCTCCAATGCAGAAGACATGGGTTCGATGCCTGGTCTGGGAGGATCCCGCATGCCCCGGAGCAACTACACCCATGTGCTGCAGCTGCTGAGCCTGTGCCCTACAGCTCGGGAGCCACAGCTGCAGAAACCCAACTGCCCTCGAGAAGCCCCTGCCACGAGAAGCCCACGCACCGTGCCCAGAGAGGAGCCCCCCGCTCGTCGCAACGAGAGAAAAGCCCAAGCAGGTGCAACGGAGATCCAGCACAGCCGAGAGAAATAAACCAATAAAATTATTTAAAAGGTTTTTTTTTTTTTAATGGAAAGCATGAGAAAGAGGTTTAGACTTCCTGGGTTGCGTCTCCAGCCATTATTGCCAGAGATGGACTTGGTCAGTAAAATCAATACTTGGTCCTAACGTTAAGCTGACCAGAATTTGAAGCCCATCTCTGACATAAACTACCTGTGGGACCCTGGATAAGATGTCCACTCCCTCTGAGCTTCAGCGTTTCCATCCATGAGTGAAATGATAACATCTGTTTGCAGGGCTGTTAGACCTGTGGTGTGATGGTGTATCTAGAGTGCTCTGCACTGTCTAAAGCGTACTAGTTACTTAATGAATAATCATTTCATTCTCCGGCGCATCCTGCCTCCCTCTCTTCCTATTGACACCTCGCGACTTCCTCCTCCAAATGTCAGTGATATATGTCTGGGGGTGGGGAGAAGCAGGTAGGAAGAAGGTGGGAGGCGAGATAACATGGTAAAGAGATCATAGCACCAATGACTTACTTTACAAATTCCCTAGACTGATGGGGGAAAGACCTCATGGTACAATAGGCACTTCCAAACTCTGGATCCTCCTGGTTATTGTAATATCCTGAGACTTAAGGCTAAAGAACACTTGTACTTCTGTAGCCAAATCCCCTCTATACCTCTGAATCAATATACTGCCCATGTTCAAGCTGAAGAAACAGAGGCTCAGAGTGGCTTCTTGATATGCCCAGGATTACAAAGTCCAGCGAGAGGAGCCTGAATCTTCCCAAATCACCACACAAGCAGCTCTTTATGTCACATCACACCTGCCCCCCCGCCCCCCGACCTTGCCACCTTTGGGTAAAAGCCAACAGCAAAGGGAAGGGGCCAAGTTCTGACACCAGGAGAAAGCCTCTCGGACCAGGCAAGGTGGGTCTCTGGATTCACACAAATTGAGAGACAAGCCAATGCCCCTACCAGGTGAAAATTAAAAAGAGGCTATTAAGCCCATGGTATAGAGTCGACTTCCCTGGTGGCTCAGACGGTCAAGTGTCTGTCTACAATGCGGGAGACCCAGGTTTGATCCCTGGGTCGGGAAGATCCCCTGGAGAAGGAAATGGCAATCCACTCCAGTACTGTTGCCTGGAAAATCCCATGGACAGTGGAGCCTGGTAGGCTACAGTCCATGGGGTCGCAAAGAGCCAGACACGACTGAGCGACTTCACTTCATAGAGTCGACAATCACTGGAGAAAATGTGCCCAGGGATGTGAGACAGAACGACAGTCTTATGAAGGAAGAGGCTAAGTCACTGAAAGTTTAGGGACTGGGAAAATGTGCAGTTCCAGACATCAGCATTGCTCTAGCAGGTGGGATGGGTGCTGATTTCATCACCAAGCCTACTGGCTGCTGAAGCCACGCACTGGAAAAACGCCGATACTGAAGTGGGTCTGAACCCACCCAGAGAGACCACACAGCTTGGCTCCTTCCCCTCTGCCCAGGCACCTAGTGGTGCAGCCACCCGGCTTGGAGCCAGCGCCTGGGAAGGGTGACTGAAATGACGGGCAGGAGCCTTTCTCCTATAGGCAGCGGCTAACGTGGCTCCCTTGGGCAGGCAGGGTTTTTCAAGGTGTGCTTTCCTTGGGCCAATTTCTGAGCCCCCTCCTCCAACCCAGTGAGTTAGAGGAGACTAGAGATAGGTCTGGGGTCTTCCATTTTATTATGCTTCGCAGTGACCCTAAAGCCCACTGCAAGCTGAGAAGCTGCTCCAAGCTCTGTCTTATGTCTTTGCCTACTGGATATTAATTTGACAGATATTTATTGAAATTCCATTTATTTGTCAGGCTGTTTGAGGCACTTTGGCTATGTAAACAAAATGGACCACGCCCCCCCCCCCAAAAAAATCTTCAGTGCTTACACTCTACTGCGTGTGGGGAAGGTGGGAGGTGAGTGAGTGAGTGGAGAGAAAAATAATGAACAATAAATCCTGGACAGTGGAGTAATCTGTCCATTGCTGGCTGGCATTTGCCATCACCTTTCCAAGCTTATAAATGGCGAACTACCCTTTGTGAAAATGAAGGAAAACTCATTTTAAATGGAGTCAGAAAACCCTGAAGGGGGCTTTCCCACGCGAGTGCCACTCAGCCAGCCTCACCAGCAGGCAAAGGGAAAATTGGAATTGTTTTGACAAGGGAGGACATTTCTTACCTGTGGAATTTTATCCCCTGCTTGTAAGAAAAAGGAAGCTCCCTCCCTGTGTCCAGCAGCAACGCTCAAATAACCACTTGGAGCCAAGGAGAAACTGCCACAGCCTCCAGCTCTTCTCCAGTGAACGTTTCCTTCAAAACTCTCCCCAGTTTCCTCCTAAAGCCAGAGAAAAGCCGACCTTCTCTTTGTCTCTCCCAGCATGCATGCAAGTTTCACCGTAGCTCACCTGCCCCACCGCACTGCAATTCCCTGCTGTTCCCAAATAAACACACTTTGCTGGTGAAGCAACTGGCTGGCTTATTTCCGAGGTCAACATCATCTACAGCTCTCTGCAGGAAAGGGCACCTACCTACCAGGTCTCCGAAACGTTGGACGGGCTGGAGATTTCTCGGAGCTGCTCTCAGCGGTGGTGAGTGCTGAAGCCTGTATGCGCCAGCTCCTAAGGGCTTCCAGCTCTGCCCCCGTGATGGTACCCAGTCGATTCAAATCAGCTGTGTTGGGAGTAGTTCCACCAGAAATCAGCAGGGTGCCCACTCCCCACCTGTGAGATCCATACCAAAAGTGTTGCTGCACATTCACCATCGCAGTAATACTACAAAGGGGATAGAGTCACATAGAAGCTAAATGCCAGAGCCCAGCCATTTCCTCCAACATCAAGTGACCAGGGTGTGTCTCCCTTTTGCTTTCTGGGTAAATAAAGATCAGGGCTTCCCAGATGGCACAATGGTAAAGAACCTGCCTGCCAATGCAGACTCAAGAGACTCAAGAGATCTCTAGATCTCAAGGACTCAAGAGATCCCCAGGTCAGGAAGATCCTCTGGAGTAGGAAATGGCAACCCAGTCCAGTATCTTTGCCTGGGAAATCCCACGGTAAGAGGAAGCTGGCGGGCTTCAGTCCACAGGGTTGCAAAGAGTCAGACATGGCTGAGCACTCACACACGCACACATACACACAAGTAAAGACCAAAGGAGTTGAGGTTCTGGACTGAAACATACACAGAAAGGCTTGGAATGAAACATACAGTGGTGACATGAGGGATTGCCAAGGGTGAAAGCTTTCTGCACTCAGATTATCGTCTTGTATCTTGCATGTTTGTTGTTGGAGTTTTCCCCTAATAGTCAGTCATTGATTGCACCCTTAGAAATTGATGAGTTTCCAGGGCATTATAAATTCCAAGCATTTAGCAGAACCAGCACTAAAATAGCTCACTAAAGAGTGTGGGTTGGAAAGAAGGGCTGTCAGTGTACTTTACATACGATAATCAATTACGGCAATTTCTGAGCAGTGGTTTCTATCACTCTTCTTTAAGATGCTATAATGGAAATGAGCTCATCAGACGTTACGGATGTTTGTTACTCTGTGTATCAAGCTGTTGCACACAGACTCTGAGGCAAGAGAAGGACTGGATGGTTCCTGGCTGTCTAAGGCCATAGCCTAAAAAAGGTGTGTGTGTGCGCGCCTGGGCTAATCACTCAGTTGTGCCTGCCTCCTTGAGACTCTATAGACTGTGACCCACCAGGCTTCTCTGTCCACGGGATTCTCCAGGCAAGAACCCTGCAGTGGGTTAGTGGGTTGCCATGCCCTCCTCCAGGGGGATCCTCCCAACCCAGCGGTTGAGCCCATGTCTCCTGCATTGTAGATGGTCCTCTGCATTGCAGGCAGATTCTTTACTGTCTGAGCCACAGGGAAGCCTTAAAGAGGTTTGAGCAAGTTCAAAATAGCATGGAAAGCATTAGCGAGTAGCACACTTGTGAATGTTTTCATAATCAGATCTTGGGGTTGTGGGAAGCTCTGATTTGTAGTGTTGTGAATTTCCATCGTGTAAAAGCTCCCCCCTGGCCAATTCCAAGCAACGGATGCGCTGCCAACTGACTAAAGCCCTGAAAATTCAGCCGCTGAGCCCCACGAGCCAGTACAAGCTAGCTTCAATGTGCCACTGATGTTAGCGTTAAAGTTAATATGAATTTTGCATTTGGCTCAATGGTGCTTCATTTTTTAAAAATGATCATTTTTTTTTTCCTGTCTTCAAATCTTCTAGCATCATCTAACACAGTGTTTGCCCAAGAAAGCTCTCCTTTCACTAGTGGAGTAGGGCTTTGACGTAGACTAGCCTCTCAATGCATCTTGTAATGAGAAGAAGATGACCTTTGCATTTCCTCTCTCAATCCTCTGATTACATCAGGAGAACTGTCAGCAGGGAGCCTGTGGGCTTCCGCAACTCTGGGACACGTGTCCTTTCCTTTTTGAACCAAGAGAGAACAGACCCCGGGTTCTCATCTTCAGGGAGGCAACGGCTTCAAGCTAGAGTGTGACAAACGTGTTTCCTTTTGTCTTACTCGTTATGCTTGGCTTTCCTGAGTGTGTGCATGTGTGCTCAGCCACTCAGTTGTGTCCAAGTATCGGGTGACCCCATGGACTGTAGACCACCAACCAGGCTCCTCTGTCCATGGAATTCTCCAGGCATGGAATACTGGAGCGGGTGGCCGTTTTCTTCTCCAGGGGCTCTTCCCAACCCAGGGATCGAACCTGCATCTCTTGTGTCTCCTGCATCGGCAGATGGCTTCCTTAACGCTTTCCATGCTATTTTGAGCTTGTTTAAACCTCTTTAGGGATTCACTGGTGGCTCAGACAGTAAAGAGTCTGTGCCACCTGTTTGGCTTTTAATGGAAAACAATACTGATCTTCTCCCCCACCCCTGCATTTATGGAAGTAGCACGGAGTTTTCTTTTCAATGTGTTATTAACTATGCTCCCTGTACTTAGGAGGAGGTACCTGGATGAAGCAAAAGTCGCTGGCTGTTGAGCACTTTGAAGATGAGACCCGGCCTTTCGTGGGGTCTGCTTGCTGGGCCTTCTGGAGGCAGAACGGGCCAGAGGCAGCCTGGGTGCCTCAGCAGTTACTCTCTGTCTGTGGGAGCGCTGGCCCCTTCGTCTAAATCACACAGATTGAGGCTCAAGCCGTATGTGCTATCACACGCTGATTTGTCGCTGCTTGCAGCAGCAGCAGCCTGTTTCTCTGGTGTAAATATTCCCGACGTGGCTGATTTCAAGC
Organism: Oreotragus oreotragus; assembly: GCA_006410675.1. Lineage (NCBI taxonomy): Eukaryota > Metazoa > Chordata > Mammalia > Artiodactyla > Bovidae > Oreotragus > Oreotragus oreotragus. Next base: position 320,755 of record SJYX01015931.1, read on the forward strand.
AACCGACATCACTTCCCTGAACTGAGATTGGGGAAGAAATGTGCTCAGTCAATTTCCTTGGACCAGAAAGAGTGCCTCCAGCACACACTGGATGTGGCTACCGCTTACAGTCGCTATGGGATTATGTGGAAGGCACCAGGCAAGATGGCCTTCCTGCTGGCTCAGACGGTAAAGAATCCGTCTGCAGTGTGGGAGACCTGGGTTCAGTCCCTGGCTTGGGAAGATCCCCTGGAGGAGGGCATGGTAACCCACTCCAGTATTCTGCCCTGGAGAATCCCCTGGACAGAGCAGCCTGGTGGGCTACAGTCCCTGGGGTCACAAAGATGCTTTCCAAGCAAGATACTTTCTCATGCCAGCTCATGCTGGCCCCCAGGGCTATAGTTGCTGGTAACTATTATCACTGTTCTGCAGATAAGCAGCTTTGGGCCAGAGAGATTATAGAACACACCCAAAGTTATAAAGCTGGTGAGTGATGGCACTGGGATTTAAACCCAGGTCTCAGTCAGCACTCAGATTGCAGCCATGAAATTAAAAGGCACTTGCTCCTTGGAAGGAAAGCTATGACAAACCTAGCATGTGCATGCCTGTGTGCGAAGTCGCTTCAGATGTGTCCAGCTCTTTGCAACCCCATGGACTGTAGCCCTCCACGCTCTTCAGTCCATGGGATTCTCCAGGCAAGAGTACTGCAGTGGGTTGCCATGCCCTCCTCAAGGGGATCTTCCTGATTCAGGGATCGAACGCTGATCCAGGGATCTAATGCGGGTCTCCTGCGTCTCCTGAGTGTCCAACTCTTGGCGACCCCATGGACTGTAGGCCGCCAGGCTCCTCTGTCCATGGGATTCTCCAGGGAAGAATATTGGAGTTGGTTGCCATTTCCTTCTCCAGGGGATCTTCCCAACCCAGGAACTGAACCCTTGTCTCCTGCATCACCTACGTTGGCAGGTGGATTCTTTACCACTGAGCCATCTGGGAGTCTGAAATCTTTGAAGGAGAGATAATTCCTTGGGGGAAGAGAAGCCTTGCATCCACAGCCCTCTCCCTCCCCTTCTCCACTTAGTGCCCTCCTGGCTTAGAAGGATCAAGTTAAAGAGGGGGGCAGGATGACTGAAGGCTCCCCTCTAGCTTCTAGTTTCTAACACCTACTTGCAAGGCAGCGGTTCCCATCTGGGAGAGATTCTGTCCTCCAGGGACTACTGGCAGGGTCTGGAGGCACTCTGGGTCCTCATGCCTGGGAGGACACTGCTGGTGTCTAGTGAGCAGAGGGCAGGAACGGTGCTAAACATCTGCAATAGGCAGGACAGCCCCACATGCAACAGAGTCATGCAGCCTGGAATGTCACTAATGTCAAGGTTGAAAACCCCCCTGTAAGGAGTTAGGGAGCTGGGCCACTCAGGAGGCTGAATTTAGTCTACCGTAATCCTAGAGAAGTCCCTTCAGCTTCCATCCTGAGAAGGAATGCCTGGCACAGCCCCCGGGCATTGGAAATAAATCTCAGGCTCCCTCGGGAGGGTTGGGGACCACCTACTTGGGATCGCAAGGGGGCTTCCTTCATCTCTCCACTGTATCTCCCTCCTCACTTTCTCCTATCTGGTGACTGCTTCCTATCTGACATTCAGAGACACCTCCCAGCAAGGCAACCCCACGGAGCAGAGCACCAGTTTCTGGAAGAGCAAAACCGATCACTCAGGGGGTGACATGTATCTTTAGACCTCTGCAGTCATAGGTGTGGAAGGACACTTTGATGTACCCACTCCTTCAATAGCGACTCCAAGATGCGTGGCTGCCAGTTGATTGTGTGGTTCGAGACGGATAGACGCTCCTTGGCTGGCTTTCACTGTCTCGACGCTTCCCTGTCCGTTATTCATCCTTTCCACACATCTTTTTAAGCATCTGCTCTGTACTACGTCTGATGTTAGGTGTTAGAAATGAAATATTGGCCTGACATTACTTGTCACGCTAGGTGCCGGGCCACAATGCAGTCGTGGTGGGGAAGGAAGCAGACTGTGGAGGCACTGGCTGGGCTCGAACCCCAGCTGCGCCGCCTTCTAGCTGTGCGATGCTGGGAAAGCTGCTCACCCTCTTAGCTTCAGTTTTCTCACCCTTTAAAACGGCAGTGCTGCATCCTGTCCAGACTTGTCAGAAGCTAAATGACTAAATGGTCCCGACGGGTCAGGTTTTAAGTCTGCTGGTTCCCATCTTTACCTCCTAGCTCTTCTTTTTTTTTTTTAGCTGTGCCACCCTGAGCATATTAAGTTCTACGGTTCTCAGTTTTGTCCTCTGTAAAGTAGAAATAATGACCCGCCATGTACAGAGTCGATGTGGAGATTAAGGGAGATGATGCCTGCAAGCCAGTTAGTGTGTTACTGCTGGCATGTTGTAAGCACTCAATAGACATAACCATTATAATCATGACTATCTATTACTATTATATTGCCTGCAATAATCAGAGTTGAAGTAGCTATTTTCATCCACATTATTTTAGATCTGTTTCAGTGTTTTAAACAGCCGTGGGTGGCTGAGAGGCGCGTGTGCCTACCTCTTCTTTGTGCCAAGGCTGTGCCCCGATGAGCAGCAGGACTGGAAAGCAACCCAGGCTGATGGGTCCTCCACGGAGCAGGTTGCTCAGTCCCACCTGCACACACGCAGTCATGAGCTGAACCCTCTCCCAAGCTCTCTTCCTCCGTGCGATGATTTCCTTAAAATCTGTGAGGAATCCCGAGCAATGAAAACTGAGGAACCTGATTATATAGACTCCACGTTGTACACAGGCCTATCTGCCCTGGTTTGTACAGGTGATCTGGGTTGAGTGAGGGTCTGTTCGGGGTACTCATTTACAGAACGTCAGGAAGTGAATAGATCTATTCTGTCAAGTCCATGGGGGCCAAAATACTGTGTCATTTGGTTTTGCAGCAATGCCTAGGATTGCACTGACAATAGAAGCATCTAAAAAATAGTGTAACAAGTGGCTTCTGGGATCTGTACTCGGTGAGACTATTGACTCATTCACTTGGAAGCATGACCAATTCCAGACTGTAGCACTTTTTTAAAAAGTTATTTTCTTCCACAAATAGATGGCCAACGGGCACATGAAAAGATGCTCTACATCACTAATTATTAGAGAAGTGCGAATCAAAACTACAATGACCACACGTCAGTCAGAATGGCCATTACTAAAAAGCCTACGAAAGTAACAAATACTGCTGAGGGTGTGGAGAAAAGTGAAGCCTCCTACTCTGTTGGTTGGGATGTAAATTGCTACAGCTGCTATGGGGAACAGTGTGGATGTTCCTTAAAAACACTAAGAAGTGAAGTGAAGTCGCTCAGTCATGTCCGACTTGTAGTGACCCCATGAACCGCAGCCTACCAGGCTCCTCCATCCATGGGATTTTCCAGGCAAGAGTACTGGAGTGGGGTGCCATTCCCTTCTCCAGAGGATCTTCCCAACCCAGGGATCGAACCTGGGTCTCCTGCATTGTAGGCAGACNACCAGGCTCCTCCATCCATGGGATTTTCCAGGCAAGAGTACTGGAGTGGGGTGCCATTCCCTTCTCCAGAGGATCTTCCCAACCCAGGGATCGAACCTGGGTCTCCTGCATTGTAGGCAGACACTTTACCATCTGAGCCACCGGGGAAGTCTTAAAAAAAAAAAAAAAGCTAAAAGCTCCAGCAATCCCCTTCCCTAGGAATATATCTAGACAAAACTGTAATTGGAAGAAATGCATGCACCCCAAAGTTCACAGCAGCCCTATTTACCGCAGCCAAGTCACGGGGACAACCCAAGCATTCACTGACAGCAGAGTGGATGGAAGGCACGGCACATATGCACAATAGACTGCTGCTCGGCCATACAGAGAGCGGCATGGTGCCCTCCGCAGCCACAGGGGTGCACCAGAGACTCTCACACTAAGTGAAGTGAGCCAGAAAGAGAAAGGCAAGTCCCACATACCACTTAAGTGTGGGATCTGACATGCATGAACTTATCTATGAAACAGAAACAGACTGACACTTAGAGGACAGACTGCGGCTGTGAGGGGAGAGGCAGGGAGGAAGAACTTAGGAGTCTGGGATTCACAGATATATGCTGTAATATATAAAAGAGAGAAACACTAAGGACCCACGGAGAGCACAGGGAACTCTGATAGCCCGTAATAAACCCTCTCTCTGGCTGAAGCACATTGCCCTACACTAGAAACCAACCCAACATGGCAAATCAACTATGCTTCAATAAAAAGTAAAAAAAGAAAAGCGCTAAAACCACTGAAGAACTGTTTTCCCCTGGCAGGAAAAATGTCATACTCAGTGGAGACATTTAAAAATATACCCCTTCAAAGAAAAGAAAATGAAAGCTGACAAAACTGTCTAATTCCCATCATCCAAAATAACCTTTTTTTGTTCCTTCTAATATTTCTCTTTTGTGCTTTTGGGGGTTTGTTGTGATTTTCTTTTGTTCAGGGGGGTTGACATTTTTTGGAAATGATAATCACACTGTAAAAGTTTACAGACTGCTTTTCTCCCCTCCGATAGACCCTTTCAGCATTTTTAACCGTTACTGCTGTTCAGCTGCTAAATCATGTCTGGCTCTTTGCAGCCCCATAAAGTTTTTTTTTCTCTTCTTGTTATTCCAAATGTAGGACTACTTCCTTAAGATATATTCTCAAAAGTGGAATTGTTAGGTCAGAGAATTTTAAATACTTTACAAGGTGCTTTAAAGATTGTGTAAAGACTCTGCAAGCATTCCCTACGCTGCTTGGTGTGGATGTGACTTCAGTTTTGTATAAATGTGGGTGAACTGCCACCCACCTGCCCAACCTCTATCCAGCTCCTAGCTGTGGGCACCCTCCCAGATCCACCCGCATCCCATGACTCCCGAGGGTCTGACTGCTGCCCTAAAGCTGTCCCCTGGGTTTCAGTCCCTGTGACCACCTGTGAATTCAGAGTGGCCTGGTCACTCCAACCCAAGGCATGGCCCTGTCAGCTGAGACAGTGGGCCCCTGAGTGGGAAAGGAAAGTGTCTGGAAGACAAAATCTCCCTCATCCCTTGACTTTTTTCTCTCAGTGTATTGAGCCTGTTTTCTGTCTCGTTGCCATAGCAACACAACCTCAGGCTAATAGATACTCCTTGGTGCTTAGAGGAAAAAAACTCAGCTGACAGACAAGCCAGGACAATGCAGGAAAGAACAGGTTAGCCCCAGATGCCCCTCCACGCCTTGGCAAAGCAGCAGAGATAATTAAAAATTCGACTTGAGGGTCACGCAGACTCCAACAGAAGGAAGGTTCCAGGCCTTAGCAGAGTCATCTGTTTCCAACGCTGATTAAGATGGACAAAGATAAATCAGATGACCTCAGCTCTCCTCTCTGCTTTGATGGAGAACCTTTCCAAACATAAGTCTTTTTAGAGGCTCTTTCTTCCCTTTGGGGAATTAGATGACAGGTTCAGTGGGGTGGACAGCCTATTGCAGTATTCCACCATGGATCTTGTCAGTTCCACCTCACAGCCGCCGTGACTCCGAGGTTCCACTGGTCTCCCCCTCTCTCCTCGTCCCCTGCCTCACCTGCGCACATCCCTCCCGGGCTGTCTTCTCAAGACTCACCTCCAGTCAGGTCCAAGCCCCCCAGCCCCGACCGAAGACAGCCCCGCTGACACGGCTCGTCACAGTGTCCCCGTCACTCACTCTCGGGTCCCTGCACGAGCCGTCTTCCCCTCTCAGGACTCTGTGCATGAATTTTCTCCTCCAGGAAAAATGCCTCCCACCCTTACAAGCCCCAGGAAAATGCCATTTTTGTCTAAGTGGCGTCATTTCCCACCCCCTGGGCTCTTCGTTCAGGCCCAGAATGTAGCCCTCCCCACGCTGTCCTGGATGGACTGTGTAGGTGGAGTCCCCACCGTGGCAGCCAGTGGCTGGGGGGCGTTGTCTGGGGAAGGGGTTGCCTGTGTTTTCATCTCGGTGAGTGCTGCCTGGCGCGGGGTAGGTATCCAATACTGGAATCTGTTACCCTCACAAGGCTGGGTTATTTGCTGCAAAGAATAACATTATTCTATCTGGGGAAATGGGCGAAGACCTCCACCTTCTCCAGCCCAAACCCTTCACTCATAATATCAGCATCCAACACACACAGTTGAGCGTTTGGGTGCCAAATATGTTGATAGAGTTGTTTGGGGAACAGAACTCAAGTTCATATTTTAGAAACTTTCTTGGAAAATTTCAAACAAGTAGCAAATCCTGACCCACCTCCGCCCCACCAGCCAGGTGCCCATGGAGGCAGCTCCATGTGAGGAACACGTGGTCAGCTTGTCTCCTTTGCTGCCCCCCTCCCCCACGGCTTTTCTGGAGTATATCCCAGACATGATGTCATTTCATCTAACAATATTTCATCAGCCATCTAGGTGAAAATCCTACCCCTTCTGCCTACACTGCCTGTGACCTTGGGCAGATTAATTAACCTCCCTGATCCTCCTGTTCTGTGTCTGTAACATGAGAATAATCATGGCACATCCATCATAGGGTTACAATGAGGAGCAAATGGACTGTTCTGCAAAAAACACTCGATGCTGGGCATTTGCCCAGCGTGTGTGCTAAGTGGTTGGTGTTAGCCATTAAAATCACCATCATACCATCATTACCATCATCTTTAGTGATGTTAGCCGTTAAAATCACCATCATTACCATTATCCTTCCTGAATCTACGGCCCAAGTCCCAAGCATTTGAGACACAAGAGACACACAAATGTATCGACCACTAATCGTGGCGCTGGCAGTTGAAGGAGAACAGATTGGAACGTGGAGACACTGGAGCCCCAGAGATCAAAGAGGAGGCTGGAAAAGTCATCCCGGAGCGAGGTGATGGGGCCCTGAACTAGACAGCGACGGAGGTGGAGAGAACACACAGGGAGATGAGAGCAAAGGCCTCCGGGCGGCGCTTGCTGCCACTGAGGTCGAGTTTTGGCATCCGCTAAGGGAGGGGAGAAGGGTTGAGACGGTGAAGTTTCCTCTGAGAGCCTTTGTCTTTGCTGCACTGATTGATGGGCATCCTGGGAAAGGCGCGCGACACATGAGGCTGCTGATTACGGCAGCACATGGCTTCCCTTGGGCAGCGGGTGGTTCGTTTCACTTTGAAGCCACTTACACATCTCTGTGAAAGGCTCCAGACTCCCGTGAGCTTCCTTCCCCCTCCCCTCTGCAACCTCCCTTCACCTGATAATCAAAGTGGAGGTGGTGCTTTACCCACCACCACTCTTAAAACTTATTCTTCACGAATACATGCTCACCGTGGACCTTTTAAAAAAGACACATACAAAACTATGATCTCGCTTGTATGTGGAATCTAAACTGGCAAAATCACAGAAGCAGAGAGCAGAAGGGAGTGTACCAGGGGTTTGGGTGGCGGGGAGAAGGAGAGGTGGTGGTCAAAGGGAACAAAGTTTTATGCAGGATAAGTAAGTTTTGGAGATCTGCTAATGTGGCGTAGCGCCCATAGCTAACAATACTATATAATGTACTTAACATCTGCTACGAGGGTAGAGCTTATATTAATTGTTCTTGTGTCTGCGTGCTCAGTTGCCCAGTCGTGTCTGACTCCTTGCGATCCCATGGACTGCAGTCCACTAGGCTCCTCTGTCCATGGGATTTTCCAGGCAAGAATACTGGACTGGATTGCCATTTCCTTCTCCAAGGGATCATCACAACTCAGGAATTGAACCCGCATCCTCGGCATCTCCTAATTGTTCTTACCCCCCAATAATAACCGTGATAAAAAGGGTGAGAGAAAACGGTGATGGGTGATGGATATGTTTATGGCCATGATGGTGGTGATGGTTTCACAGGTGTACACTTATCCTCAAGGTCATTGAGTTGTAACCATTAACTATGTATAGCTTTTTATATGGCAATTAACTATACTTTAACAGCATGGCTTAAAAAATAAAGATAAAAAGAAAGACCGAGATGCACCCTAGGCCCCAGCACTCGGATCTGCATAATCTTTGAGAGACCCGCTTCTCGGGGTTCAGGGGGGAAGAGGCATTTAAGGCTCCTGCTTTTGCGAGCTGGGAAGAGTGCACAGAGCCGTGGACAACAGGCGTGCTCCAAGCCACCTGGCCTCAGGAGCCAGTGGCCTCTGAGAGCGTGGCTGTGTGTTTCACTCAGAACCAGGGGGCCAGTCTGGACTCTGCACAGGGGGCCCTGTGCAGGAGGTGACGCTGGAGAATTATACAGATAGGGCTTCCTTGGTGTCTCCATCCCCCAGACCGATCTGGTCCCCCAGCTGGAGAGAGGGGAAGCTCCAGGGGACCCCGATCCCTGGGAAGCAGAGGTTTTGAGAGGCATCTGCCCAGGTGGCAAGTCCCGCATCAAGACAGAGCAACTATTGGTAGGACCCTACGAATGTAAGGAGCCTGTCGAAGGTCTGCGTTCCAACACCACCTTGATCCAACATCAGAGGATCCGCAAGGGGGAGAAGCCCTGCGCGTGTAAGGAGTGCGGCAGGCTTTCTGTCGGAGCAGCACCGAGCCTACGCACAAGGGGGAAACTAAATGAGAGGAGTGCTGGGAAGGTTTCGGGCGTAGGTCACTTTTTTATTGTCCAGCGGCGCATCCACGCCCGGGAGAAACCCTGGGAATTTTTCTTGCCTATGATACAGTCGTAAAAGTGAAAGTGAAGTCGCTCAGTCGTGTCCGACTCTTTCCGACCCCATGGACCGTAGCCCACCAGGCTCCTCTGTCCATGGGGATTCTCCAGGCAAGAATACTGGAGTGGGGTGCCATCTCCTCCTCCAGCGGCTCTTCCCAACCTGGGGACTGAACCCGGGTCTCCTGCATTGAAGGCAGGTTCTTTACCGTCTGAGCCACCAGGGAAGGCCGATACAGGGGTAGCTGGGCTCCAAAGCTTTGCTGCGCTCCTTACACTTGAAGGGCTTCCCCGCAGTGTGGCTCCTCTGGTGCCAAAGGAGCTTGGAGTTACAGCGGAGGATCTTCCCACATTCTTTCCATTCAAGTGCAGCCTGTGGAGAAGAATCGCAGCCAGGCTCCGGGCCGGCCCTGCCGCGTCCCCGGGGCCCCTGCCCCGTCCCCGGGGCCCCTGCCCCCGCAGCTCGCGGAGTCTCTAGGCCCTGCTCCGGCGGGGCGGGGTACAAGTAGTAGGTGTCTTCCGGGGTCTTCCTCCCGCCGCGGAGCCTTCCCCGCTACNATCCTACCCCTTCTGCCTACACTGCCTGTGACCTTGGGCAGATTAATTAACCTCCCTGATCCTCCTGTTCTGTGTCTGTAACATGAGAATAATCATGGCACATCCATCATAGGGTTACAATGAGGAGCAAATGGACTGTTCTGCAAAAAACACTCGATGCTGGGCATTTGCCCAGCGTGTGTGCTAAGTGGTTGGTGTTAGCCATTAAAATCACCATCATACCATCATTACCATCATCTTTAGTGATGTTAGCCGTTAAAATCACCATCATTACCATTATCCTTCCTGAATCTACGGCCCAAGTCCCAAGCATTTGAGACACAAGAGACACACAAATGTATCGACCACTAATCGTGGCGCTGGCAGTTGAAGGAGAACAGATTGGAACGTGGAGACACTGGAGCCCCAGAGATCAAAGAGGAGGCTGGAAAAGTCATCCCGGAGCGAGGTGATGGGGCCCTGAACTAGACAGCGACGGAGGTGGAGAGAACACACAGGGAGATGAGAGCAAAGGCCTCCGGGCGGCGCTTGCTGCCACTGAGGTCGAGTTTTGGCATCCGCTAAGGGAGGGGAGAAGGGTTGAGACGGTGAAGTTTCCTCTGAGAGCCTTTGTCTTTGCTGCACTGATTGATGGGCATCCTGGGAAAGGCGCGCGACACATGAGGCTGCTGATTACGGCAGCACATGGCTTCCCTTGGGCAGCGGGTGGTTCGTTTCACTTTGAAGCCACTTACACATCTCTGTGAAAGGCTCCAGACTCCCGTGAGCTTCCTTCCCCCTCCCCTCTGCAACCTCCCTTCACCTGATAATCAAAGTGGAGGTGGTGCTTTACCCACCACCACTCTTAAAACTTATTCTTCACGAATACATGCTCACCGTGGACCTTTTAAAAAAGACACATACAAAACTATGATCTCGCTTGTATGTGGAATCTAAACTGGCAAAATCACAGAAGCAGAGAGCAGAAGGGAGTGTACCAGGGGTTTGGGTGGCGGGGAGNCACGAATACATGCTCACCGTGGACCTTTTAAAAAAGACACATACAAAACTATGATCTCGCTTGTATGTGGAATCTAAACTGGCAAAATCACAGAAGCAGAGAGCAGAAGGGAGTGTACCAGGGGTTTGGGTGGCGGGGAGAAGGAGAGGTGGTGGTCAAAGGGAACAAAGTTTTATGCGGGATAAGTAAGTTTTGGAGATCTGCTAATGTGGCGTAGCGCCCATAGCTAACAATACTATATAATGTACTTAACATCTGCTACGAGGGTAGAGCTTATATTAATTGTTCTTGTGTCTGCGTGCTCAGTTGCCCAGTCGTGTCTGACTCCTTGCGATCCCATGGACTGCAGTCCACTAGGCTCCTCTGTCCATGGGATTTTCCAGGCAAGAATACTGGACTGGATTGCCATTTCCTTCTCCAAGGGATCATCACAACTCAGGAATCGAACCCGCATCCTCGGCATCTCCTAATTGTTCTTACCCCCCAATAATAACCGTGATAAAAAGGGTGAGAGAAAACGGTGATGGGTGATGGATATGTTTATGGCCATGATGGTGGTGATGGTTTCACAGGTGTACACTTATCCTCAAGGTCATTGAGTTGTAACCATTAACTATGTATAGCTTTTTATATGGCAATTAACTATACTTTAACAGCATGGCTTAAAAAATAAAGATAAAAAGAAAGACCGAGATGCACCCTAGGCCCCAGCACTCGGATCTGCATAATCTTTGAGAGACCCGCTTCTCGGGGTTCAGGGGGGAAGAGGCATTTAAGGCTCCTGCTTTTGCGAGCCGGGAAGAGTGCACAGAGCCGTGGACAACAGGCGTGCTCCAAGCCACCTGGCCTCAGGAGCCAGTGGCCTCTGAGAGCGTGGCTGTGTGTTTCACTCAGAACCAGGGGGCCAGTCTGGACTCTGCACAGGGGGCCCTGTGCAGGAGGTGACGCTGGAGAATTATACAGATAGGGCTTCCTTGGTGTCTCCATCCCCCAGACCGATCTGGTCCCCCAGCTGGAGAGAGGGGAAGCTCCAGGGGACCCCGATCCCTGGGAAGCAGAGGTTTTGAGAGGCATCTGCCCAGGTGGCAAGTCCCGCATCAAGACAGAGCAACTATTGGTAGGACCCTACGAATGTAAGGAGCCTGGCGAAGGTCTGCGTTCCAACACCACCTTGATCCAACATCAGAGGATCCGCAAGGGGGAGAAGCCCTGCGCGTGTAAGGAGTGCGGCAGGCTTTCTGTCGGAGCAGCACCGAGCCTACGCACAAGGGGGAAACTAAATGAGAGGAGTGCTGGGAAGGTTTCGGGCGTAGGTCACTTTTTTATTGTCCAGCGGCGCATCCACGCCCGGGAGAAACCCTGGGAATTTTTCTTGCCTATGATACAGTCGTAAAAGTGAAAGTGAAGTCGCTCAGTCGTGTCCGACTCTTTCCGACCCCATGGACTGTAGCCCACCAGGCTCCTCTGTCCATGGGGATTCTCCAGGCAAGAATACTGGAGTGGGGTGCCATCTCCTCCTCCAGCGGCTCTTCCCAACCTGGGGACTGAACCCAGGTCTCCTGCATTGAAGGCAGGTTCTTTACCGTCTGAGCCACCAGGGAAGGCCGATACAGGGGTAGCTGGGCTCCAAAGCTTTGCTGCGCTCCTTACACTTGAAGGGCTTCCCCGCAGTGTGGCTCCTCTGGTGCCAAAGGAGCTTGGAGTTACAGCGGAGGATCTTCCCACATTCTTTCCATTCAAGTGCAGCCTGTGGAGAAGAATCGCAGCCAGGCTCCGGGCCGGCCCTGCCGCGTCCCCGGGGCCCCTGCCCCGTCCCCGGGGCCCCTGCCCCCGCAGCTCGCGGAGTCTCTAGGCCCTGCTCCGGCGGGGCGGGGTACAAGTAGTAGGTGTCTTCCGGGGTCTTCCTCCCGCCGCGGAGCCTTCCCCGCTACTCTGACCCCTTCTCCTCCCCACCGCCCCTCCTCACCACGGCCTCTCTCTTGGACCCCTCTGGTGGTTACAGCAGATCTCTAACCTACCTTCAGCTTGATCTGTAGCTTTTACACTGTATCTGTGTTCTTACTATTTCAGCATAAACTCGATTGTAATTGAAAAAAAAAAAAAAGATAAAAAACAGGAAAAGTATAATGGAGAAAATAAAAACTAGCCATAATCCTACTACAGATATGCCCAGGGTAGTTGGGTTGATGTAAGCTCTCATTTATTCTTTATATTAATCTGTATTCTATGAAGGTATGACCACATTGAATATATAATTACTCTTTCTCCTTAGCATGTCAATAAGAAATGGGACGAGGTGACCTTTCAGGGTTATCCTGTAATTCCCTTAACCATCCTGATAGACATTGATAGACATGTTTTGCTTCCAATTTTTTCCTTTTAAATATAAAATAAAAATGTATTAATATTCAGTTAGTGAATGCTAAAGCTGAAGCTCCAGTACTTTGGCCACCTCATGCGAAGAGCTGACTCACTGGAAAAGACTCTGATGCTGGGAGGGATTGGGGGCAGGAGGAGAAGGGGACGACAGAGGATGAGATGGCTGGATGGCATCACCGACTCGATGGACGTGAGTCTGAGTGAACTCTGGGAGTTGGTGATGGACAGGGAGGCCTGGCGTGCTGCGATTCATGGGAACGGACACGACTGAGCAACTGAACTGAACTGAACTGGCGTGAATGTTTTATGCATAAAGCTTTACTCAAGTTCCTTAATTTTGCTTCTTTGAAAAGGCTGCTGGTCCCAGTAAACCCAAGGAAAGAATCGAGTATTTATCCTCCCATTCCTATAGGAGCTTTTACCAGTCATAATCAACTAATAGATGAAGGGGCATGGCTCCTTATAAAATGAAGGCAGGTAATACGTGAACACAGAGTCTTGGAATCAGAATTTCACAGCCCCCACTAAATTAACGGGCCTGGGCACTGAACATCAGGAAGAGGGACAACCAGCCACGTGCGTCTCCCAGGGGACACAACGACGCCCACAGTCTCAGTCTGATCAGACCTCCTACCAACCTGAAGGAAGCACAGAGCACAGGGAGCCCTGCTGGGCAGTACTGGTTGCCTGCAGTTCACAGAATCTAGACCGCAGGAAGGAAACCACCGCCAAGCAACCCAGCCTTTTCGACTTGCAAGGAACAACAGCAGCAAAAACGCAACAGGAGAGCCTGCAGATTTTAAAGGACCTGAAGGTATATGTCTTTTCAGATGGCACAAGACAAATCGCTGGTGTCTAGGGATGTACAGTTGGGTGAAAACCAAAAGAAATACGAGGAAGTGATGGCTCTGAAAGTCGGGGTGCAGTGGTAACACCTGGAGAAGGGGAGGGAGTTGGGGCTCTGACAGAGCGCGTGGAGAGGCTTTGGGGACGCCCAGCAAAGTTCTGTTTCTTTACCTGCGTGCTTACAAACTATACATGTGTGGCTGTCTGTGCATGTGTTTTATTTTATAATTTTTAAAAAAGTTTTAAAAGAAAAACTTAAAGGGTGTTACTACCTGTCTCAGCTTGGGTAGGTGTGTCCTTCAAATCATGTCCTTCCCTGAACCTTAGAACATGAGTGTGGAGCTAGGCTCACTGCAGATGTATTTCAACACAGCTGAGCTGCTGAGGGTTGAGTTCAGATAAGCTCTTAATCTAGTATGAGCTGTCCTTATAAGAAGAGGAGAGACACAGAAACACAGAAAGGAAGGGCACGTGATGACGGAGGCAGAGATTGGAATGTGTGGCTGCAAGCCAAGGACAGCAAGCATTATCAGCAACCCCCAGAAGCTAGGAGAGAAGCTGGAAAAAGATTCTTCCTCGGAGCCTTTGCTAGGAAGCCACCTTCTGACACCTTGATTTCAGGCCTTTAGCTTTCCTGAAGCTTTCTTCATGCACTGAGCAGAAAGCAAGTTGTTTGATGTCCACACAGGTGTGCAGAATCAAAGCTGAGATCATTCATTCTCAGTTGCCCTAGAATGAGAAGGGCTGTAACTGTGACTCTCTGCTACTTTCCTACATCCAGTGATATTTAAGCCAAGTGCCAAACAGGTCCTATCCAGATATTAAAACATGGTACACCAGACCTCACCCCTCGCAGAGAGATCTTAGCCCTCCTGGGGAGGGATTGGTCTTTCTTATTTCTCGTTGTGAGTCAGTCAAGCCCAGAGCCTCAGCTGTGGTGGGCAGTGGATATTTGTTACATGAAGCACCATTTAGGTCAAGAGTCTAAAACATCAGAGCTCCAGGATCGCCCAGAGTGGCGTGCCTCTGCATTCTCAACAAACAGGTCTAAGCTGAAGCCAACACACTCTTCTAAAAATGTATTTAACTGGAGGATAATTGCTTTACGATATCGTGTTGGTTTCTGCCATGCATCCACATGAGTCAGCCATAGGTATACACATGTCCCCGCCTCCCTCTGGAACCTCCCTCGCACCTCCCACCCCACCCCTCTAGGTTGTCACAGACCACAGGCTTTGAGCTCCCTGTGTCATAACAGCAATTCCCACTGGCTGTCTTTTCTACACATGGTAAAGTGCATGTTTCCATGCTACTCCGTCAATCTGCCCCCCGCTCCTGCCCTCACTGTGTCCACAAGCCTGTTCTCTGTGTCTGCCTCTCCTTTGCTGCCCTGCAAATAGGCTCATCCGTGGTGACCCCGCTGATACAGGTTGTCTTCCGTCCACATTTTATGAAGACCTGACCTCACCAATGAGTGTTTGGAGGTCAGAGGCCACGCAGCACCCGCCATGTGCCACATTCCCTTCCCAGCGCTGAGCATGGAGCAGAAACCAGCTTCTGGTGGCAAGGCCCTGGCCGCGGTGTCCTGTGCGCGCTGTGCGGAGGCAGGCGTCTGCCCTTGAATGGGAGGTGTGGAGCGGACCGAGACCTCACACCAGCTCTGCTAGAGCGGATTCTTCCCCTCCAAGGGACATCTGGCAAGTGCCTGGGGACATTTTCCTTTGTCACACTGGGCTTGCTACCGGCATCTAGTGGGTAGAGCTCAGAGACGCTGCTAAATGTTCTGTGATGCACAGGACAGCCCCCGCAACCCAGAATTCTCTGACTCCGAAAGTCAGTGCTTCCTAGGTTGAGAAACTCTTCGAGAGAGAGTGGAATTAAGTGCAACAGGGTGCGTGTGGAAGTGCAGAGGAAATACCACACCCTACAGGGCGCCCCATGGCCCCTCCTCTCCACCCTCTGCCTCCTCCTGGCTCCACACACCAGGCACCAGTGCACCAAGCCCTGGGGGTTCACAGGGCTCGGTTTGAAGCTGACATCGTCACAGCCTACAGCTTGGCTTGGGACAAGCCATGTCACCTTGCCAAACCTCAGTGTGATCTCAGCTCTCCTCCGCAAGCAACAGGGGCTCCAGGAGAAAAGAGGCTATTTGTACGTACCCTTGATTGACAGCCTGACAAGCTCCCGCTCACCTCACAGAGATCAGGCGTAGAAAGTGCTCTGCTTGGTGAAGCGCCTGCTGAGCGTTTGTCACGTGCCTGCTGCTGTGATGAGAGCGCGCATCCTCCCCAACAGCCCCAGGGGGATGCTCCGCCACTGCCTTGCCCTTGACAGTTACCTGAGTTTTAGATTTGGCTCTTGCCCTGAGACTCTCACCTTCTCCTAGTGCAATCTGAGGGCAGGATATATTACTGCAGTCCAGAGCCTAAAACCTTCTTTTCCTTCCTGTTTTAGTGGAGGATCCACAAGATCCCCTTCAAAGTAGTGGAGGATCAGCTTTCTACTGGAGTGCTTTGCTTGCAAATGCCTCTTATACAAACACAATTACTCTTTTATTTCTACTCCTTAAATCCCACAGTCCCCAGACAAGTTGTCCCAGGCAAATCCGCCTCTGTTGGCCACCGCTCATTTTGCACCCTGGACATCCTAACCCTTATCTAAATGACAGCCATGTCTAGATGACAGTCAATGTTATCTCAGTTCCCTTAGGTACAAAAATGCTCCCCAAACAGCCTGCAAACAAGCCCTTTCTCTGGAAGTCTAAGGAAAGGTCACCTCTGCCTTCTAAACTGTCGTTTCCTAAATGCCAGCAGCTCTGGTCGTCATCCCTTTGGAAAGATGAGAACTTTCAAGATTTTGAAGCGTCTTTGGCCTCCTTTTAGTTCTAACCCTTTTCCATAACTTCCACGTTACACTGTTCCGGGGGAAATCCTTCAGGTGTCGTGGAACGGAAAACCTTCAGGTGTCATTATCCATCAGGGAATGAATAAAACTAGTATTATCTGGAGGCGAGGGGATGACATTATTAGTGAGGAACTAGAGTCCTCCAGGCAGGAATAAAAGTTTCTCTCCCTGGCTGGAGGATTTCGCTAAAGGATTTGAAGCACGAATCTGTTGACATGATATTCTGTAAGTTCTATCACTGTTGTGTGGGATTTCAGGAGTGGCGGGAGCTCAAGCGATGATGTAACCCATTTGCACCAGACTTGAGACTCTTAATTCAAGAGGATTTTCAAAGCATCATCACCAGCATCGCCCTCAGAGTTCTGGTGGCTGTCAGTGACTCATCCTTGGAGCAGAGCATTCTATGTCCTTCTCCTTGGCTGAGTGACAAACTTCTACTTGACCTTTAAGTCTCAGTCTGGAAGTTCATTCCTGCCAAGAGTTTCCCCCTGATTTTCCTCCTTCTCCTAACCCCAATTGCTTCCTCTTCTGTGCCCGTCACACTTCAAACAGCTCTCTTACAGACTGTACAGCAGATATTTTTTTTCTGCAGGGAACAAGAATCATTTCACACATTTTTTTTTTTAAATCTTCCCCCCAGACCTCACTTATATGTTGGAATGAGCATCCTTCCAGTTTAATTCTACTCCACCATCCAAATTTGACACTGGGGAGCATTGTTAAAGAAAATCAAAGAAATGTTGGAGGCAATTCACTAGATTTTTTTTTTTCATCTTTTGCTTTAGTTCAAAATACAATTGGACTAGAATATGCAGTGCAGCTTGATTATGGGTTGTAGGTTTCTGCAGACCAGTTCTGGCTTTCAGCTCAATGTTCACTTCATTTGAAGTCCTCATGACCGCAATGCATACTTGATCGTCAGTGTCGATGTCAGCTAGGTTCCCCAGGAAAAAAGGACAAGGTGCTTCATCTGATTCTACTGTCTTGCTGTTTTGTCTTCCCTCTTCCTCACTCTCCCAATATCCTGTCCCTCTTCTAAGCTGGCGCTCCTACCAATGGCCCCTTAAAAATCTTCTTGGACCAGCCACACTATTTTGTGGCCAAGCAGACACTTCTTTTAAAATGACAACTTGCTGTCTCCTTCTTTTAACAGTATTTGGCTTCCGTGCGGTGCCAGAACTAGAATGGGGCAAGGTAGGTGACCAGCGTGCAAAATTTAAGGAAGCACTCACTCTTGGGTGCTAAACCACCACTCAAATGACCTTGGGAGTGAACACCCCCTTAAATGCCCCACCCTAACCCACGCCTTGCTTCATTGCACAGATCCATTTGCATCTAATCCAAACATGAACTGTGTTTTTTTCTCAACCTTCCCAGTGGGTCAGTTCATGATTCTGGACATTTTGCTTTTTCAGTCACTCTTCCGCATAGGTCAAAATCTCAGGGCTCACTCACTTCAGATCCTCACAGCTTCTCGACAGAACATCAGCCCCAGATTTCAAGTCTACCTGCAATGAATGTGTTACTTTTCCACACCCACTTTGGATTTTAAGCAATCATCCATTCCCCCCAAAGATGAATGTCATTAATAGGAGTCATCTTCCAAATACGAATTGGGTAGATGTGCTTCTTAATTAGAGTATTACTCATTTCTCCTTTTTCAAAGCTTTTCATTTATCATTGAATAGACACAGTGATCCATGGAATAACCCATCTTAATTTTTTTCCTCTTTTAGATGGCTAGGCTTATTACTATTCATAGCAACAAGCCAAATGCTTTGGTTATTAAGTGGTATCATTTGTACTCTAATGAATTTGTGCCTTTCATAACATTGAAAAGGAAATGAAATATTGTGAAACATTAAATGAGACCCCAAACAAAGATGGAGCATCATTAGCCCTCACTGCTCAAGGGTGAAGGAACTGACCGCTCTGAAAATGACAGGAGGCTGTAGGTCTGTGTGAGCGGAATGGGCAGCTGCACCCTGGCAGGCTCTGGAGCGGAGTGCCAATGCCCCAGCCCGCTTCCCCGGCATCTTGCCCCATGTTCACTTTTGTTCCTTGTCCTGGTGTCCCTGGCCTCTTTGCAGTCTCTCCTTTCATCCTTGGCCCCTCTTCTTGCGACGGTCCTCCCTCCCTTCT
This sequence comes from Oreotragus oreotragus, assembly GCA_006410675.1. NCBI lineage: Eukaryota > Metazoa > Chordata > Mammalia > Artiodactyla > Bovidae > Oreotragus > Oreotragus oreotragus. Next base: position 339,208 of record SJYX01015931.1, read on the forward strand.
TCTCCTAGTCATGTTCTACTCATCCTTTAAAACCCAGCTCAGCTGTCACTTCTTCAGAGTTTTCCATGATCTTCCCAACCAGGTCAGTTCCCCTATCCACGCTCTCTTAGCAGCATCTCAGAATTACCCAGTGGCAAGCCTACATTTATTCGAGCCGTTTTGATTAAGTCTGTGTCTCTGTAAGACCATGAGCTTCCTGATGGCTGGGATCTTGTGGGTTTGCTCATCATCATTTTGCACACCTTCTCCTAGCTGTCATATGCCAGATGCTCCTTTGCACTGGGATCCCTGAGGTTGGTGTCACTGTCCTGCCATCCAGGCTGCACTCTCCAATACGGCAGATGTGAGCAACTGGAGCGTAGCTGGTCTGAACTGAGACATGCTCTAAGAGTAAAACACACCCTGGATTCCAAACACTTAATATTTCACCCATAGCTTTTATTATATTGAGCACACATTGAACTGATAATATTTCAGATAGATAATAGATAAGATTATAGATATAAGGTATGTAATAGATAATAATCTGGAGGAGACCGTTGCAGGAGGAAATAAGAATGACCACAGCTAATCTTCCTCTGTGAACACAGTCTGAGCCAATCACATTTTCCCCAGGGGTCATGCGTGAACACCAACTTGAATGCTGCAGGACTTGGTTGAAGCACAAACTGGGGGTACACGATCAACTCTGATGGATTGTCACCCATTGGGGTGAAATAAACGATTTTTAGGTCATGAAACTCTTCTTATGACGATTAGCCTGTTTAGAAAGTGAAACTGTGATTCCTTCTGGACAGAGTGTGTCTGTTTCAACCACTACTCCGCACACAGCTCCTGGAAAAGGGCTTTGGCACTGTTGGATGAGTGACAGAGCGAATGAACAAGTGGACAGAATAACATGTCAAGAAGATGGGGAGCAAAGAGGTGAAGCAGCTCGCTGGAATGATGTTGCTGAGTCAAAGCAGAGCCTGGGAAGTGGGGATATCACCCCTGCCTCCTGCCACCATCCACTTGGGCTGGAGACTCCAGCTGCTGAGACCAGCTCTGGCCAGCGCCACAGCTGGGATCCTGGCTGCAGTCAGTCCATCTCTCCCGCAGCTGGCAGGGTGTCTCAGACTGGGTGCGGGGACCACGCCCTGATTATGAGCAGACTGCACTGGGCCACCCCGGCAGCCACCAGGCAGGCCACCTGGGCCGGGGGCTCTGGGATGTGGCACGGACCAGACAGAAACCTCTGGGCCGGCTCAGCCACGTGATGTCTTACTCTCCCCAAAATCAACTCCCTTGCTCGTTCATTCATTCGCTCTGGAAGCTGTCATATGCCAGATGCTCCTTTGCACTGGGATCCCTGAGGTTGGTGTCATTGTCCTGCCATCCAGGCTGCACTCTCCAATACGGCAGATGTGAGCAACTGGAGCGTAGCTGGTCTGAACTGAGACATGCTCTAAGAGTAAAACACACCCTGGATTCCAAACACTTAATATTTCACCCATAGCTTTTATTATATTGAGCACACATTGAACTGATAATATTTCAGATAGATAATAGATAAGATTATAGATATAAGGTATGTAATAGATAATAATCTGGAGGAGACCGTTGCAGGAGGAAATAAGAATGACCACAGCTAATCTTCCTCTGTGAACACAGTCTGAGCCAATCACATTTTCCCCAGGGGTCATGCGTGAACACCAACTTGAATGCTGCAGGACTTGGTTGAAGCACAAACTGGGGGTACACGATCAACTCTGATGGATTGTCACCCATTGGGGTGAAATAAACGATTTTTAGGTCATGAAACTCTTCTTATGACGATTAGCCTGTTTAGAAAGTGAAACTGTGATTCCTTCTGGACAGAGTGTGTCTGTTTCAACCACTACTCCGCACACAGCTCCTGGAAAAGGGCTTTGGCACTGTTGGATGAGTGACAGAGCGAATGAACAAGTGGACAGAATAACATGTCAAGAAGATGGGGAGCAAAGAGGTGAAGCAGCTCGCTGGAATGATGTTGCTGAGTCAAAGCAGAGCCTGGGAAGTGGGGATATCACCCCTGCCTCCTGCCACCATCCACTTGGGCTGGAGACTCCAGCTGCTGAGACCAGCTCTGGCCAGCGCCACAGCTGGGATCCTGGCTGCAGTCAGTCCATCTCTCCCGCAGCTGGCAGGGTGTCTCAGACTGGGTGCGGGGACCACGCCCTGATTATGAGCAGACTGCACTGGGCCACCCCGGCAGCCACCAGGCAGGCCACCTGGGCCGGGGGCTCTGGGATGTGGCACGGACCAGACAGAAACCTCTGGGCCGGCTCAGCCACGTGATGTCTTACTCTCCCCAAAATCAACTCCCTTGCTCGTTCATTCATTCGCTCTGGAAGCTGTCATATGCCAGATGCTCCTTTGCACTGGGATCCCTGAGGTTGGTGTCATTGTCCTGCCATCCAGGCTGCACTCTCCAATACGGCAGATGTGAGCAACTGGAGCGTAGCTGGTCTGAACTGAGACATGCTCTAAGAGTAAAACACACCCTGGATTCCAAACACTTAATATTTCACCCATAGCTTTTATTATATTGAGCACACATTGAACTGATAATATTTCAGATAGATAATAGATAAGATTATAGATATAAGGTATGTAATAGATAATAATCTGGAGGAGACCGTTGCAGGAGGAAATAAGAATGACCACAGCTAATCTTCCTCTGTGAACACAGTCTGAGCCAATCACATTTTCCCCAGGGGTCATGCGTGAACACCAACTTGAATGCTGCAGGACTTGGTTGAAGCACAAACTGGGGGTACACGATCAACTCTGATGGATTGTCACCCATTGGGGTGAAATAAACGATTTTTAGGTCATGAAACTCTTCTTATGACGATTAGCCTGTTTAGAAAGTGAAACTGTGATTCCTTCTGGACAGAGTGTGTCTGTTTCAACCACTACTCCGCACACAGCTCCTGGAAAAGGGCTTTGGCACTGTTGGATGAGTGACAGAGCGAATGAACAAGTGGACAGAATAACATGTCAAGAAGATGGGGAGCAAAGAGGTGAAGCAGCTCGCTGGAATGATGTTGCTGAGTCAAAGCAGAGCCTGGGAAGTGGGGATATCACCCCTGCCTCCTGCCACCATCCACTTGGGCTGGAGACTCCAGCTGCTGAGACCAGCTCTGGCCAGCGCCACAGCTGGGATCCTGGCTGCAGTCAGTCCATCTCTCCCGCAGCTGGCAGGGTGTCTCAGACTGGGTGCGGGGACCACGCCCTGATTATGAGCAGACTGCACTGGGCCACCCCGGCAGCCACCAGGCAGGCCACCTGGGCCGGGGGCTCTGGGATGTGGCACGGACCAGACAGAAACCTCTGGGCCGGCTCAGCCACGTGATGTCTTACTCTCCCCAAAATCAACTCCCTTGCTCGTTCATTCATTCGCTCTGGAAGCTGTCATATGCCAGATGCTCCTTTGCACTGGGATCCCTGAGGTTGGTGTCATTGTCCTGCCATCCAGGCTGCACTCTCCAATACGGCAGATGTGAGCAACTGGAGCGTAGCTGGTCTGAACTGAGACATGCTCTAAGAGTAAAACACACCCTGGATTCCAAACACTTAATATTTCACCCATAGCTTTTATTATATTGAGCACACATTGAACTGATAATATTTCAGATAGATAATAGATAAGATTATAGATATAAGGTATGTAATAGATAATAATCTGGAGGAGACCGTTGCAGGAGGAAATAAGAATGACCACAGCTAATCTTCCTCTGTGAACACAGTCTGAGCCAATCACATTTTCCCCAGGGGTCATGCGTGAACACCAACTTGAATGCTGCAGGACTTGGTTGAAGCACAAACTGGGGGTACACGATCAACTCTGATGGATTGTCACCCATTGGGGTGAAATAAACGATTTTTAGGTCATGAAACTCTTCTTATGACGATTAGCCTGTTTAGAAAGTGAAACTGTGATTCCTTCTGGACAGAGTGTGTCTGTTTCAACCACTACTCCGCACACAGCTCCTGGAAAAGGGCTTTGGCACTGTTGGATGAGTGACAGAGCGAATGAACAAGTGGACAGAATAACATGTCAAGAAGATGGGGAGCAAAGAGGTGAAGCAGCTCGCTGGAATGATGTTGCTGAGTCAAAGCAGAGCCTGGGAAGTGGGGATATCACCCCTGCCTCCTGCCACCATCCACTTGGGCTGGAGACTCCAGCTGCTGAGACCAGCTCTGGCCAGCGCCACAGCTGGGATCCTGGCTGCAGTCAGTCCATCTCTCCCGCAGCTGGCAGGGTGTCTCAGACTGGGTGCGGGGACCACGCCCTGATTATGAGCAGACTGCACTGGGCCACCCCGGNCTGATGGATTGTCACCCATTGGGGTGAAATAAACGATTTTTAGGTCATGAAACTCTTCTTATGACGATTCGCCTGTTTAGAAAGTGAAACTGTGATTCCTTCTGGACAGAGAGAGTGTGTCTGTTTCGACCACTACTCCGCACACAGCTCCTGGAAAAGGGCTTTGGCACTGTTGGATGAGTGACAGATCGAATGAACAGGTGGACAGAATAACATGTCAAGAAGATTGGGAGCAAAGAGGTGAAGCAGCTTGCTGGGATGATGTTGCTGAGTCAAAGCAGAGCCTGGGAAGTGGGGAATCACCCCTGCCTCCTGCCACCATCCACCTGGGCTGGAGACTCCAGCTGCTGAGACCAGCTCTGGCCAGCCCCACAGCTGGGAGCCTGGCTGCAGTCAGTCCATCTCTCCCGCAGCTGGCAGGGTGTCTCAGACTGGGTGCAGGGACCACGCCCTGATTATGAGGAGACTGCAGTGGGCCACCCCGGCAGCCACCAGGCAGGCCCCCTGGGCCGGGGGCTCTGGGATGTGGCACAGACCAGACAGAAACCTCTGGGCCGGCTCAGCCACGTGATGTCTTACTCTCCCCAAAATCAACTCCCTTG
>SJYX01015933.1:10008-55654 GCA_006410675.1 Oreotragus oreotragus
AGGCAAGAATACTGGAGTGGGTTGCCATTTCCTTCTCCAATGCATGAAAGAGAAAAGTGAAAGTGAAGTCGCTCAGTCTGTCCGACTGTTAGCGACCCCATGGACTGCAGCCCACCAGGCTACTCCATCCATTGGATTTTCCAGGCAAGAGTACTGGGGTGGGGTGCCATTGCCTTCCCCGGGGAACCTGCCCAAGAGGTCTGTTTTGAGCCTTTTGTTTAGTTTTGGTTATCAGCAACCCCAGCCTCCTGTCAGCAACTCAGCTGCCGGTGTTTAGGCAGCGGTGGATTATGTCTCACCACCTGGACCCAAGTCTGAGAGTTTATACCTTGTAGGGAGCCCCCAAAGCATTTCTGTTAATAGCAGGCTCATGGAAGGTAGAGGTCTGTGGGGAGAGCTGCTGTGTCAGGTGGCAAGGTCAGAAGGCAAGCAAGCCCCTTCCCCCACAGACTTGGAAGGAAGCAAATACCTCACAGACGCAGCCAGAAAGCGACAGACCACTCAACCAACCAACGTGTTCCTTTACAGATGAAGGAACGGGGGTCCAAAGGGCAAGGAGCTTATTTCCAGGCAGCTGTCTACCAGGTTTTCCATCTTGGCTTTCTGGAGAGAAGCCCCAGTCTACTTTCTCAGGCCCCACCAGCTTCAGCATGAAACTGCTTTCAGAACCTACCCTCCTTGCTCTTGATCGGAAAGAGCCTGGCAGTCACTCTCCACCCTCTGGGTGACAGGTGACCCCCCACCACTAGCATATGAACATCCCCCTGCTGACCTGACCTGCACGAGGGTCTATGTTTGCACCCAACACCCACCCACCACAGACCCCAGGCACTTTCATGTACTCTCAAAGCTCTAATCTCACCCCTGACTTGGGCCAGCTGAGCACAGTCTGGAACACTAATCTGAGTTTTTCATTGAGCACAGCTTTACTGCTGCCCCGAAGCACTCAGAAAAGGCTCTTCACACTTTAGGTCATCTGCACCAATGGGCAGAAAAGCACGGTTTGTAATGATCATGCAGGCTTCTCAAAGCACTGCGTACTTAAACCAGTTCCATTTGCAAACTGATTAAACAGGCCCCTAACTGACACTACTGATTTGAAACACCTTTGCAAGCCCTTTCTGGTGCATTTGAGATCAAGCCAGCTTCTTAAAAACCTAATTTCCCCACATTGTGGTCGGGTTCTTTCTCTGGGAAGGCCACATTCATGCCAACAAGGACAGAACGAGTAGGAGATGTTTCTCCTGTATAACCAGAAGACCTGAAGCAGCCCAGCTTTTCTGCCCATTCCCCCCAGCTTGGGACTTAGTGGGAGAAGGCTAACAGCAAAACTCACGACTCCATGCGACTTACACCACCCTGAGGAGGGGATGGGTGGTCTCAGCTTAAAAGTTCTTCAAGAAGATGCCACCCCAGCATCACCAAACTCCAAGACAGAGCCAGCACCTGCTAGTGACCAAACTGGGAAGACAAAAGCCAACCGCTGGAGGTAAGTGGGGGTGCCTGCGGCTGTCCTCTTTCCTTCAGGAACAGTCTCTCTGGTTCAGATCCCACTGGGTGTGTATGGGGAAAGGGACAAGGACAGCATTCTTCCATATCTATTTTGTTCTAGGTAAAAGTCACTTGCCCATGCCTCACATACCTGATGAAGGAGGTAGCAGGCACAAGGCGGGCTGGGCTGCTGGGGCCACTTACCAGCGGGGGCTGCGGCTGGGGGTGCTGCCCTGCTCCCGAGGGGGGCGGGTAGTGCATGAGCAGATTGAAGGCGGAGTAGACGGTGTCTTTGTACATGCCGCTGGTGCACTCCGGGGCCTTCAGGCCTGGAAAAACCACAGCTGGTCAGAAGCGCCAGCCCGGGGCGGCTGGGGCTGAAGGCTGTCTGCTCGATCGAGAGAAGATCAGAATTGCCAAGGGGTCCCCTTCAAGTTCCTGACTTGAAGGGCTGGGGCGGGGGGTCCCCGCAGTGCCAAGGTTTGACGAAGGACCCCGAGTTCCGGCCTCCCTTCCTCGACCCCAACTCCGCCCTCCGGCCAAGGAACCTTGGCTAGCGCTTTCTCCTCAAGACGGGGGATTAGTCAAGTCACCTGGACAGGAGGGGAGGCGGAGATGGCGGGGGTCTGTTTACTCCTATAAAGGTCAGGGCACCGGAAGTGACTCGAGCCTGGCGGCGCCCGGGAAACCCGCCCCCCACTCCCCCACCCCCTCGGTTTTACCGCCTCCTCGAGCTGCCGTGGGGGGCGGGGGAAGCACCCCCTCGGCTCCCTCCCATACTCGGCGGCCCGGCTCTCCCACCGAGGCCGGGCCTTAGCGGGAGGAGGGGAGCTGGGCCGGGCAGAAACTCACCGTCTTCCAGAGACTCTGGAAGTTTGTCGGGGAAAAGTCTCTGCGAAGTGTGTGCCCGCCCGAGAGCCTGCGGGGAGATCCAAACGGGCCTTGAGAGGGCTGGGAAAGCTTGGGGCTCGGGGCCCGGGAGGGGTCTGAGGGATGTGGACCCCTGAGAGCCGCGGGAGGGAGGGGCGGGGCAGCGCGAGCCGAGCGCCAGGGGCGACGGAGCGACGAGGCTTCTGGGGAGCAACGGGGCGCGGGCCAGCGCTCACCTCTGCCCCGACCTCGGCCTCGCCGCGGGCACCGGCGCCCGCCCCCGGGACCCCCGCGTCGCCGGCCGCGCCCTCGGACTCATTGACGAGCGACGACTTGAGTTCAGCCAGGTCGCGCTCGGGGCCCGCGGCGCTGTCGCGGCTCTTGTCGTCCTGCTCCTCGCCCTCGTCCTGGAAGGCCAGCAGCTCATCCGGCGCGCCGAGGTCGTCGCCGCCGCCCGCGCCACCCCCGCCCGAGTCCAGCTGCGGCATGGTGCGCTCAGCCTGCGGGGGCGCGGGGCTCAGGGGTGCGGGGCGCGGAGCCGGCCCGGGAGGCGGCGAGCCCGGAGTCCGGACCTCCGAGCCCGGATCGCAGCGGGCGGAGCGCGGGCTGACTCCGCCTGGGCTGGCTGCGGGGGCGGGGCGGGGACGCCGGGGGGCGGGCCCGATCGGGGGCGGAGCCAAAGCGCCCCGCCCCTCCTCTCCTGGGAGAGGCCAGGACGCGCCCAGTGGGCATAGTCTTAAAGGGCTCGCCCTCCCAGGCGTAAACCGAATGGTGCGTCGGAGGAGCCTGAAAAGCATCACCCCTCTCCTGAAATGCTGGGAATCTAAAGGAGGTTCTTAACCCCGATTCCTCACTTACAACCAGGGATTCCTTTCTTGTGCCCAGATTTCTTCCTCAGCTGTGTAGTGCTCAGGTCCCCTAGGCCTTTGGGGTTTGGGAGTGCCTTGCTTCCCTGGTTTCTCAGACAGTAAAGCCTCTGCCTGCAATGCAGGAGCCCCGGGTTCGATCCCTGGGTCGGAAAGATCTCCTGGAGAAGGAAATGGCAACCCACTCCACTTGCCTGGAAAATTCCATGGACTGAGGAGCCGGGTAGGAGCCTGCTCCATGGGGTCGCAAAGAGTCGGACACGACTGAGCGACTTCACTTTGTCACTTTGGATAGGGAGCCAAGTTGTAAACAGTGTCTGTACCTGGGCTCAGTATAGTATGTCCTGGGCTTGGAACTGGGGTCTTCTTTGGGCTTAGGGGCTGCTCGAGGCTATGCTCGAACACCGGGCCGGCAGAGTTAGGACTCTTCAAAACTCCATTCTCTGGATGCATCTTCCAGCCCTCTGCCAATCTGGGACCTCCTTCCAGGTTCCCCTCACACAGCGTGAGCACAGGCATTATACCCTCTCACACATATATTGAGTGCCTTTTGTATGAGGGACTCATACATCGCATAATTGTGATGGGCCTCGCAGCCACGTGGCGGCTCAGAGGCGCGAACGCAGCCAAGAGGTCAAGAAAGAAATATCCCTCCAGGGCCCATGTCAATCCTCCAGACCCGACCCCCTCCCCCTCCCCCCGCGTCCCCTCCCCCAACAGCTCGTCCAACTGAGTTCCGTGTCCGGAACCTGTGGCCCGGCCCGGGAGGCGAGGCTTTGGGCAGCTTCATGGGCTGCTGGATTGTGATGAGGGGTTGGTGGTCCCAAGCAACTTAATCGGAAAGTCCCATTCGCGCAGAGTCCATTGACTCCGAGCCTGGCGCAGGCCAGCCCTCAAAAGATCTAGGCTTCAGGGTCTATACGCGGAGGAACGCTGGAACGTGAGACAACTTCCATCTGAACTACCAGGCCCCCTGGGTCTTGTCCACGCAGGCCTCCTCAGCACACTTGACTTCAGCTCAGCCACTGTATCTAGGCAAGATACAGGCAGGCCCTTTAGAATCACGATGCAGTAAACCGCAGACCCAGCAGGTTTCCGTGCTGGATTTAGTGTTGACCTTACCACGTCTCTCGAAAGCAACCGGTGCTGAGGGTATTTGGGAGAAGAGAGCGTCTTAGACGCTTGTCCGGTTCAGAGTCCCACAGGACTCCTGCAGCGGCGTAAAGCCTGGCCGGAAGAGGGCCGAGCCGCCCCTGCGGGTCCAGGCCCAGCCGGGCTGGCTGCGGATCAAAGAGCCGCCCTTCTCTGCGTTCAGATCCTATCTGCACCCGCCCAGCGGGGCGCCTCGGCCCCTCACTTCTGGGCTAGAGTGCCCATTTTTCCTCCCTTCCTGGTGCTGCGGGTGGGGTGGGGGTGGGGGTTTGGGGCACTAGTACTCTTTGGGTGTGAGCTGTCTGCTCAATCTCACTCATCGAGAGAGAGAGAGAGAGAGAGAGAGAGAGAGAGAGAGAGAGAGAGAGAGAGAGAGAGAGAGAGAGAGAGAGAGAGAGAGAGAACGCGCATCCCCTCTAGAGTGTGTGTTGAGGGCGGGGTTGTTTCAGGCTGACTCAGCCCAGTTGGGAGGAGAGAAGGTACCGGAGGAGGGGCTCGCAGCTTCCCCCACCTTCTCTGCCCCCGAGGTCACTGGGTCTGGCCTTTGACTGAGCCTCCTCTGGGAAGCTGAATGGGAGTATAAATCTGCCCAACCCAAAAGGTTTGGAGGTCCTCCTCTGTTTTCGGGTGGCCCCAGCGTGGCAGGAGCCTCCTCTGGCACAAAGGTCCACAAGCCTGTGCGGTCTCGGTGGACGCAGGCCAGTGGGGATTGAAGATTTCTCCATGGCGAAAGGAGAGAAGTGAAGTGGCTGGTTTGTTCTTCCCAATAAGGCTGATTTTTTTTCAGCTTAAAGTATTAGCCTTTAAGTCAGAGCTTATAAGCTTTCTATTCTATTGGTGTGAAAACAGCCTTTCTTTACTAAAATGATGGTAAGAATTGATTTTTAAAATATTTTTATTTATCAGAAGAAAAACTTGGCCACTCTCTATTCCCTCTCCAAAATTTCTTTGGACATTTTACGGGTCTGTGAAATCCCACCGTTTGGGAACTGCTGTCCTATGGGGGTGATGGCCCCAACCTTTTGCTCTGCTGGGTGGAACAAGGGAGGGGTAGGTGAGTAGGAAGAACAAGGTGTGATATGGGGTAAGGTAGGGAGTAGGGAGAACAAGGTGTGATATGGGGTAAGGTAGGGAGAGAGAGACTGAGGCTCAGACTTCCACAGCCACACTGGAATCAGCCTGAAGGTGTACTGAGGGAGCATCTCTCCTGTACCTAACCCTGGAGTCAGGCTGTGGAGAAGCGAGGGGCCGAGGAGGGGACCTGCCCTCCAGGAGGCATTGACTGCTAGAGAAGCTGAGAAATTACTAGAGCTGAGTCTGCCACTTCATTAACCTATTCAGATGAGGGGCAGAAGGAGCTCAGATATGGGGAGATCAGTGTGGCTGGACTGGTCAGGCCGGCTTCCTGAAGGAGATGGACATACTTCATCTGGGCCTGGAAAGCTCTGTAAGGCTTAGGGAAAGAGAGAGGAAAAGATATTCGGGCTTGTCCCCATAAGACAGATCCACCTGTGCAGCAGCCCCTTGCCTGGTCAGCACTGATTCCAGCAGCAGCATCCACACAGAGATGTCCTAGTACTGACTGATTACTATGCGCCAGGCATCAGGTCAAGAGCTTCACACACATTATCTCATTTAATCACCATATCAATTCTATAACATAGGGACAGTTATCCCCATTTATGGATGAAGAAACTAAGCCTCAGAAAGGTTAAGTAAGTTATCCCAGATCTCACAGCTTACAAGTAAGAGTATTAGTATTCTGAACCCTGGCAGTCTAACTTCTGAGCTCCCCTAACTAATACATTCTAGTGTTTCATTATGACTTCTAAAATTCCAGAGTGTGTCCTTATCTGCTTTGTGATCTTTGAAGACAAATGGGGATGAATGAGCTGTCACTGGGGACTTCCCCAGTAGCTAAGACTCCACGCTCCCAATGTGGGGGCCCGAGTTTGATTCCTGATTAGGGAACTAGATCCCACATGCTACAAGTAAGGGTTTGCATGCCTCAGCTAAAGAGTGAAGATACGCTACAACTGACTTGGCACAGCCAAATAAAATTTTTTTAAAAAAGAAAGAGCTGTCATTAATAGAATCTTGGCTTTCTGGGTGGCTCACTTGCATACAGGCGCCACCCGGAGGATTGGGGAAACTTCCTGACTGGTCTGTATAATGTAGCTCAAGCCATTTGCTGGCTGAGAGGGCCCAACCAGTCTTGTCTCCTTTGAGTCAGATGGAACTTGGCCTGTACCATCTCTCCCATGATGTGCCATCTCTCATCCCACTCTACACCTGCTCTGGGCACTGACTCAGATCCCAAACAGAGATGGTAGGCTCTGGGGTGTTTCTAAGGGGTGGTGAGGAGAACTGCAGCTGCTCCCCTGAAGGTGACCAGGGAGTTTGGGGACCAAGGCCAGCTGCAGGGAGGCCCCAGAATCTTCTGGGTTCCTGTAGCCCAGGATTTTAATGGGGCTTCATCTTCATGCTAATAAACATGGTGGACTGTGCTGTCATCAGAATCTGAATGCAGGACAAAGTCAAAGTGCTTAAGAGCTGAGGGATGGAACAAAAGAGCTCTGGGTTTGGATTTAGAGAGACCAGGTTTCTATCCCTGCCCTGTCATTTGTTAGCTGGGGGACCACAGACAAATTACTGACCCTCTCTGAGCCTCAGCTTCCTCATGGGTAAAATGGGTATCACCCCGAGCCTGCCTTGCTCTGTGGGAGCGAGGTTGAGATGACTCATGTTTCCTAGGAAAGAGCTTAGCACGACACCCAGCACATTCCAAGCACTCTAATAAATGGCTGCTCTTGAGCCAGATATTTTTCGGAAGTTGTTAGGCTAATTGGCTCTTCATGTAACGTCACGTAAATCATCTAAATGTTCTCATGGCCCAAGCCCACTTAATCACATCTATAAGGCTGAAAATATACATTTCCTTTCCTTTTCTTTCAAGTTCCTTTAACATGAAAGGATCACATGAACTCTCTGACCTTTTCTAACAGGGAGACCCTTGAGATGTGGGGTTTCCAGAGAAAAGCTCAAAGGAGCCCCATATGGATTTGGTAAATTACAACGAGGGGAGGTTCAGAGTGGGTCTCTTCCTGCCCGCCAGCCGCCTGGCATCCTGTTAGGGCTTGCTGAATACTGCCTGGAGGCTGGGCTGCTGGCTCTAGGCAGGAACTCTTCCCGTGGAGCTTTCTTTCTCAGGGCAAAGCCTGGTCACACATCCTAGAGGCAGACTGTGGTTTGTTACTAGAAACACAGTTTGCTCTCTGAAAACTCTGTGTAGTCTCACTGCATGTCTGTGCATGTGTGTCTGTGTGTGTACATGTGGGAGGTTGTGGCCTGCAGAATGGTAAAGATACACGGTTGCTGGAGGCAACAGCTCTGGCAGCTGCCTTTAAAATAAAGCAAGAGGGGACTTCCCTGGCAATCCAGTGGCTAAGACTCCTCGCTCCCAATGCAGGGACTCTGGGTTCAATTTCCTGGTCAAGGAACTAGATCTGACCTGCTACAACTGAAAGATGCTGTGTGCTGCAACTAAGACCTGCTACAGCCAAATAAAAAATATAAATAAGTAGATGTTGAGAAAAGAATAATAAAATGAAGCAAGAGGGTTTGCTTTATAATCTTCTGTGTGTTCTCCCCTAGACTGCTCCCCCCATGAATGGAATAGCCAAGAATTACTTTTTTAAAAAAATATTTATTTGGCTGTGAGGGGTCTTAGTTGCAGCATGTGGGATCTAGTCCCCTGACCAGGGATCAAACCCAGGACCCCTGCACTGGGAGCTCAGAGTCTTAGCCACTGGACCACCAGGGAAGTCCAAGAATTCCTTTTAAAGTAGAAATTTAATAATGAAACTCCATATTAACTTTCCCTGATGATAACCCAAGGAAGTTTGACCAAATTGGCTTGAGGGGCTGTGGTGGGGAGAGTATAAAGAGAGCTGCCCCACAGGTTCCGAGGGCTCCTAGGACAATTTCCCAGGACTAACTTACCATATATGGGGCAGCTATTGTTCCCAGTGAATGCGGCTGGAATTCGCTCACCCACCCACCTGCAGGAATAAATAGCTCTGGGTTTCCACTTGAAGGGGTCTGCAGTCACAGGCACTAAGGTGTCAGCAGCAAAGGCAAGCTGGGAGTGGCTGCTGTGTGCCAAGCATGGTGTGCCAAGCACCCTGTGTGCTACCAGGATGCACTGATCTCCAAAGAACTCAGTGGCAGGTGGCTGGGTCCCAAACCCTGCTCCACCACTGGACTGCTGGGTGAACTGCCTTCTCCAGGCCCAGAAGTCTTTACCTAGTTTCAGGGATGCAGTGAGGAGTCTCTGGTGATGAGTCCAGAGGTAAGAGACAAGAGGCACCAGAAATGCCACAGGAAGTGGGCCCAGGGTCCATGGAAGACACACCTTCAGCTTCACAGAGGGGTGTGTCCACATTCGCTTTTGTCTGGGTATGGGAACACCCCTGGACATATTGACATATGAATGTGTTACTAGGGAAGTACCATTCAATGTCTCTTTTTGAGACAGGGATGTCAAGGCTTTGCTGCTTATCGCTAGGGTCTGACACAGAGCTGGCCAACTACAATGCTCAGAAATTTGTAGATGGATGACTTACTGGCTGGATGGATGTATGAGTAGATGGATAGATGGATGGGTGAATCATTCACAGTGGTGATCACTTAGAATTCAGGGAGAAAGTAGCAAGCCCAGTACCTCCTTTCAGGGAACTTGTTATCTTGTGGGGGACATCAGGGCAATAGAGTTCCCAGGAGTGAGGCGTTTGGAAACATGACTGTTATATGCGTGGTATGGTAGACGGGGAGGGCTTCCTGGAGGAAGAAGGTCAGTCCAGGAGGCAAGTAGAATTCAGGAGGTGGGGCAGTAGCCCACACTCTGGGTTGTGATGAAGTTTGACCCCATAGGGTCTCTGGGGCCTAGGTGAGCCAGGATCTTGGAGGAGAGTTTGGTTATCTGTTGAGCCTTGCTCAGCATGATGCATCTTCGTGGCCTAGTTCCTACAGTCCTCTCTAGAGTCCCCTCATCCCTCCAGCTGGGACAGTTTCTCCCAAGAACCCCCTCTGCAGACACTGGCTCTCCCTGTTTGCCCCCATCCTAGGACAGACTGCCTCCTGGGTGCACAATCCACCATCTTGTACTGGGTCTCAGGGCTTTCCTGGCTCCGTGCCCCGTGTGGAATACCCCCTCTTTTCCAGCAGCTAGAGGTAGGAGTGGAGAAACAGGACTTGGAAGGCAGGGAGGATAGAAGCGGATCTTTACCAGATCCTGGAGTCACTGCCAGTCCCAGTGTACGTGGCCAATAAAGATTCTGAGAAGTCCTGTACCAGAGAGCTCCTGTCTAGCCCTCTTTGGTTAGGTGCCTTCCAAGTTTATTGGACCATAAAACTATTTTTCCACATATGTATGATTTTCCAAAGAACATGGCTCCCCTGAAAGTCTTTTGGGGAATGCTCTTATCTCCGGTTTAGGAGGCAGGGATGGGCACTCCTTATCCAACACACATTCCAATTTTTTCCCTGATATGGAGGAAATCAGCAACGCTTGCACTTCAAATTGGTCTTCACAGCTTTAACCAGGCTTCACCCGAGCCCTGCTAGGTTCTTGGGTTCTTGGGATCTTCATCTGTGTCCTTGCTGAGCACTAACGTGGACCAAGCATACTGTGGCATTTAATAAATGCCTGCTGACCATAGCATAGGGCTGTTGTGTAAAAGTCCAGCCCAACTCAGTTCCTCAAACTCCTGTGGCTGTTTCCTTTGGTTTGTTAGCATCTGAGAGGCTGTGCTTTTTCAAGGCTCATCTCTGGTCTCTCTCTCATCCAGGAAGCCTTCTTGGCTACTTGGCTCCACAGGGATTTCTCTCCTGTCCAAAAGCAAGACTCTCGTTGCTTTTAGAATTGGAGCCCCTCAGCTGCTCCTGAGCTGTTCCGTCTCTGTTTCCTGTGAATGAGTCCTCCTGACCTTTGACTACAGCAGGGCTTGGAGCTCACAGCCTGTGTGTGAACTAGAGCTTCTCGACCTGGGCACCGTGGGAGGGACCTTGGGCGAGTCACCTCCTTCTAGGAGCCTTTGGTTCCTCATCTGTTAAGAGGGAGCTTTAATAGTATAGTCTGGGACTTCCCTGGTGGTCCAGTGGCTAAGACTCTGTGATTCCAGTACAGGGGGCTGGGGTTTCGATCCCTGGTCGGGTGGGGACCTGGATCCCACCTATTGCAAGTAAGAGTTTGCAAGCTGCAACTAAGACCCTGTGCAGCTAAGTAAATACATTAAAAAAATTAAAATATTTAAAATAATCATATTGTCTCAAGAGCTGGGAAGATGAATTCTTGCTTGTAAAGTCCTTGGCACAGTGTCAAGTGTGGAGTAGGTTCTTGCTAAGTGGCGACCAGTTTCAATGATTATTGCTGCTCCCGGCCAGCAGGGCTGTGCTCAGGCCTAACTCTTTGATGTGCTTCACAGATGCTATCCTGGTCAGCCTGCAGTCCTGCTAGTCACAGGTGGGGAGTGGGGACCAGAGTGGGGAAGGCACCAGGAACCCTACCTTCTGAGGCCAGGCCGAGGCCACTGAGTGTTCAGCCTGATTGGGAACTCATGCCAAGAGATGGCTATTTCCAGATGTCTGCAGGCCAGAGGGAGCCAGCTGGCCTGTGGGGCCCGAGGGCAGAGACTGGACTAATGGGAGGAAATTACACGGAGAGATTTCATCTCGGCTTGAGGAAGCACATCTACCAGGCAGAGCTGGCCAACCATGGCCTGCCCAGGCCACCAATAAGAGGCGGCGAGCTCCCTGTCACCAGAGGTGTGTGAGCAGAGGCTGGGGCCTTCCAAGGGAGGGGATCCACGGAGCAGGTTTCTGCCCCTGAGGCCCCTCCAAAGCTGTGGACAGTCTCTTGTACTTCCTGAGTGGGTCTGCCCCTTGCTGGCTTGTCTGAGTCCACAGCAGGTGTCTAAGAGTGAGGGCAAAAGCGTGGGTCCCAGTGACTCTAACCTGGGCCTGGAGGCTGGAGAGGAAAGGGTATTGCTCTAAGAGGCTGATCTCAAGGAGGTTAACAACCACAATGTCACCTTCCTGAGGTAGCAACTCAGTGGATCCCACTTTAGGCCTACTGGGGTCAGGGAGGACAGAGATTGGTGGTGGGAGGGGGCTTATTCTTAAATCAGCCTCCCCCAACTTGCTTCAGCTTCTAAAACTAGGGGCTGAGGAGAAAGATGGGAAAGAGCAGGAGAGTAGAGAGCCTGGGTTTCAATATCACTTCTGCCACTTGGTAGCTGTATGACTTTGGACAAGTCACTTAACCGCTCTGTGTTTTAAGGTATTATTTTCTTTTTTTATTTAAGGGTACTTCTTCTTTTATTTACTTGGCCACACCCTGCAGCATGCAGGATCTTAGTTCCCCAACCAGGGATTGAACCTATACCCCCTGCGCTTGTGGAGTCTTAACCACTGGACCGCCAGGGAAGTCCCCAAGGGTATTTATATCGTTCAGTTTGTTTAGTCTCCACAACAACCTAATGAGGTTGAAACTACTATTAGTAGTACTATTAGTAGAAAGTGAATCTGAGAAAGGCAAGTTCCTT
Organism: Oreotragus oreotragus; assembly: GCA_006410675.1. Classification (NCBI taxonomy): domain Eukaryota; kingdom Metazoa; phylum Chordata; class Mammalia; order Artiodactyla; family Bovidae; genus Oreotragus; species Oreotragus oreotragus. The sequence goes on from SJYX01015933.1 coordinate 21,992, forward strand.
GCTCAAGGTCCCGGTGCTGGTGGGAGGCACAGTGAAGGTTTAAATTTAGGAGGGTCTGACTCTCGGTCCCCACAGGTCTGCAGCCTCTCTAGGGAGGTAGAGTGCCAACGAGAGCAGGGTAACAACAGTTGGCAGGAAGGGGTCAGAGGTGTCCCCCCACCCCCATACGCCTTGGTCAGGCGAGAAGCCACCTCTCGTGGCTGCTGCCTGGGAGAGATTTATCTGACTAATTTGTGGAAACATTGCTGGGTGACTTTGATGACAAATTACAGCCTTGCTTCCTTCAGCTGAGTAATCTCCATGGTGGGTGGAGGGGATGGTCTTGGAAGTAGCTGGAGTTCTGGGCTGGCAGTGTTTGCCTTGGGGGTGACACTGCCAAGGGAGCCGTGCCACCCCAGACAAGCTCCAGGGACAAGGGACAGGAGCTGGGCAAGAACACAGCCTCTCTGGGTAGTGCAGGGCTATGGGCCCAGGGTGTCCTGCTCACTCCCACTTTCTCTTGTCCCAGCTGGACTCCTAGCAGAGAGCTGAAGTCCAATAAATACGTGTTGGATTCCAGAATATCTCCAGACATGGTACTTCACTGTTTACGAAACTTCTTCCCCTCTATTATCTCATCTGATCCTCACAACAACCCTGAGAGGTAGCTCTTTTAACCCCATTTTACAGATGAGGAAACTGTGGCTCAGAGAGAGGAAGTGACTCGCCCAAGGTCACACAGCTCAAACCCCGTCTCTGAGGCTCTTAAATTAACTGCAGCTCCATAGCTCACAGAGATGCCTCCCCTGTTCTTGTGTGAGAACAGTGGGAGGACAGAGGGAACCCCTCGTGGATGGAGGCCCCCCATGGCCTCCTTTGGCACAGAAGTACTCCTCAGAAATGGTCAGGGAAGCTGTTCTTGTTTGTCTGCTGGGGCACGGAGCCCCTCGGGCTTCAGACGAGGGAGTGGGGGCTCCAGCATGCCAGGCTCTTTCCCAGCCTCTCCTGGATGTCAGATGGACAGTCCAGGCCCTCAGAAGCGGAGACAGTTTGTCCTAGCCACCGGCCCAGAGGCCAGCCTCCGTTCTGCAGCGGTGAAAGTACTTCGCCTCACCTCTGGGTCACGGGTGGGCCTCTGCTGACAACTGCGGTTTTCTTTGTCAGCTCTGCTGTTTTTACTTTTTGTTCACTGCTCTATTATTACTGATATTTTAAAGGGTTTCCCCTTCTGGTCAAGCTTTGTCTTTTGTTTTTATAATTTGGGAGCTACTCTCCTCTTTTCTTCCTCCTCTCAGCCTGGTTTTGGAAGATGCTGAAGCAGGAGGTGGGTGGGAGGCAGTTTAAAAGCATCATCCCCCTGCATCCTTCCTCTCCGTGTCCCAGTCCCCAGCAGGCCTGAGGAGCCTCCCTGGTGGACCCAGCTCTGAGGGCAGCACTCAGGGTAGAAGGCACCCCTTTGAACTAGGAATTCTTTTTCTTATTCTAAGTGGGGCCCTGCACATACAAGCCCCCTTGGTCCCATGACCCCACCCCTTCTCCTTCCTTCCAACATTCTCCCCCCACTCAAGGCTGCCCCCACTGCTAGGGGAAGCTTCTAGCACAAATCAGACCATTGACCATAAACAAGTCACCTTACTTCTTAGCGTCTGTAGTGCCTGGGAAAATAGCCCATGGCAGATTCTGATGAGATGGGGTTAGGAAAAAGCTTTTGTGGGGCCTCTCTGCACATCCTGATTCACTGTGGGTCTAGATCTAGGCCAAAATCTCCCCTTCTGAAATTTGCAGCCCTCTCCCTGGGGCAGGGGATTCTGCAGCTGTAACACTTGGGCCACAGCCACTGGCCCATTGCAGTGGATTCAGGGCCTCAGGCAAGGGCTGCAATGGCCCTTCCGTCCTGACTGTGGGGCTACTGCTTGGCAGTTGGTATTTGGGAGGGCAGGACTGCAGAGCTCTCAGAGGTTAACTTGAATTCCTTCCTCCTCCACCTTGGAGCCAGAGAAACGCTCCTGGCTTCCTGCTCAGCCCTGTACCCAGAACCCCCAACTGAAGGGACAGAGTTGAAGGCTTTTTGCCTCAGTTCTTCCCCCTCCAAAATAGTACGGTCGAGACCTGGCTGATTCTCGAACGACTTGCTTTTGTGACTGAACTCTAACTTTTCGTTTTATGTTTGAAGATGAGATTCAGATCTGCAGGGGGAAAGTACTTCACACCCCTTTGGTTGCTGAGTCTTGTACCTGGGACAGACCCACAGCACACCAGGGTGGGAAATGCTGGCCTGGCCTTTGCTTTACACCCACAGAAATTCCCGAAGGTGCCCGGGGCACCAGCTCACAGGCTGGTCAGGGAGCTGAGCCATGATGGTTGCACAGGGAGGACAAGGCCTGTCTTGCTGACTGCTGGTGCCAGAGCCCCCAGAGAATGGGGGCTTGCCGGAGGGAAGTTAGAGGGTTCTGCTACATGGACAAGAGGCTGGTGTAGCTCCAGGCCCCCAAATGGCAGGATCTAGCTGTGCTGGCCTCAGAGGGAAGAGAGCAGTGAGAACCAGAGCGGTCAGGGAGGGTCCCCCGTGGAGGGGCCAGAGCTGCACTGGAGGGCGAGTGAGATGGGACACAGGAAAGCCAGCCCTAAGCACCAAGGAAAGCCAGCTGGTTAGAGCTCGGAGACACCCAGGAGATGGCCAAGACCCCCAGCTGTGCCGACGGGGGAAAGTGAGGCCCAGAGAGGAGGTCTCACAGGCCATTGGAACTCCTTTGTTTATTCCATTGCCCAGAGAATTCAGGAGCCCCTTACCCCAGGTTCAGGACATTGTGAAACATGCAGCAAAGTAAACAAGATTCAAAGCACCCCTTTAGGACACTGAGCTTTTTGCTTTTGTAACAAAAAATAAACCACTGAATGTTATTATTATTTTTTTTAATGCAGGTGGAAATAAACACTTTGGGGATCGGGTGGGGCTTGGGAGCTTGCAGCATTATACTTAGTTCACATCCTCACTGCCCTGGCCCAGGGTGACCAGTCTGGAAGGCTGGCTCCTTCCACAGCCTCCTCCCTACTCATCTTGGGAAGGCCTGAACTTGCTGGGGAGCAGTCGGGTCTGTGTACAGCGCCCCCTGGTGGCTGTCTCTGGAAGAGGCTCTGTGTGAAGGACGAGCTCAGTTCAGTTCAGTGGCTCAATTGCGTCGGACTCTGTGACCCCATGGACTGCAGCATGCCAGGCCTCCCTGTCCATCACCAACTCCCGGAGTCTACCCAAACTCATGTCCATTGAGTCGGTGATGCCATCTAACCATCTCATCCTCTGTCGTCCCCTTCTCCTCCCACCCTCAATCTTTCCCAGCATCAGGGTCTTTTCAAATGAGTCAGTTCTTCACAACAGGTGGCCAAAGTATTGGACAGGGGTGGGAATTAAGGAAGTTGGTCCCTGCCTCCCTCCTCAGCTGCTCACACTGAATACTAGGGACAAGTGCTCGATCTTACTGGCAGAATTCACCTCCCTCAGTTATCCAAGAGCTGTGACAGGGTTCTCACCTAGGCTCTGGAGCTGGCCTGGCAGCCAGATGTGCAGATTCAACGGAGCCCAGAAGGGGAGTCTTCTGGAACACAGCTGCTCCCATGGAACCCAACAGGCCTGGCTGGCTGCAGGAGAGCCTGGAAGCCTCCTGCTGCTCCTGAGCCTCGGTTTGAGCCTCACCTTCAGGGTTGCTGACAGACCTGTGGTGTACAGCTGGTGACCGACCGCCTATAGTGTGGGCTGTCCTGAGAGGCCCGGCTCCGCCCTGCTCAGCTGCTCAGGCTGGCAGGACGACAACAACGATAAAGCAGTGGCAATGTCCCTCGGCCTTCACTGAGTGCCTCCTGTGGGCCAGCGCAGCCAAAGCCTCACAACAGCTCCATGAGGCAGGTGGGGTTCTTCTTTTACCTTAAAGGTGGAGATGAATTCACATGTGTCCCATCACCCCAGTTTCACAGTTGTCAAGAGTTACCACCAGTGTTTCCCTTCTCCTTCCTCCCTTCATTCCTCCTTTCTCTCCTCCTTTCCTTCCTTTTCTTTCTTTCTGTCTTTTAAATATTTTAAAGCAAATCCCATATATCAGGTCATCGCACTCTAGCATGTGTTAGTATGTATTTCTAAAAACATGGACGTGTAAAATATCTAATTAATTAATTTGTCTGCACCAGGTCTTAGCTGTGGCATGTGGGATCTAGTTCCCTGCCCAGGGGTCGAACCTGGGGCCCCTGCATTGGGAGCATGGAGTCTTAGCCACTGGACCACCAGGGAAGTCCCTGGACATTTTCTTAATAACTGCAAAGCCATTATCACATTTTAAAAAGTGAGTAATAATTCCTTGATGTTATCTAATACCTAGCCTGTGAAGCAGGTACTCTCATTGTCCCCATTTTAAAGGTGAGGAAGCAGAGATTCTGAGAGGACCAGTAACTTGACCACATGTTACACAGCTTGTGAGTGGTGGGGATGGGATCTGAACCCACAGAGTCTGACTTGGGAGCCCACCCACTAAACCATTCTTTCCCTAATTTCCCTCTCTGTAATGTGAGGACTACTTCACAGGATAATGCATGCATGTTCCATATTATTCTTACTTCTAACAAAAACAATGAAAATATTAATGAAATAAAACAATCAGAAGAATTAATATGATGTTGATATGACAGTGAAAAAATATGGCAGTTAAAGGAAATTAAGGTTTGCTTTGTCCCTACTCATCTCTCAGCTTATGCTTATCTCATGTAATCTTTAACCCAATCCTGTGTTTCCTGATTAGCAGCTTCATTCTATAAGTGAGGGAACTAGAGGTGCAGAGGCAGGAAGGGCCTTTCCAAGGTCAGGGTACCGGTAGCTGACAGGAGGAGGATTTGAAGCCAGCTGGTCTCTCGGGGATGGCAGACGTCCCTGGGGTGTGTCAGTGATGATGGCCTTGGCTGGGGGCTCCAGGCCATTCTGCCATCACAGGGAAAGTGTCAGCTGGGATTACTACTTGCAAGCAACAGAAACCAGCTTTGGGAGTTGGGGGCACAATAGAAGTGGTAAGGATTGTAAGGGTATGGGATGGCTCACAAAACGGACCGGAAGGAGACAGTCAGGCAGTCAGGCTGGGAAAAGATGAATGTGAAGTCACCCTAGGGCCTGGAAGGCAGCAACTACTCAGAGGTCTCAGCTGGCACCCACCCCTCTCGCCCCACCACCGCCAGCTGCCAATACACACCCTGGGATATAAATCCACTTCTGCCTATTTTTGTCCTTCCACCCAGAGACCTAGGAGAGAGCAGTCAAGGAACCCAGCCTGGAGGCACAGCCACTGCCCATCATGGCTGGGAAAGCACAGCACTTTCCCTGAGGGTTCCAGAGCGCTGGGCGTCGCCAGGGCTTTTTAAAGGAGTGAAACAGAAGGGAGCTGGAGGGGATTCCCCAGAGAAGACTGCCGGCTTTAGTTTTCACACTGTAATTTTGCTTTTAGTGCTTGGTGTGTGAGTCACATGTGAAAGTCTCTTGTTTTTTGAGGCCTGTGTCTGCTGCTGCTACCACCTTCAGAGCAGCTGCCACCTCTAGGTAGGAGGCCCAGTTCAAGGGCAGGATCCCCCGTCTGCCACTGTGTGCTCCAGATATGGGAGCACAGCATTAGGGACTGTCATCTTGGGGCCCACTGTTGGGGAGGGATTTTCCATCCTTTGCATCACAGGCAAAATGGATGCTAATATTATGCAAATGAGTGGATGCCCTCAACACCCAGCTGGGTAAGATGTGAAGGGAGGGGACTTGGCTCTGGTTGGCTTGTGACCTCCAGAAAATGCTCACTTGCCCCAGCTTGCCCCCAGGGAAAGCCTCGATTTTGGGCAAATTTGCTGACACCACTTTCTCCTAGAAGTGTGCCCTGGGCACTGCTAGAGTCTGTACCCCTGGGCACTTAGTACTTCCTGAGGGGCCTCAAATCCTTGTGAGAAGTAGGTAGGACACAAAATCTACATGAATAAGCAAAAGGCATCCTGCTGCTGCCATTTGCTCCACCTGTGGCCCATGCGCAGGGCTGGACACACAAGGCCTGCTGGATTGGCCCAGGGCCACCAAGGAGCTGGGCTGTACCAGCAAGGCCTGGGAGACATGGGGCAGCCCCCTTCCCACTGGGCCTAAGCCCTGGGCCCAAATAGTGGCTTCTGGTGAGGCGAGGGAGGCAGTTGGGAAAGGCTGACTCCAGGGAGAGTGTATGAGGGCTGTTTAACAGCTGGCAGAGGCCTGAAAACTTCCTAGACATGATACCCTGCTCTCTGCAGGCTGTGACAGGTAGTTCAGATGAGAAGTAGAGAGAAAGGGCGAGAGAGGGACCCCTGTGGGCCTTCAGGGCCCTGAGAGGTAGGAGGGCTTTAATTTCTGGGAACTTAAAGGGCCAACCCCATCGAGGGGCAATTCTATGGTGATCAGAAGGCAAGCCAGAAACAGGCCCCTAAACCAGGCCCAGCCAGATGCTGACTGGTCCAAATTACAGTCTCCCCAAAAGCCCTGCTTCTGAGAGCCTGGCCTCAGCCTGAAGCACTCCAGGCTCTGGTCTGGTAAATTTCCATGAGTTCTTTCTTTTCTGCCCATCTGTTTACTTTCTGTCCTCCTCCTTTCCTTTCCCTCTCATGCCTTTTCTTCATGAGGTTTCATTATTCCTTGCCCTCAGAATTTTATCTCCACTGGGGCAGCCATGGAGGGTCTCACCTTCCTGCTCATCATGGTGTAGGATCTGAGCCTGGAGTCCAGCCTGGCTTGCTCGATGCTCCTGAATATACATAGACTCCCAGACTCACAGGCCCTCAAACACCAATTGGAATCCAGTGTAGCCCGCCTGGATTGTTATCCTTATGGACCCAGACTTGGCCTGTTTGGACTTGGCTTCCTTGCCAGTGCCTCAGTCTCTCTGGGTGATCCTCCAGGCATGATCACCATGGCTTGAACCCTCTACTTATGCAGCTGCAGATAGTTTCAAGGATGAGGTTGGGCTGAGCAAATTCAAGAAGCCTCAGATGCCTGAGGTCAAGGATCGTCATGTGATAGAGATGCGGCTGGTGGTCAGGGCCACACAGGGGATCACCACCGGTCCAGGCACAGAGGATTGGAGGGTGAGAGGGGAGCAGTGTCAGAAGTTGGCAGAGGATTGTCCAAAAAAAGAAATCCTTGTGTTGGCAAGACCTGTCCGACTTGTCCCATGAGGGTACCAATGGGAAATTCCCCAGGAACCTGAGCCCCAGTTGCACAGAAATTAGACAATTACCTCCTTGATGGTTGTGACCTTCAAACACATACTGCTGCTCCTGTCCCCCTACCACCCAAAGGGGCACCCACTCACCAGCCGCCCCTTCACCGTAGATGGGGTTGTGCAGAGTGGCAGAAAACAAGCACCCTTGAGTCACTGGCATGACCTCTCCCCAGTGACACAAAGTGGGCTGTGGGTTTCCTGAAAGAGGTGGCTTCCCTATGCCTGTGCCCAGCTGCCACTGGAAACACTCTCTCACCATTTCATCATCTGGAGATTTATTGAAGATTTTGTGTTGTGGCTGTTCTGGGTGAAGCTCTGATCTTAAAAAGCCTTTTTCTCTGCCTGGACCCTCAGCAAGTTGCCCTAGAGATACTTTAGAGGCAAAAACAGAGCTAATGAGCCTGGCTGTGCCTTTGTGATCCAGAATGTTTTCCATTCTGAGCCCTTAACATATAATTAAAGATTACTTAGCATGGACTTTTTCTTTTATCATAAATTAATTTCAAAACCAAGTTCTGAGGTTAAAAAATGATTGTAAATCAATCCAAACTGGGTTTCCTTCTAGAAGAAAACCGGATGCCATTGTTTAAATGTTGGGAATGGAATGTTTGAGAATTTGGGGGTTTTGCTGATTGCAGAGATGTTAAGGGTCCTAATGGTGCTGATATGTGTCCATGTCTTTTCATTAGACAGGGATGGGCTTTGCAAGAGGTGAAACTGGAGATGCTGCTAGGAATACGAGCTGGGAGCCGTGAACCTCCAGCTATGTTTTGGGCCTAGGAAATTTACAGCTCCCTTGAAGGGGACTGTCGGCCCCTTGGCCAGGCCTCAGCTTGCCTGCTGGGGAACTCATAGGTGTCTACACAAACTCGGAGAAGTGGATAAGGAGGGCTTGTGGCTCGAGCTGTGAGACAGGTTAGACCCTCTTGCAGTTTCTCATGCTGCCCTCCGCCAGTCTCTCTGTTAGGGAGATGTCCGATGCTTTCTTTAGAGTTTCCCAGGCTTGGCACTGTTGACATGTCAGCCAGATAGCTCTTTTTTGTTGGGGGTTGTCCTGTGTGTCCTGGAATGTTTAGCAACGTCACTGACCTCTACCCACTAGATGCCAGTAGCACATACCCACCCCTCCCCCACTGCCGAGACACCAAAAGTGTCTGCAGATGTTGCCAAATGTCCCCTTGGGGACAGAATTATCCCCAGCTGAGAACTACTGAATTAAAATATAATACATGTTCATGGTAGAAAATGAGAGAAAAACGGTCTATAATTCCAGTACCCAGAGTTAACCCCTTTTAAAGTTTTGTTTGTTTGCTTGCTTTTGGCCGAGCCATGTAGCATGAAGGATCTTGGTTCCCTGACTAGGAATGGGGCCATGCCCCTTGTAGTGAGAGCTCGGAGTCTTAACCAATGGACCACCAGGGAAGTCCCCGTTTTAAGGTTGTGATGTTCTTCCTTCAGACTTTTTTTTTCCGTGGATGTAGGAATTTTAGCTTTTTTTTGAACCCAAGGCCATACAGTCCACTGTTTGGTCACGTGCCAACCCATGGGCTGCACAGTGGATATTCCCCTTCATCTCCAGATCTACTCTACTGTACTTCTTTTCAAGCTCTGTTGGCAGCATCTGTCTTCAGTAATGGTGAACTGGAGGGCCTGGAAGAGTGGTGTGAAACCTACCGGGATCACACTTTCAGCTTTTGGGGTCCAGGTGATTGATATGCTCATTCACCAAGAGGTGATGTGGGGACTGACCCCATGCATACCTGGGCACCATCTACCAACGAGTCACCCCAGACCCGTTCCTACCTGGCCCAGAGCCCAGTTGTGCTCTGTTGGGCTTGTGTTTTGATGGATAGGCCTGGCAGAAAGCCCACCTTACAAGGAGGGGATGCAGGGTGGACCAAGGCAATCAGAAGCTGTCAGGTACCAGGCAGCAGGTGGAGGAGGGTTCTGAACTTATGATGGATTGTGGCCCCTTTGAACATCTGATGAAAGTAGGAGCCTTTCTCAGGAAACATACCCACATCTGCCTGGTTCTGTATCTAAGTCCAGAGCCCACAGGTTAGGAACTTCTGAGGGCAGTGGTTTTCCTGAGGACTTGTGATCACCTAGCTGGACATATGTTCCTCTCTTTTAGGAATATATGTCCAGGCGCAGGGCATGCTGTGACCTCAGCCCTCCCCATTACACAGGGCAAGGTCTGCATCACAGAACAGCAGTGTCATTCCAGGCAACAGATGGATGGATGGATGGGTGGATGGATAGATGCAGACATTCATGGATCTGGAGAAATGGGACTAAGATATGAGCTTCTCCAATGATAATGTTGATTAAAGCTAGCATTTGCTGAGCCAAGCTACTCACCTGGTGTGCTCGGCTTCCAATCCCATGGAAAGGAAGGTACCATGATTATAAGTGAGTTGACATTTTCCTGAGCTGGAAACAGGCTGAGACTTATCCAAGGACATGGAACCTTGTGAGTGGAAAGCCAGAATGTCCACGCTGTCAACCTTGATGATGTGTTGCATGTATGGAGGGCAAGATGGTGTTGCTGGAGCTGTGAAAGGTGAGTGTACCCTGACCCACTGGGAATTTTGGCCCTGGGCTATCTTCCCAGCTTGGGGCTTCCCCAGGTGGGTAAGTGGTAAAGAATCTGCCTGCAATGCAGGAGATCCGAGTTTGATCCCTGGATAGGGAAGCTCCTCTGGAGAAGGAAGTGGCAACCCAATCCAGTATTCTTGCCTGGAGAATTCCATGGACAGAGGAGCCTGGTGGGCTAAGGTCCATGGGGTCAACTGAGCATGCATGCATATCTTCCCAGCAAGGATCACGTTTTATGCTTAGAAGCAGGAGGCAGAAGTGTTGGTGAAAGGGCTGGAGCGGAGGGAGGGGAATCAGCCTTTCGTGGCATGGAGTTTGAGTGTGGAAAGATGGAAAAGTCTAGAATTCCATTGCAGAACAATGTGAATTCACTTAACGCTACTGAACTGTACACTTGAAAATGCTTAATATGGTAAAATTTATGTTATGCGATTTTTACCACAATAAGAAAATGCAGAGGGGAGAAGTCAGTTGTGGAAATCTGAATGCAAGAAAAGGAGAAGAATGCTTCTAGCTTTGGCCTTGCCTCTTTCCCCTGAAGGTGGGCAGCTCCCCACCTGCTTCTCTATCTGAGCTCCGAGGGGTAGTCTCACCACATTATCTGCAGGAGTCTAATGGGACCAGAGAGAAGCTAGCAATTTGGGGGAGATCTGTGAGAGGGTGGCACTTGGACCAGCCTGGGGGCTGAGAAATGGAAAATGTGCACCCCAAGGGAGCTTTATCAAATTTTTAAAAATATAAATTTATTTATTTTAATTGGATGAAATTTTATTTTATCTTTTGAAAAGACTATAGGTAGTAGGACAAACTTCACAGAGTACAGATACGCCGTGAAAGTTGCCTCCTTTCTGCCTCCTCCCCTCCCCCATCCCTTCCCAGAGATAGCCATTGCCACCACTTNAGAGGTGATGTGGGGACTGACCCCATGCATACCTGGGCACCATCTACCAACGAGTCACCCCAGACCCGTTCCTACCTGGCCCAGAGCCCAGTTGTGCTCTGTTGGGCTTGTGTTTTGATGGATAGGCCTGGCAGAAAGCCCACCTTACAAGGAGGGGATGCAGGGTGGACCAAGGCAATCAGAAGCTGTCAGGTACCAGGCAGCAGGTGGAGGAGGGTTCTGAACTTATGATGGATTGTGGCCCCTTTGAACATCTGATGAAAGTAGGAGCCTTTCTCAGGAAACATACCCACATCTGCCTGGTTCTGTATCTAAGTCCAGAGCCCACAGGTTAGGAACTTCTGAGGGCAGTGGTTTTCCTGAGGACTTGTGATCACCTAGCTGGACATATGTTCCTCTCTTTTAGGAATATATGTCCAGGCGCAGGGCATGCTGTGACCTCAGCCCTCCCCATTACACAGGGCAAGGTCTGCATCACAGAACAGCAGTGTCATTCCAGGCAACAGATGGATGGATGGATGGGTGGATGGATAGATGCAGACATTCATGGATCTGGAGAAATGGGACTAAGATATGAGCTTCTCCAATGATAATGTTGATTAAAGCTAGCATTTGCTGAGCCAAGCTACTCACCTGGTGTGCTCGGCTTCCAATCCCATGGAAAGGAAGGTACCATGATTATAAGTGAGTTGACATTTTCCTGAGCTGGAAACAGGCTGAGACTTATCCAAGGACATGGAACCTTGTGAGTGGAAAGCCAGAATGTCCACGCTGTCAACCTTGATGATGTGTTGCATGTATGGAGGGCAAGATGGTGTTGCTGGAGCTGTGAAAGGTGAGTGTACCCTGACCCACTGGGAATTTTGGCCCTTGGCTATCTTCCCAGCTTGGGGCTTCCCCAGGTGGGTAAGTGGTAAAGAATCTGCCTGCAATGCAGGAGATCCGAGTTTGATCCCTGGATAGGGAAGCTCCTCTGGAGAAGGAAATGGCAACCCAATCCAGTATTCTTGCCTGGAGAATTCCATGGACAGAGGAGCCTGGTGGGCTAAGGTCCATGGGGTCAACTGAGCATGCATGCATATCTTCCCAGCAAGGATCACGTTTTATGCTTAGAAGCAGGAGGCAGAAGTGTTGGTGAAAGGGCTGGAGCGGAGGGAGGGGAATCAGCCTTTCGTGGCATGGAGTTTGAGTGTGGAAAGATGGAAAAGTCTAGAATTCCATTGCAGAACAATGTGAAAGAGCATGCATGCATATCTTCCCAGCAAGGATCACGTTTTATGCTTAGAAGCAGGAGGCAGAAGTGTTGGTGAAAGGGCTGGAGCGGAGGGAGGGGAATCAGCCTTTCGTGGCATGGAGTTTGAGTGTGGAAAGATGGAAAAGTCTAGAATTCCATTGCAGAACAATGTGAATTCACTTAACGCTACTGAACTGTACACTTGAAAATGCTTAATATGGTAAAATTTATGTTATGCGATTTTTACCACAATAAGAAAATGCAGAGGGGAGAAGTCAGTTGTGGAAATCTGAATGCAAGAAAAGGAGAAGAATGCTTCTAGCTTTGGCCTTGCCTCTTTCCCCTGAAGGTGGGCAGCTCCCCACCTGCTTCTCTATCTGAGCTCCGAGGGGTAGTCTCACCACATTATCTGCAGGAGTCTAATGGGACCAGAGAGAAGCTAGCAATTTGGGGGAGATCTGTGAGAGGGTGGCACTTGGACCAGCCTGGGGGCTGAGAAATGGAAAATGTGCACCCCAAGGGAGCTTTGTCAAATTTTTAAAAATATAAATTATTTATTTTAATTGGATGAAATTTTATTTTATCTTTTGAAAAGACTATAGGTAGTAGGACAAACTTCACAGAGTACAGATACGCCGTGAAAGTTGCCTCCTTTCTGCCTCCTCCCCTCCCCCATCCCTTCCCAGAGATAGCCATTGCCACCACTTTCCTGCATATCTTTTCAGAAATAATCAACGCTCCTACAAGTGTATTTGTAGGCAATTTTTTTTTCTGCCACAAAAGCATATTAAACATATGGTCCTGCATTCTGTTTTTTTTCACTTAACAGTATATCTTGGAGATTGCTTTGTGTTAGTACAGAGAGATGGCTCTCCATCTACTTTAACAGTGGAATAGTATTCCGCTATGTAAACGAATCGTATTTGAATGGATCAGTCTTCTTGTGACCGTCACTTGGGTTGTTTTGGATATTTGCGGTCATAAACAATGCTGCCGTGAATGATCTGGCACATTCACCATTTCACACATGGGCAAGCTATTTGTGGGCTGCTTCGCAGCTGTGGAAGTGCTGGGTGAAAGAGGATGTGCATTCGTGGCTGTGATGGCAACCACCAAGCGCTGCTCCACTGGGGTAGTTCCCACTCAGAAGGGTGCCAGGCCCTCCACTGCCTCACCAACACTCAGTGTTATAAAATGGGTCAGTCTCTTTTGTTCTGATGGGAGAAGGATGGCATCCTGTTGTAGTTGCTTCTCTTATTATCTTCTCATATGTTTAAGAGACGTTTCTTAAGTTTTTGTTACTTCTTTGTCCTTTGCCTGTTTTTCCTTTGGGTTGTTAGCCTTCTTACAATGAATTTATTGGAGCACTTTTTTTTTTTTTAATTTAAGAATTAAGGTTTTATTCTAATGAGAGTCCACTAAGATTTTAATCCAGGAAGTGACATGACTTAACTAACGTTGTTTAAAGGTCTCACAATTTTTTTTTTTTTTTGGCCACATGGCATTCCTACCAGTGATGATCGCACCGGCACAGTGGAAGTGCAGAGTTTTAACCACTGGATCATCAGGGAAGTCCCTAGAGTGCTTCTTGAACTACAGGAGTGTGCCTGTGATTCATAAGGCAGCTTTTTAGAGAAAAAAGCCCATGCGTTCTTGGCCTCTCCCTTCCCCACGTCCCACGCTAATGGCCTAGGTTGGGCTCGTGGAGAAACTGGCTGGGGCCAGACTCTGGGTTGAAGCAGTCTCTCCAGGAAAGGAGGGGTGCACTCCCTGCCCTGCATTGCGGATGGTGAGGCCCCCCCGTCAGCCTGGCTCCATCTAGGGCTGCTGCACGTGGCCACCAAGCTCAGCCCACCCAACGCTAGAAGGCATTGTTTATGTGGACTGTCGTGTGAATGGCGACCCCAGGAATTCTGAGACGTGGTGGCCCTATTGGTCCAAGTAGAACCAGGGGTGGGCAGCTAAACTGGTCTCTACTATCCGGTTGTTGGGAAGGCCGTGTGACCTCCTAAGCACGCAGGCCTGGGCAGGGCCAGTCCACAGCCAGCTGTGTGTAGACCTACATCCAGGCAGGGCAGGACAGCCACGTGCGGTGTCTGTTATCACAGGCTTGGCCTCCTACAGGGTCTATTAGCTCCCCAACATAGCAAGCTGCCCTGGAGGGGAGTGTCCAGGGTCCCCTCCCCTTGAGGGAAGGCAGGGAAGAGGGTCCTCATCCCTACTCCCCCCAGAACTCCGTGGGTACAGGCCTCTGCCCTGCAGATAGGCCTGTTTTCTTCTGTCCAGATCCAAGCTTTGCACTTGATTTGAAGAACCCTGATGGGAGATCTGCTCCCTGCTGTCTGCTCTGGGAGGTCTGAAGACGCTTCTGTCTGGAAGATCTGGTCGGGCCTTGTGAAAAGACATCACCAGCTACCCGGGCAATTATAGGTCTGTCGGGCTTGGGCTGAGGTGGGATGCTCGGCTCTGCCTCAGTCTGGTGTTCTGTGGCTGGACCTGTCTCCCAGTGAGGGCACTGGATGTACAAGCAGGTTACCATGGAAACACTCTGGGAGCACCACTCACATGGGAGCCCTGTGGCTGTGCTGGGGACATACACACACGCACGTGTGTCAGTCTTGTCCCCATGCACATCTTGGCTCATCACTGTTCAGTACCCCCATTACGTGACAATCCAATTTGATTAAAAGTAACAGGCAGCGATCTTGCCCACCCTTGGAAACAAATGGCGTCCTTTGGGGCATTTGGGGAGGGTTCCATTGACATCTAGATTTGCAGGACCACATCCAGCTCTATCAGGTGAGGGGCACCTGTGCTCCGATGACTCACATGCATTCGGGTCGCCAAAGGCGAGGGCAGCTGCTGTTCCCAACTACAGCAGATCACTGGTAGATTTACAAACCCATCAGTCACCTTTATTCCCTGGAAGGATGACTGGGCATTAGATTGAAAGAGACCTTTGCTGCAAGTGTCTTTGGCAAACGCTGGTCAAAACTTTTAGCCGCCATAAGGAAACTCCAGCCATTCTGCTGGTTCCTGAGAAGTTGTTGTTCAGTCACCCAGTTTGTCTGACTCTTTGCGACCCCATGGACTGTAGCACATCAGGCCTTCCTGTCCCTCACCATCTCCCAGAGTTTGTCCAAGTTCATATTCATTGCATCAGTGATGCCGTCCGGCCATCTCATCCTTTGGCGCCCTCTTCTCCTGCCCTCGATCTTTCCCAGTCTCAAGGTCTTTTCCAATGAGTTGTCTGTTCGCATCAGATGACCAAAATACTGGAGCTTCAGCTTCAGCATCAATCCTTCCAGTGAATATTCAAAGCTGATCTCCCTTAAGATTGACTGGTTTGATCTCCTTGCTTTCCAAGGGACTTTCAGGAGTCTTCTCCGGCACCAGAGTTCGAAGGCATCAATTCTTTTGCATTCTGCCTTCTTTACTGAGAAGTGCTAAGGGCCAAAAGCAAGAAAGACTTGGATGCAGATCTGTGGTAACCTACGCCCCAGAAGTGAATTTACTGAACTAGGCAGCAATACTGCAAATACAGTATCTTTCTTCTGTCCTCATAGGGGGCCAGTGGAGGTTGGTGGTGGGCATTGGCAGGAGTGGGAATATCTAAAACCCGGAGAAATCTGCACATCTTCTGGATGAGGCAACAGATCCAGAATGATCAAGATGTTACCCTAGGATTTAACAGTACGTGAGGGGCAAAGCCAGGACCCAGCCTTGGCCTTCCATGCCTGGCCCCCATCCTGGAGCCCTCCCACACACAGCTCTCTCTCCAGAATAGAGAGCCAAGACGGTGACTCACAACCCACTTGGCAGTTTTGCTGATAAATTTTTTGTTTTGAAGCGAGAGGTTCTGCCTCTATTAAAGTCTTTAGGAAATTATAGTGATCTTGACTTTTTCAGACATGTTTGAATTACTCACAGTCTGGATTTCCCAGGCAGAGGGTGAGACCCAGAGAGGCTACACAGAAGTTAGGGGCTCAGGATCTGGGGTCGGATGGATCTGAATTCAAAACTGTACTCTGCCGCTTAGTAATTGTAAGCTAACCACTCTGAGCCTCAGTTTCCTCACTGGTTTTGGTAACGAACACCGTGATTTTGCTGGAGTTGCTGTGGGACTAAATGAGGTCGTGCAGAGAAGGCGCGGCCCCTGAAGAAATGGGCAGTGGAGTCATTCCCTGTCTGAGCTGGAAGGCTGGGGTCTTGCTCAGCAAGCACAGAATAGGCCTGTGCTGAGACCTTATGGATCACAAGCAGGGCTGCCTCAATTCTAATGCAACTCCAACTGAACTGGGGCCCAAAGGACTTGCCCTCTCCGAGGCAGTTTCCCTGAAGGAAGAAGGAATGCAGATCATGACAGCGCAGGTCTGTTGCAAGGACCTGCATATTCAGCGCTTAGAATTGCTGCCTGGCATACAGTTGGGGCTCATGGATGATCATTTCATCACTGTCCCTGTTCTTGCTACCTGTGTTTCCGGCAGGGCAGCAACGGCTCATGCAGAGGTAGTGGGAGAGTTTCCATAGCTCTGTTTCTGCCAAATATGGTGTGAATTAGAAGCTTCTCTTGTTAGGTTTGTGGCTAAGCCTTTGCCAATGCTGTTCCATTGCCAAGAAGTCCCTTACTTCTCCATCCCTGTCTCTTAGCATCCTTCCAAGGGCCTAGCCCACAAGGCTGGGGAAAGAATGGGAAGAACTTTCCTGATCTCTCCAGTCTGCAGCCTTCACTGAAAGATCAACATAGACTTAATGAGTGTCCAACACCAAGCTGACACTAACTTCTCCATTCTTTTTCCCCAGCCCATTTCTGTATTTGAACTCTTAAATATTCCTTCCTGTAGCATGATTTTTCTCTCTAGATTTTAGAAAGCAAATGGCCTTATAAAACCAGCAGCCTCTAGATCTTTTCTGCCTTTTCTCCTTGCCCATAGACTCACCCAAGGAGCAGATGTGTCTGTCCCCTACCCACAGCCAATGGCAGATGGATCTGAGCATGCTCAGTAGGATCAAGGAGGGTACCGTCACCCAGCTGGGGATTCAAAGCCCTTGAGAGGTAGCCACCAAGGGAAGACGAAGGCTTTAAACTGTTATTGTGTGTCTTCTCTCCGTGGGTTGCATGGAGATCAAAGTCTGAAGGAAGTAGAAGGTTGCTCTCTGACAAAAACACCGTATTTTTAGAAGCGCTTGGTGGTTTAGGATGTTTGCCCCAGTGCTGCCTTTCAGTGGCAGGGGGTGGGGCTGGGGGTGGAGGCCGAGGGATGGGACCTCAGGCTGAGGGTTGGCAGGAGTGGGTTTCCTGGCAGCAGAGGGCCTGAGGGTAGAGGTTGAAGGTACACTCTATCATCATTTCTCTTTCCTGAAGAGCCCCTAGACCTGATACTAGGCAGGCAAGGGGGGTGCCTGTGAGGCCTCTGGCTCCATCTCCTTTCAAAGATGGGAGCACTAAAGCTGAGAAAAGCAGCAGAGAATTGGCTAATTTCCACCTCCCCACTCCCTCCACACTTCCCTGTCTGGGGATTTGGGACTTGCACACATGAAACCATTAAAGAACAATGCATGCATTCTGTAATCAGTGCTAATTGGTGTGGTTCAGAGGAGCAGGGAGGAATGGCAGGCATTTGGGGCAGGACATCAGTGGGCTGTTAAACCAACTGCTCACGAATAGCCCATGGAGAATTGGAATCGCTCCCAGGGTCTGGAAAGGTAAAGGGGTCTGTTAGGATAACCCCACAGCCGTGGGCAAAAGTTAGGAGGTGGAAACTCACTGGGCCTGAACATGGGGAATGATGGGAGACACTCAGTGGGGGCAGGGGCTTGACAAGACGGGAGGGGGCCTCTCTGCACTCCCATTGCTTGGAGCCTGCCTCACTAGGTTCTGTTGAGCCTCATTTTCAGTGGTGATGGGGAGAGGTGAACTGGCTACTCCCCACACCCAGAGGGGAGCAGAGAGACTGTTGGGGGGCTGCCCAGCCCACCCCACCTCTCTCCAGGGCCCCTACCTTATAATCAGGGTGGCCCTTCCTTAATGTTTATGCCAACATCCCAAACAGCCAGGCTGGGATGGTGAACTATAATTTATATCATTTTTCATATGGGTTATAGGCTCCAAAGGCTTAGACTCCTTCAAATGGGAACCACATTGAAGAAGGGGTAAACCAATGTTAAGAAATCTGGTCCCAGGAAGCCACCTGCTTCTCATTTGGGATGTTCCTGGGTTTATTGTTTGTTTCCAAGGCCCAGCTGGATTTGAGAGACGGCAGGGCAGCCATGGATCACTGCCCTTGCCAGGCGTCCGCGCTGAGGCTGGGGTGAGCCTCCACTCCGAGTCCTCGAAGTCTCTGGTGTGCCCCCATGTGGAGCTCTGTGGGGAAAACTGTGTGGGAGCACGCTGTCTTTGTACTTGCGTGTCCCCACGGAGCAAAGCCAGCTGGAGACAACCGAGTCTGGGCAAAGCCCCACGGCCTGTGGGAGGCCTGGCGCCTCAGGCTGGTTCTGGGCCTCCCCCAGCCACTGCTTCTTGCAAACTGAGAGGCAGGGCAGCAAACAGGCCAGGAAGCTGGCTGCAGTGAAGGTGAATGAACCGAAGCTCCTCACGACAGCGTGGATGGATCTTAAACATAAGGTGTTGAGTGAAAGAATACGAATGATGGACTCCATTCATACATGGTCCCAAACCAGGTAAAACTACTCTGTGGTGTTGGAGATAAAGCTAAAGTTGGAAGGGGTTACCCTGGAGGCTGGGCTAATGGTAACCTTTAGTGAGGAGTCTGGTGGTTGGATGAGGCAAGGACAGTCCAGGCAACAGTCCATGTTCTCGCTGGGCACAGGAGTATTCGCTCCAGTTATTCATTAAGCTGTACAGGGTTACGCTTTATGAACTTTCTGAATAGGCTATTTTTCACGACAAGAAAAGTCTAAGCTGGGGAATTCCCTGGTGGTCCAGTGGCTAAGATTCTGTGCTCCCAACGCAGGAGGCCCGGGTTTGATCCCTGGTCAGGGAACTAGATCCCACATGCCACAACCAAGACCCGCCCGACGCTGTGCGACCCCACAGACGGCAGCCCACCAGGCTCCCCCGTCCCTGGGACTCTCCAGGCAAGAGCACTGGAGTGGGCTGCCATTTCCTTCTCCAATGCATGAAAGTGAAAAGTGAAAGTGAAGTCACTCAGTCGTGTCTGACTCTGTGCGACCCACAGACGGCAGCCCACCAGGCTCCCCCGTCCCTGGGGTTCTCCAGGCAAGAGCACTGGAGTGGGTCGCCATTGCCTTCTCCAAGGTATGAAAGTGAAAAACGAAAGTGAAGTCACTCAGTTGTGTCCAACTCCTAGAGACCCCATGGACTGCAGCCCACCAGGCTCCTCCTTCCGTGGGATTTTCCAGGCAAGAGCACTGGAGTGGGTCGCCATTGCCTTCTCCAACCAAGACCCAGTGCAGTCACATAAATAAATTTTAAAAAAGCCTAAGAGGGAACTCCCTGGCAGTCTACCCACAGAGTGAGTAACACTCTGTGATTCCACTGCAGGGGCATGGGTTCAATCCCCAGTTGGGGAACTGAGATCTTATGTGCTGTGTGGTGCTGCCAAACGGAAAACAAAACCACTAAGACATCAAAACCAGGACGTTGGATGGCTGAACGCAGCACTCCCTGCCCTCTCCTCTCCGTCTCACTTTGTCCTCAGGGCCCTGAGACATCTCTCCCTCTTCTCTCCCCACCTAATCCCCACCCCGTGAGTGAGCGGTCAACCCTTCCCGCTTGTCCCACTCTAGCCTGGCTCAGGCCCAGGCCTTCCCTCATGCTGACGGCATCACAGGTGAGGGGGGCATTCCTGATTCCCAGAGGGCTCTGAAGCCCAGCTCTGGGCCCCTGATGGACAGGCACAACTTTCCTGGCTCTGAGTGGTCCTACCTGGTCCCTCACCAGGTTAAGGGGTGCCAGAGCTGCCTGGACTTCCTGCCTCAGTTCTTGAGTGGACGGGTTAGAGGACTTCTGAGGATGGCCTTCGGGTGACCTCCGATAGCAGGTCTGCCCTGGCAACTTCAGTTTTCTCTGAGGGATGCCTTGGGGGGACCCTGGGTTCACTGGGAACCAAGGTCAATCTTTAGAACATGCATCATTTTTGAAGAAAAAAAATCTCTGATCTTCAAAGTTCTGTTTGCTCTTTTAAAGGGAGGTATAGGAGAAAATGAAAAGTGTGGGGTTGGGGTTCCGAGGTGGGAGAGGCGGGCTCTGGGGACCGACTTCCTCCACACTTGTAACTTCTGGGAGCAGATGAGTCTCCCCCCAGTGCACCCAGGCCTGTGAGGGGGGTAGGGGGCTCTTCCGCAGACCTTTCAGGTGAGAAAACTTTCCATTGTTGCCTTATCTCGCGGCAATCCTTGCCTCGCTGCAACCACAGGTGCGCGCAGATCTGAGGCCCTGATCTGTTCCACTCGCTTTGTGCCAAGCAGAGCTGGGGACGCGAACCCCGGCATGAAACGGCACCCACAACCGCAAGGCCCGCTGTGCGCCCTCTGAAACTGTAGGTAAAGACAATTACCGGCAATTTCCACAGCACGAATTGTTTTCTGTTCAAAGGCCATGAAGGCATTCTCAGCAGCGGGCCCAAAATATAGTATTCCCACCGCATGCCGCCCTCATAATGTGCGATAAAAGCTGTGGTCGCTTTGTCCCGGCTCTTCCTTTTAACAGTCACCCCTTCAAGTCTGATGTTGAAACTGCTTTTTTCTCAGTGTGTACTTTGATGGCCCAGATAACGCTCCATGATAAGGAACTGCCTTCAAAACCACTCACTGTACCTCGTGCTCACCAATAGGATGCGCGTCACAAGAGAAAATCAGGCGCCCGAACTTATGAGAAGTGGGATAGGAATGTGCTGAGTCTGTGAAATTCTCCTCTCTGCTGCCTGTATTGAAGATTTTGCAAAGAAAAAAAGAAGAAGCAGGCACCGATCAGAAGAGGAGAAAATGCTGGACCATCCTAGAAAGAGCTGGTTCTCCTTGGCAACAGTTGCCAAGACTCTGTGCACTCAGGTCCATCAGTTTTCCTTAAAGGAAAAGACTCCATGAGGCTGATGTTAATCAGCCTGGAGAGCTCGGGAATGTCAGAGGTTTCCTGGGGGAGTCTTGAGGTTCTAGTCTCATCAGGCACTGCATCTCCCGTGATTGAGTCTAAGCTCTTTTGTTTGCTCATCGGTATTTGGAATCTAGTAGCTCAGATGGGAAAGAATCTGCCTGCAGTGCAGGAGACCCGGGTTCAAACCCTGGGTTGGGAAGATCCCCTGGAGAAGGGAATGGCCACCTGCTCCAGTATTCATGCCTGGAGAATCCCATGGGGCTGCAAAGAGTCAGACACGACTGAGCAACTAACTCTTTCATCACTTTCACTGAGGGTTGCCCACACTGGAGTCATTACCTCAAAATCGGAATAGACCCTTGTGTTGTGTAAACAATGGTTGTTGTGTGTGTGTTTTAATATTGGTTTATTTGGCAGCACTGGGTCTTTGTTGTGGCTTATGGGATCTTTAGTTGTGGCATGTGGGATCTAGTTCCCTGACCAGTGATGATACTGATAGATTTTCAGCTGCTGGATCACCAGGGAAAGTAGCAATGCTTGGTTTTTTCAAAGCATGTTTCATGTCCTTTATCTCGTCTCCCCACCCATGGAGAAGACTGACATCGACATGGTGGCCAGCACAAGCCCCAGGTAAGGCAAGAGTGACTAAAGTGACAAGGTCAAGAGAGGGGCTTCTCAGTGGCGGTCTCATAAGCGTGTTCGCAAAATTCAGGCATTTTCAGAGGCTTCTAAGCTTTGGGCTAAAATCAGTGGCTTCCCAAGTCTCTTGGGAGAGACCATCTTGACTTCATTTCTGGCTCTTGACTTCATTTTTCACTTTGCCTTGTTCCCAGGAACCCTAGAGATCCCCAGCATGCGAAGCAGAGGGATTAGAAATGGCTTAGATCATACAAACTGAGGCTTGAATCTGGTTAACCAGCTGTGTGACTTTTGGTGAGTTACTTTACCTCTCTGGGCCTCCGTCGCTTCATCAGGAAAATAAAAGTGTCATGGTGGAAGTACTTCAGGGTCCTTAGTAGGCATAACAGTCTGTGATTTTGTGATTCTATGAATTACCCTGAATTTGCATAAACATAACATCTTATAGGTTTCGAAGCACTTTCACATACCTTTTAGCAGTTCATTTGATCTCGGCCACAGCTCTGTGGGGTAGGCAGGCAGGCGTGCCATATTTTCACAACCCCATTTGAGAGATGGAGAAATCGAGGTGCGGAAAGGTTAAGTGGCTAGCCGTAGGTACTCTAGCAAGCTGGTGCTGGCCAGCACCTGAGCAGACATGTGGAGATTTCTGGAAGGTCTCATGGGCAGCTCCTTCAGTCAGGGATCCCTACCATGATATCCTGGAGGGAGGAAGAAGAGCTTTAAGGAGTGCCTGGCCCTCTGGGCCTCCTTATCATGTGCAGCTCCAGTGGCTAGGTCAGACAAAACGAGAACCTCACAGAACAGCTGGCAACATTTTAGGAGATGCTCTGGGAGGCAGCTACGAAGGCCTTTCCGGGGCGGAGGCAGGGGAATCACCACTCTGGCAGACTCTTCCCACCACAGCCCCTTTCCTATGTGCCTTGGATCACACAGGGTTCTCCTACTGGAATCACCTCATTCCTCCTGCAAGTCAAATCCTTAGCTATCCTCAAAGCCCAGACCAAAAAGCCCTCCTTTGAGCCAAGTGCTCTGCATACACTTTCTTATTTAACCCTCTCTGTTGTCTCATCTATAAAATGGGAATAGAAATACCCACTGCTGCTGCTGCTGCTAAGTCACTTCAGTCGTGTCCGACTCTGTGTGACCCCATAGACGGCAAGCAGCAGCAGCAGCAGCAGCAGCAGCAGCAGCAGCAGCAGCAGCAGCAGCAGCAGCAGCAGCAGAGAGGCTGGAACCCACCCTCAGCCCCCAGCTGCTGCTGTTCCTGGTGCATCCACATGGTGTCACTGTTGAGAACAGGCCCCACCCAGCTGTGTGGCTTTGCCCACAGCTGCAGGGAGCCCTCGAGGCTGTTTGAATTTTAGCTTTGACCAGAGTGATGTTCTAAGCTTAGAACCCCTCTTGCATTTCACTTCTGCGCTCAACAGCTTCAGGATGTGACATCTCCCTAGCCTTAGGCTCAAGCTGTGCCCTGGGCAGATGTCTCCAACAGACCTCAAGAGGCCGATACTGATTCTGGGTCCCCAGCCAGGATGCCCCTCTTTCTCAGCGAGCCCCCTTTTGTGGCCTATAAAGAGACCTTAAGAACACCTCAGTGAATCATAGAGGGTCTTAAAAAATAATGAGTAAAACCAAAGGAAAAATTCAGGAAACTTTTCTTCGCATCAGACACCTTGTCCCCTGCTTGCTGTTGCCTCTCCAGCTCTGATGATAAAGTATCTACTGGGCTTTCTTGGCATGGCTGAACAATGCCCCCCACAAGCAGCTCTTCCCAGGGTGAAGGAAACGTGCAGCCTTCCCTCTGCGACTCCACAGACAGAGCTGCAGCTTTTCAGGCCGGAAGGAAATGAAGGCATCACCACATTGTCATTTCTCTACACAACTGCTCATCTTCCAAACCAGAAGTCAGCGTCCAGAATATAACAAATAGGACTTAGTATCTGACACCTTTGAGCATTGAAAGCAGAACTGCACAGGCGTAAGGAAGGGGGTTTGCTTGTCAAGTCTGTGTGACCCGAGTCACTGATAGCTTAACCGGGAAGGAGTAGAAATGTTGTGACTCTTCCCCAAAGCCATCCAGGGACTGGATTCACAACCCATCGCTGGTGAAGTATGCGTACCTTACAGTCCATCGTGAAATGCTGAACCGGTTACTCAGATAGTATTTTAGTGGCCTTTATTTTCATGCCGCTTTTAATCTAGCTGCTAAACAAAAGAAGAAGAAAAAATCTCCTACGGCATACCTATACAGGGTGCCCTAGCCGAGAATCAAGGGAGAGTGTGATGGAGCGATCAGGGCAGGCCTCTCTGAGGATGGGGCATTGAGGCAGAAGGCAGAGGCGGGGCTGGATAGACCAGTGTTTCTGGGAGGGTGAATTTGTCTCCTAGGGTGCCCCTGGCAATGGCTGGAGACATTTTTGGTTGTTACAGTGCGGGGCAGAGGAGGTTGCTACTGACTTGACATCTTATCCCAAAGCCCAGGGAGGCTCCTAAACCTTGTCTGATGTATAAGAAAGACCCCGCAGTAGACAGTTATCCTTCCTAAATATCAATAATGTTGTGGTTAGATGCAGCTAAGAGCTAGGAGGTGTATTCTAGCCGTGTGACAAAAGTACTTTGTTTTAGCCAAGACATCACCAGAGGAGAAAACCCCCAGAAACAGCATAGTCTGTTCAAACCGGTAAGCCTGTGACTGAGCACAGGTGTTAACATCTGGGAGGGTCTCGGATGGTTTCTTGAAAGATGCCAAAGTCAGGTTGGGTGACTGGGTCACTTGGGCCGTGCGGGTCGGGCAGTAAAGGAAAGCTGCAAAGCTGCCCTGATGTAAGCTGGGGGCTTGGTGGTAAAGCCAGAGAGGGCCACTGCCTTCTGAGTTCTGTGGGTCATGGCTGTGAGGAGCGGTAGGCAGGGTTGCTAAATATTCAGGTTGTAAAGAAAAACTTGCCTCCTGAAATTTCATATCCTGGCAGATACTTTAATTACTTTTAGTGCTATACTGTCTAAGAAAAACAAATAATTGCAGGCGAAATTTTGGCCAACAGAGCTTAAATTTGCAACATCTGGGTCAAAGACACATGGAACTGACTCATTTCCTCACCTGTAGAGCAGAGTTTGGACCACAGGCTCTGTGTTTAAGTCCAGCGCTGCCTGCCACGGCGGTAGAGGCTGATCTCCCGGGACCGCCTGGGTTATAGGTCGTTGATGGGCCGCAGTTCTAAGCTGGGGAGGCCTTTCCTTCCACGTGTGCACAGCTCACTGCGTCTTTCTCTACACCTTCTCACCCCAGCAGTCAATTCCCGATGCGCCATTGCCAAGACTCACTTCAACAAGATGGAAGGAAAAGACAAAAATTCTCCTTAATCCCAGTTGATATGTGACTTTGCTTAGCACTCTGAATATTATTAAGTGTTTGAATTTCTTCCTGTGTCTTTTTCACCGAGATGACTGTCTTTCTGTTTCGCTGACAGCCTCTGCAGGACCAAATTGACAGCTCTTTAAAGGCGTCTGACGAAAAGCAGCATTAATTAAGTCATTGCCGGACTGTAATTGTGTTAAGAAGTAAAAATCTAATATGAGAAAAGGTTAGTGAGTCCTCTCTTGTGTCAGATTTTCTACTCCCTATGAATATTAATGTTCTTAATGAAGACAATCTTTGCCTCATCAAGCCGTTGTTCTGCATTCAGGTGCCAAATCCCCGTGCCATTGATTTGTTTTTAAAGAACAAATATGTCAGGAGAGAGTGAGTGTCCTGTTTCCTATCAACATCAGGGAGGATGCTTTTGTATTCCTGGAAAGAGTTTACAGATTTTGTGTGCATGTACAAGCTCTTGCAAAAGGAGGCGGATGACGACGTGCAGGCAGTGTAAACGAGTTACAGTAATTTAATATTAGTGCTGCGTTCGATCACATCACCTCCTTTTCTGCATGTGTGAGAAATAGTCATAGATTAGTGCAGTTGCAATCAGCAGTTTTCATGATAAAACAGAAATTCTCTCCAGAAAAGGAGAGGCCTGTGGTTCGAGCCTTGAAATGAGCTCTGTGACCAAATCTGCTCCTTCTTGGCCGCTGGCCCTCCTCCCCTGATGGGGCAGATGATGGTGATGCTAATGAAGGATGCCTCTTAAATACGCTGGGGGCCCCGGGGGACTCAGCTGCACAGAGGGTGCCACGTGCCTTCCTTCTCTCTCTGTGTGTCCATCTACCTTGATCTCTCTCGTTATTTACTCCCACCTCTGACTAAGATGAAAGCTCTCTTCTCCAGAATTCTTGGCCAACAAGTGGTTTTGTTGTTGTTCACTCGCCAAGTAATATCCGACACTTTGCGACCCCATGGACGGCAGCGTGCCAGGCCTCCCTGTCCTTCACCATCTCCTGGAGTTTGCTCAAATTCATGTCTGATGAGAGAGTGCAACTCTTTATGTATTGTATGACTTGAATTCATCTGTTCTTGAAAGTCCAGGGTATCCTGCTCCTGTGCATAAGTTCAACATTGTCAATATATTTGCTAATGAGACCCTGATTATGAGTCAATAAATTGAATGGTGTTCCTCACTGATTAGGACCTGTTAACAGAACTGAGTTGGGCTGATAGAAATAGGGAAACCCCAGAAGAGTGAGTCAGTTTGCAAGGTGTGGCTTCCATGCACAAGTCCAAGGTTTTCCTGTGATGGTTGAGGGCTTCAGGCTCCCTCCAGCTTTTTGCTCACCATCCCCAGTGTGGCCTTTGTCTTCATGGGCCAAGATGGAGGGCAGAAGTCCTACGATTGCATTCAGAGCAGTGTGTGGGTAGCTTCACATTTCCTAAGAAAAGAGGGGGCTCAAATGTACTGCAATCGCACAATTCACCTCTATTATTTTATTTAATTTTTATATTACTATGTCAGGTATCACTGCTGTACAAACGATTTTATTTAACTTTTATGTTACTATGTCATGTATCACTGTCTACCTTGGTTTCTATTGCTGTATGCAAATTATCACAAACTTTGTAGCTTAAAAGAACATAAATGAATTATCTCACAGTAACACTAGTCAAGAGTCAGGGAATGGGTTAGCTGGGTCTTCTGCCCAGCATCTTACCAGGCTGAAGTCAGCCATTGGTGGAGGCTGTGGTGGTCACCCGAGTCCTCTTCAGAGCTCACTGGTCGTTGGCACAGTTCATTTCCTCGTAGCAGTATGACTGACGTGCCCTTTCTCTTGCTGGTTGTCGACCAGAAGCTGTTCTCACCTCCTCAGTTCAGTTCAGTTCAGTCGCTCAGTCGTGTCCGACTCTTTGCGACCCCATGAATTGCAGCACGCCAGGCCTCCCTGTCCGTCACCAACTCCCGGAGTTTACTCAGACTCAGGTCCATCGAGTCCGTGATGCCATCCAGCCATCTCATCCTCTGTCGTCCCCTTCTCCTCCTGCCCCCAATCCCTCCCAGCATCAGAGTCTTTTCGAATGAGTCAACTCTTCACATGAGGTGGCCAAAGTACTGGAGTTTCAGCTTTAGCACCATTCCTTCCAAAGAACACCCAGGGTTGATCTCCTTCAGAATGGACTGGTTGGATCTCCTTGCAGTCCAAGGAACTCTCAAGAGTCTTCTCCAACACCACAGTTCAAAAGCATCAATTCTTCAGCGCTCAGCCTTCTTCACAGTCCAACTCTCATATCCATACATGACTACTGGAAAAACCATAGCCTTGACTAGACGGACAGGTCTGTATCTTCTTCCACGTGGCCCCCTGCTCACAGCATGGCAGTCCACTTTCTTCCAGGCCAGCAGCCTCCTCTGTCTGAAGCTTCATCTTCTTTTAAAGGCTCTTCATTAAATCGGACCCACTCCGGCCAATCTGTATTTGATTAATTCCAAGTGAACTGATCAGTAGCCCATTGCAGAAAGGGCATCCCATCATATTCCCAGGTTCTATCCACACTCAAGGAGAGGGGTGCACACAGAGGGCATAGTGCCAGGAGCTGAGAATCCTGGGGGTCATCGTAGAGCCCTGCTGACCACGTGCCACCTCTTTACAAATGTGGACGTTGAGGCTTAGCAAGACTAAGGAACTTATCCAAGTTTGTAAGCAGAGTAGTCAAGGGTTGTGACTGTCTTTATGCTGCCAGATTCCATGATTATTTTCCAGGTAAGGTTATACTGCTCGTTGTCAGTATACGTAGTTCTAACCACCCCTTTGATTTTGCACAGTGTCTGTTAATCAAGTGTCTATCGGATGTAAAATGTTCATCAGTTCATTCAAGAAGTGTTCAGGGAGGATCTTTTATTTGCTGAGCACCAGGTGGGAGAGACTGTGACCTGAGGTCCTGTAGAAAGATGGGTGAAAGGCACTGGGTCTGTCTGGATCTAGAAAGCCAGGGTTTGAATTGAACACTGTTGTATATTAAGTATATGACCCTCTGCAATTCACTTTTCTCAGTTTATTTGGTTTGTAAAATGGGTATGCTATAGTAGAACTTTGTTTAGAGAGATGATGAGAGGTATAGCTCGCAATCAACATTTGTCATTATTATGAAACATTTGTGTTCATCTGGTCTGTTTTTGATTGCAAACTTTTGGGAGTAAGGGCTGGGGTCTGGAAGCCTTTCTGTCTTACCATCAAGGCTTCCATCAAACAACAAGAGTTATCAAAAATTAATCCTCCTTACAGAGGATGCCGATAGCACCCCTCTGCCGTGAGGCAGATCTCCCCGTCCTCACACACACGCTTGGGCATTTGGGATAGAGGGGAAATGGCACATTTACTCATTCTCTGCAAACACAGTGCCGGCCGCTAAGCTATTTCTTCAGCAGGGAGAGTCGAGTTGGCTCTAGACTCCTCCTCGGATGCCAGACCGTGGGAAGTGAGAGAGAATGTCAAAGCTGGCAGTTGACAAACAGTGAGATGGTTCCAAAATGAGAAGGATTGGCCTCAGCAACATCCTTCACAAATGTTTTTCTCAGTTTTTAATGAAGAAGGAGAAAGGGAAAAAAAAAATTCCACAAATCCTACCAAGATATTCTGGAGCACTAGGGTCACAATCTGCAAACGTTTCAAGTCTAGGAGTATACCAACTTCTGGTGGAGAAGAGAAAGATGTCTACGTATGTGCCATACAGGTAATTAAAGCATTCTCCTTCTAAATCGAAAAGAACGAGAATGGTGCGGAGTCTCCTCTGACACGTTCACTCCGTTCTCTTCCCTTCCCCTAAAGAAACCACCTTTATGAGTGAAATATGGCTTTCTAATCATTTTTATCTTTACATAAATTGTACCTGTGTCATTTTCCCTGAGAAAATGCATGCAGTTGTTTCATTATTTATACCCAGAATGTATAGAGTTGCTTGGAGTTCTTTTTACTTTTCTATGAAAGTATCATGTGTACATGCTTTGCTGCGTGCTTTTTTCCCTTCCGCTGCCTTTCTGAGGCCTCCCCATGTCAATATATATTGATCTTACTCATTCCTTTTGACCTGCTAAATACCCTACATTTCATTTATCTATTCCCAGGTTGATGGAATAGATTGTTTCCAACTTTTCAGCATGGTAAATGGGGCTGCATTAAACATCTATTTGGAAAAACAAAGCCAGGGTCCTGCCTGTCACACTCTCCTTTGCTCACGTGGTATCAAAGTATTGTCTCTTGAAGTTTTTCCATTTCTGTTATTGTTTTATCTTCTCTTTATCTTTATTGACCACTTGATAGCAGATTCACACATTCCTTTAAATATTACACATGAACAGTATGTCAGGCTTGGAACTAGATCCTGGGGATATCATACCCAGTAAGCCAGGACCCCCAGTCCTCAAGCAGCTCAAGGAATAAATTCTATGGGACAGACGAGGGACGCTGATGGTACGTGGAAGGGCATGTAACCAGAGAGTGGAGGTGAGTGTTAGAGAACGTTCCCTGGAAGAGGCTGGTCAACTTGATTCAACCCTTGGGAAACATATTCGAAAAGACCAAGTCCTTCCTTTGAGTCTTAGCAAATGCCGTCTGCGGACAGTGACGTGATCTGTGTTTGTCTGGGCCGTGCTGGGCCTTGGTTGGTGCGTGGGCTTGCTCTGGCTCTGGTGAGCGGGGCTCCTCTCCAGCTGTGGCTCGGGCCTCTCCTGTTGCCGAGCACAGGCTCTGGGCACGCGGGTTTCAGAAGCTGTGACCCCTGGGCTCCAGGTGCACAGGCTTAGCTGCTCCGTGGCGTGTGGGATCCGCCCAGGTCAGGGATCAAACCCTTTATGATTAAAAGTCATTGTCAGTTTTCAGCTCCCAATTTTCTGTCCTAACCCTCGGGCCTCACTTTTCATCTCCCAGGTTTTAAGACTGTAACCTATCACTCTTCACTGATTACTTCTACAGTCCGTGGGGTTGCGAGGAATTGGACACAGCTGAGCAAACACACACACACACACACACACACACACAGGGAAAGAAATGTGGCAGAAACCCCATGTACGCCAGCAAAGGCTAATGGGAAGCTGAGATGTCTCCTATGAGTTTGTTATGAGGTTCCCTAAATCCCCCACCTGACTGGGGTCAGAGGAGACCCCCAGGAGAGTCAGGACTTCACCACAGTGCACCAGGGGTGTCAGGGAGGACCAGTGGGGAGCTGGAACTCCGACCCCCCAGCAGTAACAGGGCACCCTAGCTCCCCTTTCTGGGGTCAGCAGAAGCTGAGAAGGGAACCTGGACTTTTGCTTGGAGGTAGGAGGAAAGTAGCTACCAAAGAGCGCTGTCGTCAGGTATCCTTGTGGTGCTAGAAATGTTCCGTGTTTAACTCCATCGATATCAGTGTCTGAGCGGTAAAACTGTGCTATAGTTCCGCAAGATGCTGCCGCTAGGAGAGTCTGGGCCAAGGGGACCTGAGATCCCTCTACGTTATTTTTTGCAGCTACACGTGAGTCTACAATTATCTCAGATGAAAAGGTTTAATTGAGAGAGTAGCAATGAAACATATACATTATCATTTGTAAAACAGGGAGCCGGTGGGAATTTGCCGAATGACACAGGGAGCTCACACCCCGTGTTCTGTGACAACCTGCAGGGGCAGGGTGGGTGGGAGGTGAGAGGGGGCTTCAAGAGGGAGGGGACTTATGTATACCTGTGGCTGGTTCATGTTGATGTATGGCAGAGACCAATACAATATTGTAAAGCAATTATCCTCCAATTTAAAATAAGTAAATAATAAAAAAAATAAATTCCCCCCAAAATTAAAAAATGAAATATGCTATTTTCTGGTCTTTAGTCGTCATCTATTTTCACATTCATTTGTTTATTCACAAAGGCATTTAGCAAGAACTCAACCAGGTGCCAGGCAGGAGGATCCTAAAAGGTGTTGTTTCATTTTCTGCCCCCCAGGATTTATTTATCTCTACAGGAGAAACCCATATGTAGAGCAGTAGTAAAGAAAAAATAAATCTTCCTCAAAATAAAAATGGATTATTTGGAGGCTCCATATTTTATCACCACAGTCAATTAGTAGGGATCAAATGGCAAAAAAATAAGGCTTTATAAAATACAATAAGATTTTCATTAAGTTTCTACCCAGTATAACACTAGGGATTTGCTCCAGTGACTAATATCCACCCACCAGTCATGGGGCAAAACCACCCATATGGTGGATAATTGGGACATATCTGTATCTTGTGTTTTTATTACTTAAAATCTCCATAAGCATCATCATCATTTTTCATCTTGAAGTTGTTTAAATAACACATTTTCCAAGGTTTTAGGCCCATTTTACAAGGCGCTGCTTCTCTTTCCTCTTGTTCTGATCCAGACTGTTAAGGTCATCCACTCCGCGTCCTGGTCATCACCATCTGCCGTCATGGCCGGGCCGCCCCTGCAGCTCCCGCAGGACTGGAAATGCTCTCCAGGGACTGTAGTGGGAGATCAGCCTAGGGGAAGGGACTCTATGGGAAGCCACTCCCTGGGAAAGTCCATCTCATCTTTGTCTTCTCTCCCTGTTGCCTCTGCAGTTTCCGCAGCTGATGGCAGTTCCTGCCTTGGAAACTTCGCATCCCTTCTCTCATGTGTGAACTATTTTTACAGTGGTTTTTGAGTCTCTGTGGTTGCCAGATTTAACATAATGTAGACCAGTGTTTCCCAAATCCAGTTTTGCATGTTGGTGACAGTCTGTGACAAAGTTTTTACAGACCTTCAACAAAATAAAGGAAATAAGAAAAACGCAGCCTACATTTTACCAGCCAGATGTATTCAGTGGAAAGGGTGGTCCTTGATAGAGACCAGAGTGTTCAAAATAACTTCTTTTCTATGCAGAGGTATTTATGCTGATGGTGCTTACATTTTGCTTTTTATTGATCCTACCTTGCTGCTGCTACTGCTGCTGAGTCGCTCCAGTCGTGTCCGACTCTGTGCGACCCCATAGATGGCAGCCCACCAGGCTCCCCCTTCCCTGGGATTCTCCAGGCAAGAACACTGGAGTGGGTTGCCATTTCCTTCTCCAACCTACCTTGCAAAGTCCAAAATTGCTCTCCTTTCTACCCACTTCCTCATCTCTGTGGATGGCCTTCCCCTCCATTCTCTGCAATTTAGCTGTGATCAAAAACAATGAGCAAAAATACTAGAGATTATAAATATACATTTTTTAAAAGGCAAGAAAATATGAAAGTAGAGTTTTCTGAAGTTCCGTGGAAAACTAGGAAATGCTCACATACTGTGCCCTGACTCCTAGAAAGTCACAGAGCACATTTGCATTTATAGACTCTGAAAAGTATTCCTGCAAAGACACTTTTAACTTTGTGCACTATTGAATTTTCTTAATTAAATCAACCATAGTATCCATATTTTTCCTGTACACAGTATGAATTTGGCCCACAGGGTGCATTTGGAAAAGCGCTGCCATAAATGAAGTATGATATATTTGGGTGGAAAAAGCAGTGGGAGGCAGAAATTTGGATAAGCTTAGTCAGACAAACTCTTATGAAAGCAATGCATTTGGAAGAGGCATATTTGCAAATGAAAAGGGATTGGTTTGGCTGCAGGAAGTGGACAAAGGCAAAGATAAAATTAATCATTGGCAAACAGACATGCCAAATGCTTCCAGGCAGTTCACCTGAATGTGTCAAATAGACAAGGATCATACTGGAGAGTGGTGGGGAGTGTGGTAAGCCGTCAGGCCTCGGCCCACCCCCAGGGAGTCATCATCATTTAAGGAGGTGGGCGTGGTGTGTGGGGGCAGGTCTTCCAGGTTGTGAAGGGAAGCCAGGTCCAAACTTTTCATGAAAATCTCTTTTTAAAAAAGCAAAATGTGAGATGTATATATATATGTGTATAATGTGCATATACATATACAGTTATGAATACTTATGCATATATATACATATTATATACACACTATATATACTTATGGATTACTAGTTTAAAATCTATGATTCATCCTTTGCTAGGGAAGTTGTTGCTGAAATCACTGATATATAATAATAAGTATAATAAAATGGAAGGTATATCAACAATTACACTGATGTTTGGAATATAAAGCACCCTATGTAATCATGAAGTTTTAGTCTCAGTACCCATTTAGCCGAAGATGGCACTGTTGTGAATCTCCCTTCCCGGGGAGAGACATTCAGCTTTTT
Source organism: Oreotragus oreotragus (assembly GCA_006410675.1). Lineage (NCBI taxonomy): Eukaryota > Metazoa > Chordata > Mammalia > Artiodactyla > Bovidae > Oreotragus > Oreotragus oreotragus. Next base: position 55,245 of record SJYX01015933.1, read on the forward strand.
CCTCTTTCACCGCAAAACCAGGAGCTGCCCGCCACATGCTCTCCTTCTTGTCTCTGGTTCCGGCCTCACCTCCTGAGTCCTCTCTGCAAACGCACATAATCCTCCTGTGCACCTGCCCTTGCTGTTGCAGCTTGTGGAGCATTAGCTGTGGGCACACAGGCAGGTTTGGCACAGGCTTTGTGAGCAGCAGAGAGAGAGTTCTCAGATTCCTTATCATGGCTGATCCATTAGGTGTGTAGGGATCACAGCACGTGGATTGCATGTGTGCTGGAGAGTTTTTAGAAGGACTACCAAAATATCACCCCAGCTTCAAAGAGGGTGCACAGCTCTCAACCTTGGATCAAATTAAACAGTTTTTTAAAAGTTATGCCCCTCATTGTGAAAATTAATCTCCAGAATGTTATTAGTAA